>OX393563.1:1082603-1134889 GCA_947652115.1 Blastomussa wellsi
AAACAGGGAGACGACTTGGCGACCGATTCCGAGAACACCTTCGTGACGTAGAGAAAGACGACAAAAATGCATCGAAACCGGTCGCGAGACACTTCAATCTCCCAAATCATTCTAAGCAACATATGGCAGTCGGCGGCCTTCCCCTTCACCAAGGAAACACGGAAAGCCGTAAAACTCTAGAACAAAAATTTATTTTTCAAATCGGCACTCTTAATCCTCATGGTATCAACGAACGCTTTTCATTCAACTAATTTATTCCGAAGTTTTCAAGTTACCAGGCACCAGCCAATGGCAAAGCTCCATCTTTCTGTATATAAAAAACACACGACCCACAATTCCTTGATTCGCTCCGACGAAGGGCTAACGCTCGAAACGTCAGCAATTGAATCTCTTTACGGTGGCCAATTGACATTATCAACCCAGTTGATAAAACCAAATTATAAATGTAATTTAGGCCAGGTTAAACTCGAGACAATGCTGGCCAGCGGTCTCATGCGTGAATACGGGGTGCCCCAAGGCTTTGCAGGGGCTCAGTAATTTTACAGGTCTCGCGTTGAGGTCAAGTCATTTGCTTGCGTTACCTTTCGCTAGCTGGGACAGCGATTGCTTTTGCTCCCGTCCCTCCCATCCCTTGATGATTTTTTCCACTGAGTTGTTGTTCAGTGTGACGGTGCCTGGTGGTTGCCGCTCAAGGGTTGTCATGGTTACTGTTTGCGCTCGGGGCGGCTCCCACAGGAACTTCAGGCACCTTCCCCAAACTCATCTATTGGTGATGAGTTTAATAACTTACCATCAAGTTAGCATTGCATATATGGTGTTTTATGAGACCTCCTCCTATAATTATCATTCCTGTATTTTTGGCAAAAACTGATATATTGTTCATTTTTCTAATATCTGAAATAAAAAAAGGAGAAATAAATGATTTTCAAGCAACCTCTAACATATTGTCAGCACCACAAACAATTTAATAACAATTGAAAATAATGACTGTGCAAGTGCTCAGTCTTGCTTTGGAACAATCAATATTATAATACTTATAATCATTAAGTCGTGCATTTTGCCAAATACCAAATGAATCAGATGTCTCTCGCCATAAGAAATAGAACAGATATACCAGTACACTAAGTTAATAATGGATTTATTTACCTTCTACAATATCAATTATTAAACCAGGATTTTTGTAAGAATGAAAGTATAACGTATCCCCTAGTGCGCCATCAGTAAGAGCAGGGCTGAACACTGGAATGTTATTCTGTTGACAAAATAGAAATAGTCATGAACACATTAGCAACATGCATGACAGGAGCGTAGCAAGCCATTTTTGGCTTGTAAGCCCATTCCTTACTTAGTAAGTGTAGCGTGGCGAGGGGAGGAGAAGTCAAGTATAATTAAGTCACCCAAAAAACTAATTATATGAGATAAAAAAATATATTTCAAGAAAAAATAAATATACCAAGAAAAGTTTGTAAGCCTGGGCTTACTGGCTTAAAGGGAGCTACACCACTGCATGAGCACCTTGAGGCGCACAAGAGTCTACTCATCAATGGGTAATGCCTGACCTGGCGCTAATGGGTCTAACTGAGCGAGTGAGGGTTCCTTGTACTAAATATGGCACCATACTAACACTAATGTATTATTAATTTTTACTCCATTAATGGTCAAGCTTGTGCAGTCAAAATGGCTGGATGCTGTTGTTACTCTTTTTCTGTATGATAATGAACCTTGACTGGATCTTGGTCCATAAATTATACACAAAAAAGAAAGAACACGACTAAAGAAAATCCTGCCATCTTGACTTCACATTTTTTCAATAACCAAACATATCTCAGTAATTACTGTTACCTTGTAGGCCCAGTAGCAGACTGAGTCAGGGTGATTTATTTCTTTTCCTAGCCTTGCAATAACTTGAGATGGAGTCCACTTTATTTCCTGGCATCATAAAAAGAAAACCTGCATTAAATCCTCCAAGCCATGCAAACTACAGTTTTAATTACAAATGTTGTATAATTCTAATTATGGAAATGAGGGTATCAAGCATATTAATTTATTATTGTCCGTTCCAACCTTCCAAGCTTTTGAAATTCCATTATTGTCCATGACCTTTACCATACTTGATTTTTTACTTACATTCCACGACTTTCCAGGTCTGGAAAATGACAATCATTCTAAAGTTCTGTTCATGACTTTCCAGGTTTTCCGTTTTTGTCTTGTTTTTGTTTTCTTCACTTTACTGGGTAAAGCTGCCAAGAGGGAAAGAATACGAACAGGAATCGAGGTCGTATGCGAGGTGCCCCACCATACTCGCCCAAACCAGAAAGGCCAGACCACAACACCAGGAACTACATGACAGGTTCTCTTTGCAAACAGTGTGTGGGTTATTTAACGTCCCACACAGTTACTTGGAACAAGGATTGTGAGACGGGACCTACAGTTTATCGTCTATCCAAGAAGACTAGAAAGTCTAACCATTTAAAGACCGTGAGTGTTGGTCCGGCCGAGGTTTGAACCCATGATTTCCTAAATGGCATTCTGGTGCTCTACCAACTGAGCTACCCGATCGGTGGTTTCCAGGACCCGTACGAACCCTGTACTAGCCAAGCAAGAGATTTCCCTTGTTCTGGTGCATTTGACTCTGCAAGCAAAACAAGGACACCCAGCACAGGTTGTCTCAAGCTGCCATTTTGCTGACTGCTACCACATGCATGCTATTAACACTTAAGTACTGGTACCTAACAATTATGTTTAGGAAAATTACTGTGCAACTACAGAAAACTGTGAACACCTGAAATACCTCAGGAATGTTGATTGTGTGGTGGCCAATCACAATAAAATTCAGGACGGCGAACAAACCTCAAAATCACAAACTAATTAATGTTGTTGTTTGAGGTTTAGTTTTCTCACACCTGATTGACTTTTTCCCTGTAACACAATAACATCCCATAAATGTTTCTGGTGTTCACAGTTTTCATAGTTTCAAAGTATTATCTTTTGCTATTAAAAGTAACTGCATACACTGAGACTGAACAAGATAAAGAAGTTTTAAGAAATTTCAAAACTGGCGGATACCTGTGTTTTTTGCTCTTCCAGCATCTTATCCCAAACTGGAAGAATCCACTCCTCTAATCTACAATAATTATTGTTTGGTACAAGCAAGTTGCCAATCCTGTTGATTCCCTTTTTTCTCAGTTCAGCACCACGTAATGCAAAATCACCAAGATACGAAGGAGCCATACATTTCATAAGGTCTTCTTCAATACCTCCAGCAGTAGTAGCGATACAATCAACCTGAAATGTTCAAATTAAATGACGAGCACAATCATCTGTTGGGTTACTGATGCACCTGTAGGCATGCAAAATTAACACAGGTACACAATAACATTGATTCTTAAATCCAGCTGATGTCACCGGCTAGCCACACTGAACTGTAGCATTGCTGTATTAGTATAACTGCAATTATGGTATCAAATAGCCTTCAAGAGTAGAACAACAAAACCATTTTATTATAGTAAACAAACTGCTCAGAATAGTAAACACCAACGAGCTGAGTAGTTACAAAAATTATTAAGCTTTGTAGAAAAAAGTAACAAACAGAATAGAAATAAGTAGTAGCAGTACCAGTTATTGACAGATCAAAGTTGTACATAAGTTAATTAGGAGCGACAGGAACTTAAGAATACTACATAAGTTAGCATTGGAATATTTTTAATAATGTATAAATTACTCAACAGCATAAAATATTTGCTTACCTACCATATTATTCATGACTAAGTATTTAATGGTTTCTCGTACACCACTTGAAATCATGTTAGATGTAAATCCTAAGAATATTGTACAGTTGTCGATTGGTCGCTGACCAGGGTCAAGGTAATTACTATTTACAGTACCGTCTTCAGGTTCTGGAAGAGGCTCTAGCTTCTTTTTTATCTAAATGATAACAACAAAAAAGGAAAAATAAATAGATCACACTACAAAACTGACTAACCACTTGCTGTGCAACAAACTCATTACCAGGTCTAAAAGCACATCATCATCATCATCCTTTCCCAAATGCTAGTAGCAGCATAAAATGTTATGGTAAAAGTAATAACAAACTTTTTACTATAACTGCAGAAATTCTCGGGCGCTCATTGGCTAATGTTCGCGGTCTAAATATTCATTGATACACAAAAGAGCGAAAGCCTGGGTTCCAGGTCGCATGCGCGTTGAAAACTTTCAAAAACAGCTTCAATCGCTCAAACTGTTTACAGTTTTGGTGTTGTTAGTTCTCAGAAATAAGCAACAAATTGCATCCAAAGGGACTCCTTTAAAGGGGAAATCATCAAATTCGTTTTCAAGATGGATATGGATCAGGATTGAATTAATCTGCGATAAGAAAACTCCACAGTTTGACGTGAAACTCGTTGAATGGGATCCTTCATTTTTGCCGTGTTCTGCCGAGGCACATCAAGTGGACAGAACTTCATATTAATTCATCTGGTTTTCGAGTATTTCCGAATGGAATAAAGGTTACGTGTAGTTGTTAAAATTCTGTTTCTACAGTTTGGCTTTGAGTTATCTTGTGTAATTTGAAGTTTGTGGTTCTGTAAGTTTCGAATCAGTTTGCTCGTATTTTTATTTGAATCGTGAAAGCAAGTCTAATCAATGTGACAAAGAAATTTGTGGTTGATTACAGGACATACCACAACAAGCTCACGTCTATTTGTTAAGTCTACATGTTACTTAAAAATTCAGTACATGTATGTGAACAACTTATTGGTAAGTTGCATCTGAACTCTTACAAATGCACACAATACACAATTTATGGACTCTCTCTCTCTCCATCCCCCTCCCCCCACCCCCTCTCCTCCACCTGTACCTGTAAAAACTGGTATTGAATATCTTTATAGTATTCTCTAGGCCAGTCTTGATTAAAATCGCAAATATGATTTTTAATTACGGGCAAAAGTTCATCCGAACCCTTATCCACAGTGTGCTCAGGTCTTCATAAACTACTGATTCAAGTTTTACCATTTTGTTGATTTCTTCCACCGCTTTCCCAAAGTTACTGGCCTGAAATCCTGTCGTTCTATACGACTCTAACAATGCGTGATAATCTACTCCATTAGTGAAGTCATAACCTTTCACTTCCTCGGATCCTGGAGGCATTGGTTCGCTTGATGCTAGAATTGCATCCTTTACTAATTGTGGGAGTTCAGCCATCTTTCGATCCCACGTTGTTGGGAGACTATATGAAGTATTACATGAAGGACTATCCGTCTCAGGCAGATAAAGGTCTGGGACCAGGAAAATAAATAAAAATGGCAGCCAGAGTTGGAAGTCGTCGTGTCTTGAAGCTTTTACTGAATCCACGGTTCGGGCTTCCAGAAGCGAAGCGTCTTGTATCAACAGGTAATCTTCAATAGCTCATATTTCAATGGCGTTCTTAATCAATGCTGTCGTTAAGCGGGCATAGGTGGGGGATTTGAACTGAGCACAGGCGGCCCATACGTTGTATATGATTTATGTGACATTATGGTTGCAAAGTTGGGTAATAATATGTAATCCGAGAATTTCAGCATCAAACAAGTAATAAAAAAAATTGGTTAGGGAAGGGGGGAGGTGGTGTGTCCAACCCCTCCCCACTGACCCTCCCGCTAGATCCGCCACTGTCTATGCACTTCTTGACAATTAATTGATTTATGTTAAATGATCTGACCAATCAATGATAATCAATACTCACTCTCAAAATGTCTCAGATGCTAATAATTGTTAAATATTATTATATGCACCACTGGCCAACTCCACTTTGGTGAATAGTTGTTAATTGTTATTGATAATCAGTAACTGTTTAATTTATGCATTAGTAAAAATCTGATCAAAATGGCTTGCATACGTGCCAGACTTCAGTTAAATGCTCACTCAAGGTCAAGTACACATACACACATACATACATACTTTATTTGGTATAGTAGGTTAAATTAAGGGCAGCCAGAGGCTGATGTGGACCTACTGTCAAACTACGTTACAAATTGTGAAAAAAAATTAGGCAAAAACTATCTAAATATACAATTATCAATTTGGACCAAAACAACTATATTAAAAATATGTATAGTCTTGATTCTTATAAGACACCATGCAAGCTTTTTCTGTGGTATTAAAAGGGCTACTATGAACGTCCTTCAAATGCGGTGATTGTCCTGCTTCTGTACAGTGAAGAAACGAGTAGAACATGGCAATGCCTTCAAACTTACAAATGATCAGAGACAGTTTGGCAAATACAAAATAAAGTTTTTACTTTTTTGTTAAACAAATAGTTTTTAGTTTTTATTAACATACCTTACAATACTTAACAGTGCTTAAATTCTCAGTAAATCTTCAATAAAACACATTAATTAACATAATTACATTAAAAGCACGCAATAATTATTGATTATGTAGCGTATTGTAAACAGTCTGACATTGGGTTGCATTGTAGTGTACAACCTATTGTTTATTTTTATTTATGGTAACGTTTCGGTACAAGGATTTTGCTGTTAAATACTATTCAACCGGTGTAAACTAAATTTTTGGACCACTTTCCATCATTTAACACTGTTCCATAGTTTAAGCTAGTCTGAGGAAGTTTAGAAGGTTTCAACTAGATTGTAACTGTTTATGTGCATCTAGTTTGCTCCACACTACATTTTTGAGACATATTCCTTGGAAATCTCAAGTTCTGCTAGATTCATACACTTAGCGTCTGATATCTTGTCATCATCGGGGGTAACCACATTGCCACATTGTGTTCACAATAATATTTTTGATTTTCATTGATTGATATCACCAGGTAACAACGTTATTTTGCTTTTCTGCTCTAAGGATTAAAATTTGAGGATGCTAGTAGTGACAGCACTTCCTGGCAAGAGGAGGGTGAAGAGGATAATCATTCAGATGGCTCATTTGAATTGTATGAATCTCACATCCCCACTTCATCAATGCAGAAGGTGTTACTAACAGCTGGTTCTGCTGTTATGGCACTGTTTGATCCAACAAGAGCTGGTAAGGACTATACATTGAATTAATATTAATCTTTATAATTTTTTTATTCAACAAATTGTCATGTTGCCCTATGTATCCTCATGAAACTGTTGTTATCTGAGATTGTTACAGTAACTATGAGATTAGTTATTTTCGGTGTTACTAGTGATTTTATATATTATAAAAATTACCAGGTATATAGTCATGTATTTTTTCTCTTATTTGAAATTTTAATTAGGTAGCATTATTTTAATTCTTATGTTTAAGTTAGCGTGATAACTGTATATGCTTACATACGTACATACATTGTAGCTCCCTAAAAGGGCTTTTCAGCACCATATTACAAAAGGGAGACTAATTAAATAAAATGATATGGAAAAAAATGTAGAAATGTTCTCCATCATCCAGGGCTGGAAAGAACAGTTGAACAACAGACAGTGGCCGACCAAACATACCAGTGCCTTATTAAATCTCAACTGTAGTGGGACAGAACATTTGGCCAAACAATTTTTTAAATGCCTTCCAATTCAAATACCAATTTTAGTTCAGTATAATATATGACATCATACATCACTACTGATTAGCCTGCTGAATCATGCAAATTTTGCCTAATTTATGGTCAACTTGGCCTGCAGCCTCATCAACTAAGGCGTAAGTGTCGGGTTATATTCCATGCAATTTCACAGGATAATAATATTCATTTGTTAAGTAAATACCTGCCAGGTTCAAAGGAGTGAGCCAATGGCATGAGATTTTAATCAGGGTTTTTGAAGATGACCTGGTGTTATCCAAAGTAGTCTGAAGACTTCTAAGAACATTTCGAACATTGTCGAAGACACTACAAAGATTTCTGTGTCCCAGTCCTAGGATCTGTTTTGTCAGCACAACTTTGTTGCAAGTACTTTTTCCAAATTAAACCAGAGATTTACACCTACGCTTGATGAATATGAGATTAATTATACTGAAATCAATTTTTTAGTGAATAGGAGTATGTAAATGCACTAATTAACACAGTGACATCTTTTTTATATTAATTTACCCCTTTTATAGATATGGTGGCAACACTTGGAGAAACAACAGGAGTTCGTGCACTCAAGAACATGCACAACAGAATGACACAGGATCCAATCGGACAAGAAATATTGCGGTAGGTGCAAATTGACACTATTTACTAAGCAGTACATAAAATGAAGAAATTAGTGATTGACATACTTTTTAGTAAATCTCGTGTAACAACAGTCACCTTTGAAAGACGGGCAACTGGTGTTGGTCCCTATGTGCCATTTTTTAGTCTTTTCATGGCATCTAAACTCTCTTTAAAATTGACACCACTGTAAGATGGACAACTGGTGTTGGTCCCTGCCATTTTATAGTCATTTTACAGCATCTATAGTAAATTCTCTATTAAGCTGATACCACTGTAAGACAGACAACTGGTGTTGGTCTCTGTTCACCATTTTTTAGTCATTTTACGGCATCTAAACTCTATAAAATTTACACCACTGTAAGATGGACAACTGGTGTTGGTCCCTGTGTGCCATTTTTCAGTCATTTTACAGAATCTAAATTCTCTAGTAAGGTGATACCACTGTAAGACGAACTGTTGGTGCCAGTTCCCTTGTTGTCCCTCTTAGAGAAAGTTGACTGAATCTGTCATTGTTCAATTTTGATATAATTTGCTTCTACATATCTGTGGCTTCTTAAAAATTAATTTAAAGACCCTTTATCACTTACCGTGATGCACCGCGGAAAAACAATCGAATCGTGGACCATGAACCGTGAAAATAGCAAATACTTGTTTCGAAAGATTCGGTTTCCATTTTTTCTTCAAGGTCAGAGGCCATGTTATTCCTTTCGTGTCATCGAAGCTGTAGACAAAGGCTGCAGAGGTTATTCATCCGGATTCATTCCGGTCAGTATGCACATTTCATAATAAACAAAGTGCGGTGCATCACGGTAAGTGATAAAGGGTCTTTAATATATACCTGTACACCATTGGGACTCATTTTGCTCATCTTACTTTAAGAGAACGCCCTCGCATTAGCTCATCTACAATCGACCTTGATAAACTCAGGCAACTTCCAGATGGATTGTTTGGAAGAGAATATATCCGGCAACTGGATATTAATGTAAGTTTTTTTTTATTTACAAGCAAACTATTTGTCACTGTGCACTATGATTTCTGTTAGTGAGCATTTACTGAATTCAGTTAACATGTGTTTTTATCAGTGATTCACTGGGGAATAAAGATAATTCAGTTCTTAATAGTAATGATTTTGATAATGATAATGATGCAGAAGTAAGGCTAGGCCGAATAAAAGGTGAGGCAGCAGGAAGAAGAAGAGGAGAGTACTTGATCACCTCTGAAGGATCCCTACCCCTTGGACTCTCCATGTACATGGTAGTAGCATTTTTAATAATGCCAGCTGGCACCCACCTGGGGTAGTAAAGCCTCCTGTTGACTATACTAATGTTTTCAGTTTTATTATTGCTTACTCTAATATATCATTTATCTTCTTTCTTTTTGTTAACTATGGAAGCGGATTTCGCCTGATGGCAGAGATGGGGTAAGAAATGCAATTTTGCTGTATTTTGTATTTGTCAATGAGCAGTCCCTTTTTTAGTTCATCAAGCAGGAAGTGAAAAAACGTGGGTGCAAACTCAAGGGCAGTGACATGCACAAAAAAAAATTTATCTTCAGCCTGCAATGCTTAGGGATAGAACCACTGGAGCCCAGTGTTAGCCACCTATGCAGATGCCCTTGGGCTCATCAGGCATTCCTAGGAAACACTGTGCACATGACGAGTGCAAATGGCATCTCGTTGTTGGAGGCTACCAGGCTATTGACAGCCTGTTGTATTGCTTTAATCTGTCTTTTGGAAGCAGTCATTAGTATTTGTATCTGGTCTCTTACCCAGGTTAAGTTTATCGATGACAAAGACCTTGCTTATGTGATGCAAAGATACAGAGAAGTTCACGACTTCATTCACACTCTGGCTTGCCTGTCAATCAGGTTGGAATCTTAAAATAATGGAGGCTGTTGTTTTTTTTTTTTTATTAATGTACAAAGTATTCACCTTTCTTCCATTCCTCGTATCCAAATCTGGGCAGCCTGTGGCTGATTGTTTCAGTCTGTAGTGATTTGTCTGACAAATCGCAGTTTAGAAATGAGCCTTTAAATCCAGCAAACTTAAAGGAAGTTTACCAATTTCAACAGAAACTTAATAGACTTTTACATATTATTCAGCTTCTAGACATTTTGAAATAAAAATGCAAAAATGAAATTGAAACCTACCTTAGCCTCATACCCTGTGCATGCTCACTCGCCAGATTTTTCTGTATGCCAACGAAATATGTACCTTTACGCGGACACTCTAAGGATACCTTCTCAACCCTACAGGGGCAATAACAGTTTTCTTGTCTCTTTATCAGTGTACCTCATGAGATAGCTGTCAAGTGGTATGAAATGATTCAAACAGGACTTCCAATGTGTGCATTGAGCTCATTTGTTGCTCCTGTCAGATTAACATCAAGGTAGGAGTCCATTTGTTTATCAATTTCGTTTGAGCCTTCTGTTTCAGCACAGATGTTTTAAAACCATTTCTCAAAGTTATTAAGTTAAAACAAAAGAAATCAGAACTGTGACTGGGGTTTCATGTTCTCCATGGATCTAATTTTGATTGAGAACACATCTAAGAAGATTGAAATATTGTTTCTTAACATTTCATAACATTCCACCTTGAAGATCGTCAACTCCCTTTTTGGTGTTTGAAAAATGGGATGAAACACTGTCTCTCGTGTTTGATATTGCATGACATACTTTGTAGTAATCAGGTCTACTGAGCAAATAGCTAGTACTGATCTGTCAAGAAGCTAGCTAGTGATTTTAGTTCTGCTTTTGATTCTTAAATTGAATGCAATAACTATGGTTAAAGCAAGTTACAGTTATAGTGTCTATCACTCCTCCTACTCACAAAGTCTTTTGACAAACTGGCAAGACAGAATCAGAACAAACAACTTGACTAGTGTGCTATTATTACACTTCAGATTTCCCAGTATATATTTTCTTGATTATGTTAGTGGATTGGGTTCTGTTTTGGTAGTCTGGTTAGTGTTTTTATGGTGGTTCTGAACATTTTCTTCTTGTCCCTCAAAACAGTTAAAGTTAGACTTAACGGATCAGCATCAAATTTTACCGGGAAATAAAGATAACAATATTCTATCAATATTTTTTTCTGAGTTTCCTCGATCCAGCTCTGTTCTCTGATCTTCATGCGCTACATTAACAGATGTTTCTAGCAAATATAGTTATTTGATAATGTCAACTCTTCCTGGCTTTCCTTGTACTTATTTTCTAGTTTTCTTTTGAACACAGCACTCTTCCGCACTGCTAGCGGTCAAAGAACTTTTCAATATAGAGAGACCTCTCTGTGTAATGAGTTGTAGCCTGCACTCAAACTTAGTCCATCAGTGACGGTTTTCAAGCCCCTCTCAGCCGAAAGCTTCTTTTCATGTGTTTTAATGTAACATTGACTCTGAAAAGCCTCGTATACGTATGTATGTTGTTAATATTGTTTCCTTTTGTGTAATTATTAACAGAGAGCGGTCAGATGTGAGGAAATATTACATCCCCTGGGCTGTATACTGTGGCTATCAATCCAAGTTCATTATGAATGTTTACTTCGAGAAACATTTTGAGGAACCAATACACGACCTGCGGCAAAGATTGAACTTTGTTCCGGCTCCAAAAATACACAAGAAATCTTCAGATAGCACAGTAGTTTAGATATTGTAGTCAAGTTACAAATCAAGCAAGTATTAAAGATGAAGAGAGATTATATGTCTGGCACGAAAAGATTATTTTTAATAAAACAACTTAGGGAAGTCGTCAAAACATTAGTGAACTCGATGAGGATCCATCTTGACTAGGGCTGGGGAGGCTTCGTAATACACAACCCATCTTATGAGCCTGATAGACTGCATCGATGTTATCAGCCTGAGAGAAGACCTTCATCGTTTGTTGGCATGACGCTTACATTATCATGCAAACTGCACAGAGACATTTTACCAAAAGAGCGTTTTCACGTGACTTCATCAAATTCTAAAATCCAAAACCAAAGAGCCACCAGACTTTTTATACTCATCAGGCATAAGAGGTGCTAAATTTATATCTGCGTACAACTTTTCAGCTCAACAGCGTCCTTCGTTTGGAAACTAGCGCAATTCGAATTTCAGAGTTATGGCGGTGCGTGACATACAGTTACGATTATGTGTGTTGAAAAACACATACTTATCTCGCGAGACTTAGCCGTTTGAGAAGTTTAAGTATTAGGAGAATTATTTATATGAATATTTGTTTGTTCAGAACTGGTAACCAGTCGCCTAGATAGCCAAAGTAAACTCCAGATGTTTACACTATTTCCGGCCGCCATGTTGGTGTTCCACAGTGGTACACCAAGATGGCGGCTCAATACTGGGCTCTGTAAATTTGTGCGAAACATTTCGACGAATATCTGGAATAACGCACACGTCTGAAACTTGGAGGAGTGTTTTCTTTATTTATCTTCTGTAACATCGTAGTTTCTTGATTCTGTGCACTGAATGGTTTTCGATTTGTTTTTTGTCACGTGAGTGAAAACGCTCTATTTGTTACATGTACAGTTTGGTTTTATCAACTGGGTTGGTAATGTGAATTGGCCACCGTAAAGAGATTCGTGGGCTGACGTTTCGAGCGTTAGCCCTTCGTTGGAGCGAATCAAGGAATTGTGGATCGTGTGTGGTTTATATACAGAAAGATGGAGCTTCGCTATTGGTTGGTGCCTGGAAACGTGAAAACAACGGAATAAATTAGTTGAATGAAAAGCGTTCGTTGATACAAGTTCAAGTTTATTTGTTTATCAGCATTACAATATGATCATAGTCCTAGGCGACCCGCAATTAGCGAAGCTATTCTGGGCGGGCCACCTTTCTTAAAGTAGTCCTGTCTCTGTTCTTGAACACATATTATTAAATAAAATGCCAAAGTACATACAAAGTACATACCGTGAGGATTAGAGTGCCGATTTCAAAAATAAAGTTTTGTTCTAGAGTTTTGCGGCTTTCCGTGCTTCCTTGGTGAAGGGAAAGGCCACAGACTGCCATATGTTGCTTAGAATGATTACATGTTACATGTACTGGATGAATGTGGGCGGGGGCTTTTTTATTCTACTTGTTTCATCTTATTTTATTTCTGTTTCAATCTCTTCTCCTTTTAGTGGGGATCAGTTTACCATTCGCACGCACCTTGAAAGTTCTAGAATCTCAGAATAACAATTCAAGGCCCTTGAAAATTGCAGTCACTGTTGGAAAGTCCTTGAAATTTGTAGCTAATTTCAATCAACCTACACTGGTTGGCACACTCGCTACTATGGGCAGCTGATTAACGCTGGATTCTGCAGCGCGTGGAGTCCTTGAAAAGTCCTTGAATTTTTAGTCCAAAAAATGTTACGAACCCTGTAAGTTGCTGATCCAGGTCTACACAAGATCCGGCACTCCTTTGGTTTGTCGTTGTGGTTTTGCTCATATTAGAAGTAATATATCAAACACGAGTAACAGTGTTTCATTGGGGAATCCAAACACCGAGAAGAGAGTTGAAAATACGACGCGCAGCGGAGTATTTTTAACGAACCTCGAGGGGTTTGGATATCCGATGAAACACTGTCTCGAGTGTTTGATATATTTTCTCAATCGAAACAAAAACTAAGGAGTAAACGGAGAAATAAAATCGTCAACATCTATGCTAATGAAGATCGGGTATCCAAACCACGGTCACGGTTGCGATTTTCTTTGTTTTAACGCGATGAATTATTAATGATATAATTTGGTTTTATCAACTGGGTTGATAATGTCAATTGGCCACCGTAAAGAGATTCAATTGCTGACGTTTCGAGCGTTAGCCCTTCGTCGGAGCGAAAGACGAAGGGCTAACGCTCGAAACGTCAGCAATTGAATCTCTTTACGGTGGCCAATTGACATTATCAACCCAGTTGATAAAACCAAATTATATTGTTATACTTCCCACCGACGCAGCACCACAGTTTCTTTAGAAACTTACCCCCCTCTATTCATGAATTATTAATGAGTTTGAGAAGGTTGATTAGAAAAGGCACCACCAGTCTTTCCGTGGAGTGGCGGGTCCTGTCTGTGTGGTATCAGGTCATGTCGCCCCTTGCACTGTCGCCCCAGTTACGTCGTCCCCAACCAAGATAAGTTGCCCCAACATCGAAGTTGCGTCACCCCAATACTAAAGTCATGTCGCCCCAAAACAAGTGCGGACTCTCCGAACACATGACAATAAAGAATTTGTATGTTTTGATTCTTAATTCCTTGTTTCCTTATTACTGCAAATATTGATTTTGATTTTTTGGGTTTCTACTTTGACTTTATTTTATGCTTTTTTTGATTTCTCAAATGAAATTGTGATTTTTATAAAAATCTGTTTCATTTTTGACTTCCCGAGTGAGTTTTTAACTTCAAAAAAATCATTCGTTTGATTTCTGAAGTGAGTTTTTGAGTTCGAAAATTTATCCGTTTGATTTCTGAAAGGAGTGTTTCATTTCCAAAATTTGTTCGTTTGATTTCTGAAGTGAGTTTTTGATTTCCAAAATTTATCTGTTTGATTTCTGAAATGTTTGTTTGATTTGCAAAATTTATCCGTTTTATCCTTGGCGCTGTGGAAATTTTGCGGTAATGATTTGTCGCTCGTCGTCATTTCAGTTCCTTTATGTCTCCGTCTCAGATCCATATCGCCTGTCTGAATTTACCCCTAACAGGGTCTCATTAGTATGAACAAGTGCCACAGTTTTCTGTTGGTGATCCTCCCTTTTTTCAGGTTAACCAACTGCTTGCCAAAACTGCATAGTGCTCGCTTATAGAACGTTTCCCTGTGGAGTGCTTGCCCGTGAAGTTTTACTCCCCCCTGGATGCGCTGCTAGTCCATGGCAGGATTACCCCCAACACCTGGGCGAATAGAGACACTAAGAATGAAGTGTCTTGCCCAAGAACACAACGTAGAGCCCGGCCAGGGCTCGAACCTGGACTTTCAGATCCGGAGTCTAGAACAGACGAGCGAACAGACCGTTCGATCTATAGGTCACGTGACCGCGGGATTGAGAAATCACAGGGATACATTTTGGAAATCAGAAACTCATTTCAGAAATAACACGGATAAATTTCGGAAATCAAAAACTGATTTCAGAAATAAAACAGATTAATTTTGGAAATCAAACGGATAAATTTTGGAAATAAAAAATAATTTGAGAGATCAAACAGATTAAGTTTGGAAATCAAAAACTGATTTCAGAAATCGAACGGATAAACTTTGGAAATCAAAAACTAATTTCAGAAATCAAAAGGATAAATTTTGGAAATCAAAAACTGATTTCTGAAATCGAACGGATAAACTTTTGAAATCAAAAACTAATTTCAGAAATCAAACGGATAAATTTTGGAAATCAAAGATCTAGATCTAGTCCTCTGGCTGGTTACAATTTTTGAGCATGCCCAGTTACTTTTAGTCAGTCATATTTGACCGAGCTTTTGATAATGGCTTTTTTCGTACTTTCGTTGGTCACTATATACAAGTTGGTCAGTATAGTACATTATTACCAAGTAGCCACTAACCCATAAACCCCTTCACGCTCTAAGTGGAATTATGGGTAATAGGGGCAAGATTACAAAAAACAAAGCGGCAAAACATACGTTTTCCTTCATATTTCCGTTCTGAATTTAATTTTTGAGTAGAAACTTTTACTGTAAATAGAGAAACCCCTTTTTCTACGTTTTCTAGCGGTTTTGAGTCGATTGAGCTGCGAATTGTTAGCCCATTTATCATAGTATCGGAGATGTTATTTTGGGAGAGTTGAAAAAGCTGACCCCCGGTCCGCGGACTAGGGGGTCAGTGGGTAGTCCGCGGACCGGGGGTCAGCTTTTTCAACTCTCCCTGTTATTTTTGTGGCTTGGTCAAGACTTGATCAAATTATTCGGTTTAATAAAACGTAAATAAATTCCTACGCACACAACAGTCACTCTATCGGCTCAAAATCGCTAGTAAACCTATAAAAGGAGTTTCTCCATCTATAGTATATGTTTCGTCTTTAGTTGTGAAATCAGAACGGAAATATAAGGGAAAACGTATGTTTTACAGCTTTGGTTAATATTTTGTATGATAACCAAATCAATTCGCGTGCTATGATTAATCAATCAGCTATGGTTTATTGAGCCAGTAAACTCATGGAAAAATCGCACATTTTCTGAATTATTACATAAAAGCAACAGACCACAAGTTACTATGGTTTATAGGCTGATAAACCACTTGGGATGTTGGTAGAACACTCAAAGAATTTGTAAATCACTCGTCTGCGGCTTGTGATTTACAAATTCTTCTCGTGTTCTACCAACATCCCGTGTGGTTTATCAGCCTATAAACCATAGTATCTTGTGGTCTGTTGCTTAAGTAAATTTGCCCTGATTACCCATAATGCCCCTTAGAGCGTGAAGGGGTCCATTGACGTAACGCTAACTTAGGAGCAGACAGGCTCTGGGCTCGAGATTGGCGTTGCTAAAAGAAACAGATTATCTCCAGTTCAAAGGGGAAAGAACTGAACCAGGAGAAGGAGCAACTTCAGAATACCCCGCAACCATTGTTTTCCTTGGTTGGTGTTCTTTGAAGAACGAAGCAGAACACAATAGATGCTATTCTTATTCAATAAAACAGCTTGTTCATCGGGGAGGGACAATAAACAAAGCTTGCTGGATGTCCTTTATTTTATACACAGAGGCAGCAGGCTAGCACGGTCCTTTGCCCTCAAAGCAGTGCTTGTATAGAGCGACCTTGCCAATCAACCTGATGCAAGCAAGGTATGGTGTCGTCACTGTAAAATTTATGGACTGAAGCTCAAAATTATGAAGGCCGTGGTAAAGCCGACAACGTTGGCCCCTACTTTTCGTCAAAATCCATTTGTTCTTTCACCCGTTTGGTATAAACCGTCAGGCAATTTTGAACTTTGTTTGCCAATTTCTACTTCAGCGTTTACCATTTGCACAGAAACACCGGCCGGAATGGAGCAGTCTGAATGCAGGTCATGTTGCCCCCTTGATCTTGTTTGGGGGCGACATGACTTCAGTATTGGGGCGACATAACTTCGATGTTGGGGAATACGTGACGTGGGTGACATGACCTGCTACCCCTCCCCCATCCCAAAAAAAAGACAGGTCTTTGTCCAATTACGTAATTTGACTAGCATTTGTTGTTAACAAGAGGATTTTTATTGTCTGCAAACTATACACTGAGACAGAGGCACCCAAGATGAATCATTGTCCGCTGCTTTCTACAGACTGGCGTCTGGCGATAAAGCTGTGTGGTGTGTCTGAGCACAGTAACGGCTGATGTCAGTTATTTCAAGTATTAAATAGATGCAATAAAAGGCAGAAAAAAGTTTTTAATGCAGCCAATCTGGGATGCTTCTGGTTACACATCGACATTGAAATAAGTTTGTTAACAAAGTTGTGGAGGCCGCTCTACACATCAATCTCTTCTGAGTGGGAAAGCTTCTTGTGTGACGCCATCTTTTGTGACAACACTGATAATAACTGCATCTCCAGTGTAGATATCTCGCTCGGCAGCAGCAGTGAACACATCTTTTACCAGGAAGACTGCTTTATCCTTAGTCAAAGGAGCTTCTGTCACTCCTTGTTGGTTTTTAAACCCAATCTTTAAAACCAGACAAGGAACCAGATTAATAACAAACATAGTAACTAATAACAACTTATAAAAACATATTACACCGTGAGGACGATGCAATCAATTTGTTTAATTTCATTTGAGTTTAATTACTTTCTAGGGTAATTAGCCCATTGACTCCTGGGATTTTCCCACAAAAGAATTAGCCCATTAACTCCTGGGATTTTCCCACAAAAGAATTAGCCCATTGACTCCTGGGATTTTCCCACAAAAGAATTAGCCCATTGACTCCTGGGATTTTCTCACAAAAGAATTAGCCCATTGACTCCTGGGATTTTCTCACAAAAGAATTAGCACATTGACTCCTGGGATTTTCCCACAAAAGAATTAGCCCATTGACTCCTGGGATTTTCCCACAAAAGAATTAGCCCATTGACTCCTGGGATTTTCTCACAAAAGAATTAGCCCATTGACTCCTGGGATTTTCCCACAAAAGAATTAGCCCATTGACTCCTGGGATTTTCTCACAAAAGAATTAGCCCATTGACTCCTGGGATTTTCCCACAAAAGAATTAGCCCATTGACTCCTGGGATTTTCTCACAAAAGAATTAGCCCATTGACTCCTGGGATTTTCCCACAAAAGAATTAGCCCATTGACTCCTGGGATTTTCCCACAAAAGAATTAGCCCATTGACTCCTGGGATTTTCCCACAAAAGAATTAGCCCATTGACTCCTGGGATTTTCTCACAAAAGAATTAGCCCATTGACTCCTGGGATTTTCCCACAAAAGAATTAGCCCATTGACTCCTGGGATTTTCTCACAGAAGAATTAGCCCATTAACTTCTGGGATTTTCTCACAAAAGAATTAGCCCATTGACTCCTGGGATTTTCCCACAAAAGAATTAGCCCATTGACTCCTGGGATTTTCCCACAAAATAATTAGCCCATTGACTCCTGGGATTTTCTCACAAAAGAATTAGCCCATTGACTCCTGGGATTTTCTCACAAAAGAATTAGCCCATTGACTCCTGGGATTTTCCCACAAAAGAATTAGCCCATTGACTCCTGGGATTTTCTCACAAAAGAATTAGCCCATTGACTCCTGGGATTTTCTCACAAAAGAATTAGCCCATTGACTCCTGGGATTTTCCCACAAATGAATTAGCCCATTGACTCCTGGGATTTTCTCACAAAAGAATTAGCCCATTGACTCCTGGGATTTTCCCACAAAAGAATTAGCCCATTGACTCCTGGGATTTTCCCACAAAAGAATTAGCCCATTGACTCCTGGGATTTTCTCACAAAATAATTAGCCCATTGACTCCTGGGATTTTCCCACAAGAGAATTAGCCCATTGACTCCTGGGATTTTCTCACAAAAGAATTAGCCCATTGACTCCTGGGATTTTCTCACAAAAGAATTAGCCCATTGACTCCTGGGATTTTCCCACAAAAGAATTAGCCCATTGACTCCTGGGATTTTCCCACAAAAGAATTAGCCCATTGACTCCTGGGATTTTCTCACAAAAGAATGAGCCCATTGACTCCTGGGATTTTCTCACAAAAGAATTAGCCCATTGACTCCTGGGATTTTCCCACAAAAGAATTAGCCCATTGACTCCTGGGATTTTCCCACAAAAGAATTAGCCCATTGACTCCTGGGATTTTCTCACAAAAGAATTAGCCCATTGACTCCTGGGATTTTCCCACAAAAGAATTAGCCCATTGACTCCTGGGATTTTCCCACAAAAGAATTAGCCCATTGACTCCTGGGATTTTCTCACAAAAGAATTAGCCCATTGACTCCTGGGATTTTCTCACAAAAGAATTAGCCCATTGACTCCTGGGATTTTCCCACAAAAGAATTAGCCCATTGACTCCTGGGATTTTCCCACAAAAGAATTAGCCCATTGACTCCTGGGATTTTCTCACAAAAGAATTAGCCCATTGACTCCTGGGATTTTCCCACAAATGAATTAGCCCATTGACTCCTGGGATTTTCTCACAAAAGAATTAGCCCATTGACTCCTGGGATTTTCTCACAAAACAATTAGCCCATTGACTCCTGGGATTTTCCCACAAAAGAATTAGCCCATTGACTCCTGGGATTTTCTCACAAAAGAATTAGCACATTGACTCCTGGGATTTTCTCACAAAAGAATTAGCCCATTGACTCCTGGGATTTTCCCACAAAAGAATTAGCCCATTGACTCCTGGGATTTTCCCACAAAAGAATTAGCCCATTGACTCCTGGGATTTTCTCACAAAAGAATTAGCCCATTGACTCCTGGGATTTTCCCACAAAAGAATTAGCCCATTGACTCCTGGGATTTTCCCACAAAAGAATTAGCCCATTGACTCCTGGGATTTTCCCACAAAAGACACACTTAAGTTATATCTTGTCTTTTCTGGCAATTACAGATGAACCGTTTCAAATTCTGTTTGGGGCTAAAATAAAGCAAAATTTGAACATAATAAAGATAGACAATGTTAGGGATTTTCATTCCTTTTATTGTTTACTTTATCCTTCTCATTTTGAAGTTTAGTTGGCATTCTTGTCCCCAATGTTTCATACAGAAAAGGTTTCACATATGAACCACGTCCATGCTCATTTAGGCATACTTTTAATTATTTCCTATTCAATCAGCTGGTTATCAAAAACTCTTCTGGTGAGAAAGGTGATGACTTCACAAGGAGAACAAGGACCATGATCCAACATGGCCAGTTTTTAGGAGTCAATTAGTTAAAGTCAGTGCACCATCTCTGGAGAGTAATAATTGCAATAACAAGCCATGAATATCAAATACATGCAGAACCAGTCTGTCCTGTAGCTTACCTGATTGTCAAGTAGTGGTTGTAGAAGGGCTGATGATGAGCCGCCAGCTCTGTAAGTCTCTCTTTCATAAGAACCGACTGGGTCAAAACTGTACACACATCCTTTACCTGACAACAGCAAACAATAATCATTCTAGGCGTTTATACCTTACAGAACGAAGTGCAATTTTGAGCATTTTTGGGGGGGCAGGGGGGAGGGCATATGCTCCTCATGTGAAAATGAGGAATACAGGTCTTTACTTACTAGGTAGATTACAGTCTATAAAGCAAATCGTGACTAGCTAGTACTAACCCAACTGGTTTTTAAGCATCAAAATCACATAAGCTATTGTGAAGTCTTAGTTTTCATTTTGTCCTAGGCTAGCCAATGTTTTGAATGCAAATACCTAGAATGCATGTATCATTTACAAAATCATTTAAACTGAGAAGAAAGTAAGCTGTGTTGCATAGTACCTTCATTGTCAAGCCCAGCCAGTATGTTGTATGTATAGTAAGGGAAAAATCTCCGATAATACAAAACAGTTGACAACATCTGAGCAATGGCTGGACAGCTAAAATAGAAATACATGAATAGGTACAACCATAAGTATTTAAGTGAAAAGTGTAAAACCGAATAAAAACCAATTTATCAGCTAACTAGTTCAATAGCCAGCTAAAAGAAGGGCTACAGTGCTTTGCACATATTGCAGACCTAGCCCACATTATTTGAACAGAGGGTGAATAATGCCATCCTACAAATAATGGTACCACACTTCAGCCAAAAATGTAGTACATGTATGTATTGTTGACACTTATCCACTGGATAGCGTCTCATCCAGGGGTTTCAACAGAGTGTTGGAAATTGCACTTCGAAGCTTCTAGATTTTATAATTTTCTGGGTGGGGGGGGGGGGGGTGTGCACATGCCCCTGGACACCCCTTTTGTCATCACAACCACCTATTCTGCTATCGGTAGCCACTTATTACAAAATTATTTAAACCCCTGTTTATCTGGTCACTAGTGTTATCCATCCTTTTAACAACTGGGACTTAAGACTAATCTAATCGAATAATGTCACTACATCTAATACGGAGGATGTGGTTTCAATTCCCAATGGGGGCAACATTTTCTTGGCCACATGGGAAGTCACTCCCAAATTCCTTCTTCAGGGCAGTAATCCAGGGTTATTTGGTGCATCGGCAGTACTGGAACTGCCTACTTCTAGTACACAAACACACAAAAAAGTTACTAATTACTTGCTAAGACTGATCAATGTTTTTCCTACAGAACATGATTCACGTATGTCCATACCTCATCTTACTTCCATGTTCATGTTCATACATCTAAAACATTAAAATGTACAAATGCTGGTCAGTATTTAGTTCTCAATAGTTTACAAAAGGGATTTCTTTGAATTAAAGTGCATATGAAGCAAAAAATGTTTTGCATATTTGGAAAATATATTGTTTGAAAGGACTATTCCAAAGTTGTGCTATCTTGCCTTCAAAAATGTCCAGGGGACTGGGTCGGGTTAACCGCGTTGTGACGTAGTGTTGTGGACAAGCACTTCTCATTGTTTAGGTTGTTCTCACTAAATTCTCTTTCGTGTGCAAAAAGTAATTGATTTTCAGTGGGTATAAAATCGCATTTTAGGCCTCTCCGGATGGCCAAGGTGGAGGAGAAAACTTGTTCAATTGACGAAAATCAAGACTATCATATAGATTGCAGCTAATAAGTTCCTATTACTGTATAAATGGTGAAAGAACTTGTACAGACTTGCGGACATCATATTGGAAGGAGTATTTCTGTCCACAACACTATGTCATCAGCCGAGGTCACGTGGTATTTTGACCGCGCGATTCAAAGAACATTTTTTGGGGGAAAATAGCGCAACTTTCATCGCTTATAAAATCGTCAGTTTTAATCCAAACGGCTTCAAACTTTAGGATCTTATCTTTGAAGATGTGAATTTTAGAAATATACAAAAACAAATTTCGCTTCATATGCACTTTAAGTAATATAATTTTGATGAACTTAACACACCAAGTGGCCTTACCTCCATCCCATCTTTCACTTAAATAAAATCCATACCCTGAATTTAATTTCCTATTGCCAGTTACATACGCGTAAGTATATAAATTAGAAACATTAGTTTATCCTATGCCACAAAACCAAAATCAGTGTTGTTCACAGTTGAGCTTTGAACTCAAGGTATTATAGAATGCCAGCAGATATGAGATGCACAATGAAACCAACCCTCCAAGTCGGGACCATTTTAGTCACCATGGCGACCAAAATTTTGGAGCTGGCAACTAAATTGCAGCAGATGTCACCAGCTGGGGTCTAAAATTGAGAAGAAGGATTGAGCACTTGAGCTAACTTTAGCGACTAAAATTTTTCACTGGCGACTTTGGCCACTAATGAAAAAATACACTTGGAGGGTTGAATGAAATCTCCTTCACTTGTCATGGGAAAGCAACAATGAAGGAAAAGAAAGAAAACAGAGTGAGAAGAACTAGAAAAAATTAAAAAAAGGCTGGAGAACTTGTATTTGACTACAAAACAGATATTGCATTGCCTAAGACATCAGTCCATATTGTGGAGAACCTGCAGGTTGACAAATAAAGAAGAACTTAATGAAGTCACAACCACACCTGAAGTCTTGCTGTTATAATTTTGGTCAGAGTGAGGCAATCTCCATGGAAACCAGCACATCCAAGAACTGTTGAATTAGTTCTAAAGGAAAAGAAAAAGAAAATGCAACTTTAGAATTGTCTCTCCACTTTATGGAAATCACATTCTTCCTAATCTTAGAAGTTACTTAGCTCTTATTAACCAAGCGGGAGGTCTGTATGGGAGAATCTTGACCGAGGTTGTGAGTACTCACAACCAAGGTCAAGATTCTCCCTTACAGACCCACTAAGCTCGGTTAATAAGATGTTTATTATATGACCAAACGGAAACTTAAATTTGCTTAATGGCACTGCTTCGTTCTCGCTGACATTTTGTTTGCAAACAGCGATGAGCTGTACTTAAATTTGCAAAAATTTGGTCGTATCTTTACCTTTTATTCTTTCCAAGCTTTTTAAAATTTCCATTTAGTATTTTTAGACAAAAAAGAGACAATGTGTTCCTATTTTGTTTGTAACTTTCTGACCCCAAAATGCAACCGGTCTAGATGCCAGTCTAGATGGGAAAATCTAGACCGCGGTCAATATCAATTTTAGCCAATCAAATTCATGAATTCGCTAGTTTCCAGTCCACGTGAGACATGGCCACATAATAAAACTACATATTATTTTTTTATATCCACTAGAAGATCTGTGTGGGATCCTGGTATACATACTGAGGGAAAAAATCATGAAAACATTTGTCCAAAAGGATAAAATTTCACTTCTGCCTGTTAAAAAAAAAATCCAAATTGGGGACCTGAGGCAAGTTCATCTTGAACAGCGAGATCAAAACAAGAATGCCTCTTGAGTAATTCTACATATATGATAACATTATATTAATATAGCTAGTCTTCAATAAAAAATGCAGCATGAGAAGAACAAAACCCCACCTTCAGTGTGTACTGGAACAATGACCACATGTAATGTTTATATGACACAATTATATCTGTAACAGTTCTTATTTGTGACTAACAGCTACCCATTTCACTATTAATATAACTTACAAGGAATGCAAGTCTCACTTACAGTTTGTAAGTCTTTGGACTATCTCTAGTGTGAATGGCAAATCCCTGACTCAAACGTGTATCTGAAGCAATGACAGAGAAATCCTCTCCTGCAATAGCGAGTACAGTCCTAAGGAAAATGAAACACATTGTAATGACTAAGAAATAAATAAAGCATTAATTGCAGGCGATCAGAGGAGCCCGCAATCCTAATTACAAATGCATGCGTGGCAGTTATGTAATTAGCCCCTGGTTATGGAATGCAAAGAATGTAATCTGATCATGCACATCACGCATACTTGGGCCTTTGTTCACGCGAAACTCACGCATAGCAGCAGTGTCATGCAGTCTAAATCAAGCAAGTCAACCTGGATGTTCCTCTTCATGTCATGTCAGATGTCATTTTCTGGCCTCATTTGATCTGGTCGTCCTTAAAGGGCCCTAGTCAGCCACACCTTTGTTATTGTTTACATGCAAAAATTTAAGTATTCTCTTTTACGTGGATTGTATCAAAACGAAAGAAATCCCTTACAAACTTCACTTGTTTAAGGTAATTTAAACACTTCCGGTAGCATAACCTACAGCTGTTACAATACAATACAATTTCGCTTCATTTCCATAATTTCAATGCCATCGAAAATGGCGGAGGCTGAAGCATGAACCTCAAGCATGGAGCGAGTGTTGTTTGTCCTTGACCTGACAAGCGTGTGGCGAGGGATTGTTGTTCGTCCAATCTGTTTGTCCTTGACCTCAAGCGTGCAGTGAGAATGTTGTTTATCCTTGGAGCAGGAGTGTTGTAAATTTTTAAGGTTTTCACACTTATAAAGATTATCTTTATGTATCATAATCATGATACAGCCATGTTGATACAGTCGTGTTGACTACAGCCGTGTTGACTATCACTTAAGGAAAACAAGGGAGAATGGTCTAATTGTTTTAGTAGAAACTCTAAAAGAATGCTTCACAAAAGCTACCATTTCATGTACTTTTAACAAGCAAAAAATAAAGAAAAAATAATGGTGCCTCCAAAGAGCAATGTGTGTGCAGTCATTATCTATTGAAGCGAATAGGAAACAGTGAGAGAACCATTCACAATTCACACATTTCCAATGAAACACAGCTGATGATGAAGAAGACTTTATTTAAGTGTCAGAGTATTTAGCTTTACACAAACTAACTGCGGACACTATTAGTATAAAAAAATATATCTTAACTATTTTACATAAGAATTATTTAAAATATTGAATTATTACAAATAGAGAGCTGAGTTTCTTCTAATCACTCATCAAAAACTTGGGCTTGAAGTGCAATTGTCTTCATACTGAGTTTATCTTCATAGCATTTCAATTCACATCAGAGAGGGGAGGAGACGGTCGTATGATGTGCTTTGTTATTTATCAGCCCTCCACGCTGTTATCAGGAGTATTGAGATAGGGAAACTGGCTAGCATTGCAGTTTATAAAATATATAATTAATCGCATTAATAAGATGATAGTTCTAAGCAGTGTTTTTTTAATCAGAAATCATTCCATATAAATAACAGATCACATTTCTTGAAAGAAACAAAATCTTTATCCATACGGATAGAATATAAAGATTCTGTTTGACAAGTCATGTGCTGACTCATGCGGACCACAATAATTTTATGTCAATCCCCTGCAAAGAAAACATCAAAGCTCAACGTTTACTTACCCTCCATTGAATGTATAAGGGCTAAAATATTGCTGAACAGGTCTTTCAGTATTCATATTTTCTACTTGTTGAAAATGTACGCAAATTATCTCTTTTTGAGCAAAACTAATTTGTGAATACACCACTACTTTGTGCCGTATCCCATGATCCTTTACACTCCCCTGAACTGACAACTGGTCAGCGGTCCAAACGCCGCCATATTTATTTTCGGCTTCCAAAATGGTGAGTGTTTGATTTTCGTTTGCAGGACGTTTGGTGATGAAATTTTACACCTGTTACTTTCTTTTTTCAGCTTTTCTATTCGTTTTTTAAGTCTTTGGTTGGAAAAGAAGTTATTGTGGAGCTGAAGAACGACCTCAGGTATAGAAGTACTCACTGTAGTACTCGAAAACAATTTTTCAGAATGATTGACATATTAAATTATCAATATAATTTGGTTTTATCAACTGGGTTGATAATGTCAATTGGCCACCGTAAAGAGATTCAATTGCTGACGTTTCGAGCGTTAGCCCTTCGTCGGACTTCCCACGTATACTTTCCACCGACACAGCACCACAGTTTCTTTAGAAACTTACCCCCTCTATTCATATTAAATTATCGCCTGGTGTTTTTGTGATCTTACATAATATTTTTATTATGCTAAGTCTGTATATTTTGTTACTAAAATTTATCTTTTGTATTTTTCTCTAAAACAGTGTACATGGAACACTGGACTCTGTTGATCAAGTAAGTTCTGTATACCCTGCATGGCAGGGTTGCCATTGAGGAAAATACATGCACTGGTACGGTGTGCGACCAATGCAGACTTGCATCTACTGGCAGAATTTAAGGAAATATGGTGTTACTTTTACTATTATTGAGAATTAACCGCAAGCAGGCTAACCTTAGTGGGAAATCCCGCGGGAGGTTGGGGGGGGGGGAGTGCGGGCATAGGTGGGGGATTTGACAGTAGTTAACGTCCTGTAGCGGGGACTTTTCACCGTTTCATTGGCCTTTCTAGCAACATTATGCGGAAATTATGGTTTGTCTCTACCGTCTACAAAAAGCACTACTTATGGCCTTCACTCCTTTTCATACATGGCTTCAAAACTATGGAACTCTCTTCTGGATAATTTTACATTTTTTTTATAGTTAAAGTTATAATTTTACATTTTAGTAGTATTTAGAATCATACTTCTAACTCGAAGATACTAACTTATCTTTAGCTACTCTAAATTTGAGGTTAAATAAAGTATATGTATACATGTATGTATGTATGTAGCTCAGTTCAAATCCCCCATCTATGCCTGCACTCCGCTCCCCCCCCCCCCCCCTTGCGGGATTTACATTGATAGGTGTATTAGGCTAACCAGAGTGATATTCAGGCTAACCGGGATGCGAGTCTGCAGAGGGTCTTGGTGTTCATGTCTGCAGGTAAAGATGGTGACTGGAAATTGAAACTGCAACCAACTGTCCCGCAGGAATCAGGGTTGTTGCATGATTGTTCTATGGTATACCTCCACCGTGTTCACATGCGGGAGAAAGAAAGAGGTTGCTGAATCTCTCTCACTGGAATTGTTCTGTGCTTGATTTGAGCAATCATACCTTAAAAAAATGCCATCTTTCATTATTTTATCACAATCATCCCATTGATCCACAACTGCAAAACTTTGATCTGAGCTAAGTGGTACATGTAATTATTGCACTAAGGGTTAGGGTTAGAGTGTCTTTTCACCAACATGGAACAATAGTTTTCTTGGAATCTTGCCTCATTATTGCCAGTTTGTATTATTTCTGAACTTATTCTTTTTCCGTGTATCATAAGCAACATTTTTCATCTTACCGGTATGTAATTTACTGCTTCTTTGTTTCTTTTCTGTTTCTTCTTTTTTTTAGTTTCTGAACATCAAGTTAACAGATATAAGCCTCACTGATCCAGACAAATATCCTCATATGGTAGGGTTCAACAGATTGTTTCTATCAATATTTGTTGATAAAGGTGGAACCATTAATAACTTGGTTGAATAAGCATTGTTCTGTGCACATTTTACTGCATGACAAGGTGGTATTAAGGGAAACAGGTTTTTTCTTCAGAACCATCCTGCAGTGTGCAGCATGTGTTGCCCAGTGACAAAATTAATGGAGGCAAGATGGTTGCTGAGTAACTTTTGGCATGCTCAAACAGGTCTTACTGAGAAAGTAAGAAAATTGTGAACACCAGAAATATTTATAGGATGTTACAGTAATATCTTACAAGAAAACAGCCAATTGGGTGTGAGAAAGTTTGAGAACCACAAACAGCAACAGTAATTTGTGGTTTTGTGGTCTAAACTTAATTGTGATTGCCACAACACAATCGAGATTCTTGAAATACTTCAGGCGTTCACGGTTTTTCACGATAGTAATGAGTGATGTGGTTGTATTAATGAGGTGGTTTAAATAATTACAGTACACAGTTGGTGTATTTTACAGTTTGTGTGCTAGATAGATTTAACCAGCGTAACTGGTGGTTTGGTTTTCTTTTTTTCTCAGTTATCAGTAAAGAACTGCTTCATCAGAGGATCGGTTGTGAGATATGTTCAGCTCCCAGCAGAGGAGGTAGACACATCACTGCTACAAGATGCAACAAGAAAAGAAGC
This sequence comes from Blastomussa wellsi, assembly GCA_947652115.1. Classification (NCBI taxonomy): domain Eukaryota; kingdom Metazoa; phylum Cnidaria; class Anthozoa; order Scleractinia; family Plerogyridae; genus Blastomussa; species Blastomussa wellsi. Next base: position 1,111,122 of record OX393563.1, read on the forward strand.
AGCGCAAAGCAAAGCCTGACTGAAAACAAGTCGGGCAGACTGGACAATTAATGTGGACAACTCAAGTGAAAAAGACAGACAAACTAGTTATTAGAAACCTATGCTTAGCAATCTCATATTCTAATTATTGAATACCTAAGTCTAATGACTTTGCATGCTGTTGCTTAAAGGGAAACCCTAAACTGGCTCACATAGCTTACTTCAATACAAGAAGTTCCACTATATAGGAATAACACCTGCCACATCTTACACCTTTTGGACGCAAAATGCAAAATTGTACTCTTGCATTCATCGTAAGCATCCTGTAGACTCAACAGCTTCCAAATTGCATGACATCAAAAGTGGTCTGGACTGAAATAAAAGATAGCTTGCTAAGGCACACATCTTCTCAACAACAGTTACTGTCATGAAAAAGCACAGGTTGTTTGTTAGCTGTTTGCCCTTTGATGGTTGACTAACAACTCGGCAAGAGTTGCCAAGCCAGGCCCCTTTTCTACCGGAACTTGTTTAAAAACTCTTTGTTGAATAAGATGGTGAACTTGTGAAAACTGAAACAAAAGTATTGTTTATAGGCTTAATATAATCAAATTTTTGGATGTTTCGAGACTTTTGACTGTTCATCAGTGATAGAAATGTCACTCATAATCAGCTGCATTTCCAACGCTGTTGAAGAGGCAGAAGACTCAAAACGTCCAAAAATTTAGTTATTTTTAGCGCATTAAAGGGACACTGTCACAGAGATTTTTCTGTTTTTCTTTTTTAGTAAAAAGGTACTAAAATTATGACTTGAGTTCTTTCACTCGTACGCAAATTTTAAAAAGTCAGCCTGACTTTTTGCTGCTGTAAATTCGTCTGTAGGTTTTTGCGTTGTTGAAGTGATACAATACTTTTTTTCAACTTTCAATTCCCACAAGTGTGCTTTACAGTTCCTGCCAAGTTTGTTACTTCTGTTTTAGTACAGTGATGTTATCTTACTGACGACGTGCTAAGCAAATTATTATTGTTATAGGTATATCACCCTAAAGCTTGTAGAATTGAATTCTTCATCTCTTCTACAGTCGGGAACAAGTACCAATTTTGGCGAATCTTCGTTAAGCACTCAAAAGTTTTGACTTATTTCATCAAAGGGACCGTTCATTTTTTTGGGGTGGGGGGCTGGTGATTGTACGAATTGTACGAAGCTATCTGTTTTCGGCAGAATGTCAGGGAATGTAAAGCTTGAAATGTTTACTGTGATGTCTAGTACGCTAAATCCATTGTAGACCCATACTAAAACATGTCGAGTGTCCACTTCGGAACGGGTCGGTCCATGAACTTTACGAAAGAACTTTACGAGCGAACTCTTCCGAGTGAATCGAGAAACCTAGAACATTGGATCTCTTCGTTACGAGATAACGATCGATCCTAAGTTGGGAACGCATCGCAAAACTATTTGCCATGGCTTTCCGACTAATGAATTTTGCTGGCAATTGAAAACGTCAAGATAGAGACATGATGTCTCACGATCGACAGTTTAATTGACACTATCCATCTTAGCCTGCAAAGCAGGCGGTTTTTGTGGGGGGATGCTTCGAAAACAGCGATAACGAAAGACCAAATGATAATTTGCAACCTCCACCCTTACCCCTACCCCTCTTTTTTTCCTCTCCCCAGTGTTCGCGCGCTGGAAATGGTGGCCTGTCTTTCGTAATCGCCGTTTTCGAAGCATTCCCCCCAAAAAACCGCCTGCTTTGCAGGCTATATCCATCTTTATAAAACTTTGTTTGATACATGAGAGAAGTTTCAGGATATTGCACTAAGTGAAACTGTGTACTTTGGACTTCATACTGAGATTATTTAACCTCCGGTAAATAAAAAAGTGATCTCGCAAGCTTTGAAAGGAATACATACTCTCTATATATATTAGAAATTGAAAAAATGGCTATTGTTTAATCCATAAAGTATAGTGGTCCCTTATTGCGCAATCACCCGTCTTGTGGAAATGTGCGAAATTTATTTTATTATTATATAGATATTTTCTAGCAAGAGTAAAGATATATCTATGCAATAAACCTAAAAACTGCATTGCTACCCTAATTTACAGTTATGAAATGACAAGACGAATTTTGTATCATGTCACTATTTTTGGGGCTTAAAATTCGTCTTGTCATTTCCATTGACACAGTCCCTACGAAAATATGCCTTCAGAACTACAGTGCCATGCCGAGTTCTGTTGAATCAAGACACGGTAATAATGACAGTAATACTAGCACTGAACTTTCGGATAAAAGAGTCACCAAGGAGAATAGAAGCTGCCAATCCTTTTAAATTTTATAGCGTCGACTTTGGAGATAGTTTCCCATTTATCAATTTGGTATAAAATAAGTTTTTTAACGAATGACAAAAATTGCGCTAATGATTGAATAAAAACAGTAAAAAATGTGAAAGAAGTACATTTTAACATATATATTCATTTATTCACGCCATTTTCATCATTCCTTTAAAGGCTATTGGCAACTGAAAGCTCATTTCAAACCAGAACGCGTTTTAATTCTTAGAAGTGAACGTATTTAGTGCGAAATTGCTCAAAACTATTCGACGTCATTGACGTTCTGATTCAGAAAAATACAACATTCCTTGCAGATTTATTGCAGTGCGTGCGTTTCTAGAGGCATTGTACAAGTTATTCAATACCGACAAAAACGATAACAAGTGCATTGTTTTTAAGCAAAGCATGTTTTTCGTTTTTGCGTGGAATGAAAAGTGCCAGATGCATGACACGCCCACAGTTTTAGCGTTCACTCGGTCGCTCGGTTCACTCGGTTGTGCTCTGAGGTAAGTTGCGGACGTTCGTGCCTTTCTCCGTGTTTAAGGTAAGTCCATGTTTCTTCGCTCTTTGAGTTGTTACTCATTGCAGGATAACTGCTTCATTTTTGCAGTTTCGAGTCGCCCAATTTTGGCTTTTTCCAAGGCTTAATATGCATGGCAACTTCGTGTTTCGAGGTGTCGCCATAGAATTCGTTGCAGTACAGTTGATGAAATGCTAAGGTACCAAAAGCATTTTCTTCGTGAGCAATTGCATAGGATTCTGTTCGTTTATATATGTTTCTTACGCACATTTCATTTGCTTCTAGAGTTCAATGGCGGCCAATTAGTGTATCGTTCCGGTGCGATACATACCATTGCTCAGAGATGGAGACGAAATATGAATTCATCTCTTCGGCAACCTCTGAATCATTCGGATGGACGAACGACCACCCCGGTAAATTAAAGCACTGATCAGCTGGCACCCGGATAGTTGTTGTGGAGCACCAAGCAATTATGAACGACGTAATTCCTTAACATAAAAAAAATTTCGTTTGACACTCGATTGAAAACCGCTCTAACATAAGAGATACGTGCAACATATAGTAAGAAAGACAAGCCGCACTTCCTCTGTGGTTGCAGCGGCAAAAACTGTTGTCCTGGTCACTCGCTTGTAACCATAGGTGTCCCAGACTCGCGATTCGAGAAAAAAAGATTTATGTAAACGTATCAAGTGGAACGTGACTTCCTCATGTTCGCTGTGTTTTGTTACATTGTCGGCCGTTGAGATTCTGAAAGCTGTTTAAGGCATTGTATAAAGTTTGAAATAACGTGGAATAAAAGATAAGTAACATTCAATTTTGCCTTTTCAGTGAAATAAGGAAAATTCATCAAGCTTGTTTTATTTAATTTGTGTCATCTTTTTGGCTCATTTTATCGTTTCTGGAAGAAATGGAGGTTTTTGCCTTGAACAGAAACTGACATCGAATCTCCCAAAAGCGATGAAATCGGCTAAGGAGACGACACAAAAGAAGCAAGCCGAATTCATTTTCCTTATTTTCCTGAAAAAGAAGGCAAAGTGGAATGTTCCTGATCTATTAATTACACGTTATTTTAAACTTTATACAATGACTTTGACAGCGTTCAGAGTCTCTGCGTCCAAATAGTATCAAGACACTGGCCGAACATCGGAAAGTCACGGTCCTCTTGATGCATTTACGTAAATCATTTTTTTTCTTGATTCGCGAGTTTAAGATGCCCAACCCTAACCCTAAAAAGCGCTTTGGGGGCTAAGTGCTACGCCCTGAGGGGGTGCGCGCTTTGGGGGCTAAGTGCTACGCCCTGAGGGGGTGCGCGCTTTGGGGGCTAAGTGCTACGCCCTGAGGGGGTGCGCGCTTTGGGGGCTAAGTGCTACGCCCTGAGGGGGTGCGCGCTTTGGGGGCTAAGTGCTACGCCCTGAGGGGGTGCGCGCTTTGGGGGCTAAGTGCTACGCCCTGAGGGGGTGCGCGCTTTGGGGGCTAAGTGCTACGCCCTGAGGGGGTGCGCGCTTTGGGGGCTAAGTGCTACGCCCTGAGGGGGTGCGCGCTTTGGGGGCTAAGTGCTACGCCCTGAGGGGGTGCGCGCTTTGGGGGCTAAGTGCTACGCCCTGAGGGGGTGCGCGCTTTGGGGGCTAAGTGCTACGCCCTGAGGGGGTGCGCGCTTTGGGGGCTAAGTGCTACGCCCTGAGGGGGTGCGCGCTTTGGGGGCTAAGTGCTACGCCCTGAGGGGGTGCGCGCTTTGGGGGCTAAGTGCTACGCCCTGAGGGGGTGCGCGCTTTGGGGGCTAAGTGCTACGCCCTGAGGGGGTGCGCGCTTTGGGGGCTAAGTGCTACGCCCTGAGGGGGTGCGCGCTTTGGGGGCTAAGTGCTACGCCCTGAGGGGGTGCGCGCTTTGGGGGCTAAGTGCTACGCCCTGAGGGGGTGCGCGCTTTGGGGGCTAAGTGCTACGCCCTGAGGGGGTGCGCGCTTTGGGGGCTAAGTGCTACGCCCTGAGGGGGTGCGCGCTTTGGGGGCTAAGTGCTACGCCCTGAGGGGGTGCGCGCTTTGGGGGCTAAGTGCTACGCCCTGAGGGGGTGCGCGCTTTGGGGGCTAAGTGCTACGCCCTGAGGGGGTGCGCGCTTTGGGGGCTAAGTGCTACGCCCTGAGGGGGTGCGCGCTTTGGGGGCTAAGTGCTACGCCCTGAGGGGGTGCGCGCTTTGGGGGCTAAGTGCTACGCCCTGAGGGGGTGCGCGCTTTGGGGGCTAAGTGCTACGCCCTGAGGGGGTGCGCGCTTTGGGGGCTAAGTGCTACGCCCTGAGGGGGTGCGCGCTTTGGGGGCTAAGTGCTACGCCCTGAGGGGGTGCGCGCTTTGGGGGCTAAGTGCTACGCCCTGAGGGGGTGCGCGCTTTGGGGGCTAAGTGCTACGCCCTGAGGGGGTGCGCGCTTTGGGGGCTAAGTGCTACGCCCTGAGGGGGTGCGCGCTTTGGGGGCTAAGTGCTACGCCCTGAGGGGGTGCGCGCTTTGGGGGCTAAGTGCTACGCCCTGAGGGGGTGCGCGCTTTGGGGGCTAAGTGCTACGCCCTGAGGGGGTGCGCGCTTTGGGGGCTAAGTGCTACGCCCTGAGGGGGTGCGCGCTTTGGGGGCTAAGTGCTACGCCCTGAGGGGGTGCGCGCTTTGGGGGCTAAGTGCTACGCCCTGAGGGGGTGCGCGCTTTGGGGGCTAAGTGCTACGCCCTGAGGGGGTGCGCGCTTTGGGGGCTAAGTGCTACGCCCTGAGGGGGTGCGCGCTTTGGGGGCTAAGTGCTACGCCCTGAGGGGGTGCGCGCTTTGGGGGCTAAGTGCTACGCCCTGAGGGGGTGCGCGCTTTGGGGGCTAAGTGCTACGCCCTGAGGGGGTGCGCGCTTTGGGGGCTAAGTGCTACGCCCTGAGGGGGTGCGCGCTTTGGGGGCTAAGTGCTACGCCCTGAGGGGGTGCGCGCTTTGGGGGCTAAGTGCTACGCCCTGAGGGGGTGCGCGCTTTGGGGGCTAAGTGCTACGCCCTGAGGGGGTGCGCGCTTTGGGGGCTAAGTGCTACGCCCTGAGGGGGTGCGCGCTTTGGGGGCTAAGTGCTACGCCCTGAGGGGGTGCGCGCTTTGGGGGCTAAGTGCTACGCCCTGAGGGGGTGCGCGCTTTGGGGGCTAAGTGCTACGCCCTGAGGGGGGTGCGCGCTTTGGGGGCTAAGTGCTACGCCCTGAGGGGGGTGCGCGCTTTGGGGGCTAAGTGCTACGCCCTGAGGGGGGTGCGCGCTTTGGGGGCTAAGTGCTACGCCCTGAGGGGGGTGCGCGCTTTGGGGGCTAAGTGCTACGCCCTGAGGGGGGTGCGCGCTTTGGGGGCTAAGTGCTACGCCCTGAGGGGGGTGCGCGCTTTGGGGGCTAAGTGCTACGCCCTGAGGGGGGTGCGCGCTTTGGGGGCTAAGTGCTACGCCCTGAGGGGGGTGCGCGCTTTGGGGGCTAAGTGCTACGCCCTGAGGGGGGTGCGCGCTTTGGGGGCTAAGTGCTACGCCCTGAGGGGGGTGCGCGCTTTGGGGGCTAAGTGCTACGCCCTGAGGGGGGTGCGCGCTTTGGGGGCTAAGTGCTACGCCCTGAGGGGGGTGCGCGCTTTGGGGGCTAAGTGCTACGCCCTGAGGGGGGTGCGCGCTTTGGGGGCTAAGTGCTACGCCCTGAGGGGGGTGCGCGCTTTGGGGGCTAAGTGCTACGCCCTGAGGGGGGTGCGCGCTTTGGGGGCTAAGTGCTACGCCCTGAGGGGGGTGCGCGCTTTGGGGGCTAAGTGCTACGCCCTGAGGGGGGTGCGCGCTTTGGGGGCTAAGTGCTACGCCCTGAGGGGGGTGCGCGCTTTGGGGGCTAAGTGCTACGCCCTGAGGGGGGTGCGCGCTTTGGGGGCTAAGTGCTACGCCCTGAGGGGGGTGCGCGCTTTGGGGGCTAAGTGCTACGCCCTGAGGGGGGTGCGCGCTTTGGGGGCTAAGTGCTACGCCCTGAGGGGGGTGCGCGCTTTGGGGGCTAAGTGCTACGCCCTGAGGGGGGTGCGCGCTTTGGGGGCTAAGTGCTACGCCCTGAGGGGGGTGCGCGCTTTGGGGGCTAAGTGCTACGCCCTGAGGGGGGTGCGCGCTTTGGGGGCTAAGTGCTACGCCCTGAGGGGGGTGCGCGCTTTGGGGGCTAAGTGCTACGCCCTGAGGGGGGTGCGCGCTTTGGGGGCTAAGTGCTACGCCCTGAGGGGGGTGCGCGCTTTGGGGGCTAAGTGCTACGCCCTGAGGGGGGTGCGCGCTTTGGGGGCTAAGTGCTACGCCCTGAGGGGGGTGCGCGCTTTGGGGGCTAAGTGCTACGCCCTGAGGGGGGTGCGCGCTTTGGGGGCTAAGTGCTACGCCCTGAGGGGGGTGCGCGCTTTGGGGGCTAAGTGCTACGCCCTGAGGGGGGTGCGCGCTTTGGGGGCTAAGTGCTACGCCCTGAGGGGGGTGCGCGCTTTGGGGGCTAAGTGCTACGCCCTGAGGGGGGTGCGCGCTTTGGGGGCTAAGTGCTACGCCCTGAGGGGGGTGCGCGCTTTGGGGGCTAAGTGCTACGCCCTGAGGGGGGTGCGCGCTTTGGGGGCTAAGTGCTACGCCCTGAGGGGGGTGCGCGCTTTGGGGGCTAAGTGCTACGCCCTGAGGGGGGTGCGCGCTTTGGGGGCTAAGTGCTACGCCCTGAGGGGGGTGCGCGCTTTGGGGGCTAAGTGCTACGCCCTGAGGGGGGTGCGCGCTTTGGGGGCTAAGTGCTACGCCCTGAGGGGGGTGCGCGCTTTGGGGGCTAAGTGCTACGCCCTGAGGGGGGTGCGCGCTTTGGGGGCTAAGTGCTACGCCCTGAGGGGGGTGCGCGCTTTGGGGGCTAAGTGCTACGCCCTGAGGGGGGTGCGCGCTTTGGGGGCTAAGTGCTACGCCCTGAGGGGGGTGCGCGCTTTGGGGGCTAAGTGCTACGCCCTGAGGGGGGTGCGCGCTTTGGGGGCTAAGTGCTACGCCCTGAGGGGGGTGCGCGCTTTGGGGGCTAAGTGCTACGCCCTGAGGGGGGTGCGCGCTTTGGGGGCTAAGTGCTACGCCCTGAGGGGGGTGCGCGCTTTGGGGGCTAAGTGCTACGCCCTGAGGGGGGTGCGCGCTTTGGGGGCTAAGTGCTACGCCCTGAGGGGGGTGCGCGCTTTGGGGGCTAAGTGCTACGCCCTGAGGGGGGTGCGCGCTTTGGGGGCTAAGTGCTACGCCCTGAGGGGGGTGCGCGCTTTGGGGGCTAAGTGCTACGCCCTGAGGGGGGTGCGCGCTTTGGGGGCTAAGTGCTACGCCCTGAGGGGGGTGCGCGCTTTGGGGGCTAAGTGCTACGCCCTGAGGGGGGTGCGCGCTTTGGGGGCTAAGTGCTACGCCCTGAGGGGGGTGCGCGCTTTGGGGGCTAAGTGCTACGCCCTGAGGGGGGTGCGCGCTTTGGGGGCTAAGTGCTACGCCCTGAGGGGGGTGCGCGCTTTGGGGGCTAAGTGCTACGCCCTGAGGGGGGTGCGCGCTTTGGGGGCTAAGTGCTACGCCCTGAGGGGGGTGCGCGCTTTGGGGGCTAAGTGCTACGCCCTGAGGGGGGTGCGCGCTTTGGGGGCTAAGTGCTACGCCCTGAGGGGGGTGCGCGCTTTGGGGGCTAAGTGCTACGCCCTGAGGGGGGTGCGCGCTTTGGGGGCTAAGTGCTACGCCCTGAGGGGGGTGCGCGCTTTGGGGGCTAAGTGCTACGCCCTGAGGGGGGTGCGCGCTTTGGGGGCTAAGTGCTACGCCCTGAGGGGGGTGCGCGCTTTGGGGGCTAAGTGCTACGCCCTGAGGGGGGTGCGCGCTTTGGGGGCTAAGTGCTACGCCCTGAGGGGGGTGCGCGCTTTGGGGGCTAAGTGCTACGCCCTGAGGGGGGTGCGCGCTTTGGGGGCTAAGTGCTACGCCCTGAGGGGGGTGCGCGCTTTGGGGGCTAAGTGCTACGCCCTGAGGGGGGTGCGCGCTTTGGGGGCTAAGTGCTACGCCCTGAGGGGGGTGCGCGCTTTGGGGGCTAAGTGCTACGCCCTGAGGGGGGTGCGCGCTTTGGGGGCTAAGTGCTACGCCCGGAGGGGGTGCGCGCTTTGGGGGCTAAGTGCTACGCCCGGAGGGGGTGCGCGCTTTGGGGGCTAAGTGCTACGCCCGGAGGGGGTGCGCGCTTTGGGGGCTAAGTGCTACGCCCGGAGGGGGTGCGCGCTTTGGGGGCTAAGTGCTACGCCCGGAGGGGGTGCGCGCTTTGGGGGCTAAGTGCTACGCCCGGAGGGGGTGCGCGCTTTGGGGGCTAAGTGCTACGCCCGGAGGGGGTGCGCGCTTTGGGGGCTAAGTGCTACGCCCTGAGGGGGTGCGCGCTTTGGGGGCTAAGTGCTACGCCCTGAGGGGGTGCGCGCTTTGGGGGCTAAGTGCTACGCCCGGAGGGGGTGCGCGCTTTGGGGGCTAAGTGCTACGCCCGGAGGGGGTGCGCGCTTTGGGGGCTAAGAGCTACGCCCGGAGGGGGGTGCGCGCTTTGGGGGCTAAGAGCTACGCCCGGAGGGGGTGCGCGCTTTGGGGGCTAAGAGCTACGCCCTGAGGGGGTGCGCGCTTTGGGGGCTAAGAGCTACGCCCGGAGGGGGTGCGCGCTTTGGGGGCTAAGAGCTACGCCCGGAGGGGGTGCGCGCTTTGGGGGCTAAGAGCTACGCCCGGAGGGGGTGCGCGCTTTGGGGGCTAAGAGCTACGCCCGGAGGGGGTGCGCGCTTTGGGGGCTAAGAGCTACGCCCGGAGGGGGTGCGCGCTTTGGGGGCTAAGTGCTACGCCCGGAGGGGGTGCGCGCTTTGGGGGCTAAGTGCTACGCCCGGAGGGGGTGCGCGCTTTGGGGGCTAAGTGCTACGCCCGGAGGGGGTGCGCGCTTTGGGGGCTAAGTGCTACGCCCGGAGGGGGTGCGCGCTTTGGGGGCTAAGTGCTACGCCCGGAGGGGGTGCGCGCTTTCGGGGCTAAGTGCTACGCCCGGAGGGGGTGCGCGCTTTGGGGGCTAAGTGCTACGCCCGGAGGGGGTGCGCGCTTTGGGGGCTAAGTGCTACGCCCGGAGGGGGGGAGCGGTTTGGGTGCTAAGTGCTACGCCCGGAGGGGGGGAGCGGTTTGGGGGCTAAGTGCTACGCCCGGAGGGGGGGAGCGGTTTGGGGGCTAAGTGCTACGCCCTGAGGGGGGGAGCGCTTTGGGGGCTAAGTGCTACGCCCTGAGGGGGGGTGCGCTTTGGGGGCTAAGTGCTACGCCCTGAGGGGGGGTGCGCTTTGGGGGCTAAGTGCTACGCCCTGTGGGGGGGGTGCGCTTTGGGGGCTAAGTGCTACGCCCTGAGGGGGGGGGTGCGCTTTGGGGGCTAAGAGCTACGCCCTGAGGGGGGGGGGGTGCGCTTTGGGGGCTAAGTGCTACGCCCTGAGGGGGGGGGTGCGCTTTGGGGGCTAAGTGCTACGCCCTGAGGGGGGGGGGTGCGCTTTGGGGGCTAAGTGCTACGCCCTGAGGGGGGGGTGCGCTTTGGAGAATGGAAATGGAAATATCAATGTTTTTGGTGACACGACTCCAACTCTTATCGCACCACCTGTCCCCGCAGAGAGCTTGACAAGGGCCAAAACTACGGTAATTCTAGGAGACTCAATTATCCAAAATCTCCAGGGCTACAAGCAAGGTAAGGAAACCAACCAGCGAGTTGTAGTGAAGTCCTTTAGCGGAGCCACGACACAAGACATGAAGTCTTATATCCGGCCAACTATCGATAATGCGCCAGATAGGGTTTGTTTACATATTGGGACGAATGATTTAAAATCCAAGGCACCGAATGATGTTGCAAACGCTATTGTGGATCTTGCCCAAACCGTTCAATCTACTTGTGGAGCTGAGGTTATAGTATCGGAGTTAACAACGCGCAAAGACGCCCACAAAGAATCAGTGAAATCTGTTAACAAGCTCCTCCACAAATATTCCAAGCAGCATCACTGGTCTTTGGTTCGCCACTCCAACATCACGGAGAAAGTTTTAAACAGAGGTGGTTTACATTTAACCAAGCAAGGTAACGAACTGTTATATAAAAACTTTGCGTCATGTTTAGTAACCAAGAAAGCTAATCATAATTGACCTATTTCCTCGAATGCCGATCATCTTGAATTTTATGAATCTCATAACAATAATTACAAATCGACTCAATCAATGTTGAATCAGCAACAATGCATTATTAGCAATCGTATTCCTTCAAAACGTGGATTTAAGTTAGCTTCGCTAAATGTTAACAAACTCTCCACGCATATCGATGAAATTAGAATCTTGCTTGCCGATAAGTGTCTAGATGTTCTTGCTATTCAGGAAACTAAACTAAACGTATCTAATAATAACTCTGATTTTTATATCTGTGGCTACGAATTAATTCGAAGAGATAGGCTTAGCGATGGTGGCGGAGGCATATGTTTCTATATTAAATCTACGATAAATTTCTTTGTGCGGTCTGATCTCAATATTGATGACCTTGAAAACCTATGTATCGAAATTCGCAAGCCGAACTCTAAACCTTTTATTGTTGTCAATTGGTATAGGCCTCCTAACTCTCCAACAGGGCTATTCTCCCATTTGGAAAATCTCATTGCGAGAATTGATCTAACAAATCTTGAATTTTTCCTACTTGGTGATATGAATGCCGACATGGCCTCAACCAATTATGACAACAATGTCCATCAACTAACAAACATTGCTGATATTTATGGCCTCCACCAACTAATTTCTGAGCCTACTCGGATAACAGATAAGTCGTCTACTTTGATCGATCTAATTTATACGAACTGTCCAGAGAGGGTAGTCTGCTCCGGAGTTGCCCATATCAGCATTAGTGATCACAGTCTTGTTTATGTGTTTCGTAAACTTTCAATTAACTTCCGAAAGGGCCACACCTCAGTAACGTACAGAAATTTTAAAACCTTCAATCGTGCCAAATTTCGTAACGATATCTACAACGAGAACTGGGAATTTTTAAATGCAGCTCTCGATCCTAACCAAATGCGGACAGAGTGGAAAAACAAATTTTTACAAATTGTTGACAAACATGCACCGATTCGCATTAAGCGCGTTAGATCTAAAAATTCTCCATGGATTACTGCTAAATTGAAAGAACGCATGCATAATCGTGACGCATTAAAGATCAAAGCAATCAAGTCGAACGATCCGCACGATTGGGCCAACTTCAAAAGAATGCGTAACAAAGTTAATATTGAAATTAAAGCTGCTAAAGAATTATTTTATAATAATAAATTTATCGAAACCAATGGCAACCCGCGTAAAACGTGGCAAATTGTCAATGATCTTACATCTCGTAAAGCCGTCAATTCATCAATTAGAGAAATAAATCTAAATGATATTTCTCTATCGGATGCAACTGACTTGTCGAATGCTTTCAATGATCATTTCTCATCGATAGGACCCAAACTTGCTAATGACATCCCATTATCTAACAACAGTGACCATTGTCATCGGGAATATGTCAAAGGTATTAACAATAGATTTGAATTCTGCCCTATTGATAGTGGACAGGTTTTAAAGCTACTGAAAAAACTAAATAAGTCTAAAGGGGCTGGTCTCGATAAGCTATCAACTCGACTTCTTCGTGAATGTGCTGACCTCATTTCGCCATATATCTCAATTATTTTTAATTGCTGTTTAACTACCGGCACATTCCCCGATGACTGGAAATTGGCCAAAGTTACACCTATATTCAAACATGGTGATAGAAGCGACATGAACAATTATCGTCCTATTTCTGTGATTTCAGCAATAGCAAAAGTTTTCGAGAGAATAGTCTACAATCAACTTTCTTCCTATTTATCCGAAAATAAAATTTTATCACAATATCAGTCTGGTTTTCGATCCTTTCACTCAACTATGACTGCTTTGCTCGAAGCCACCGACAATTGGGCCTTTAACATAGATTGTGGCTATATTAACGCTGTTGTCTTTTTAGATCTGAAAAAAGCATTTGACACAGTCAATCACCCTATTTTACTATCCAAATTATATTTATATGGAATCAAAGGAAATGCCTACGAATTGCTTTCTTCGTACTTAGACAATCGTAAGCAAAAATGTGCGGTTAATGGTGTCCTTTCTAAAAGCTGCACCTTAACTTGTGGGATCCCCCAGGGTACAATACTAGGGCCCTTGCTTTTTCTCTTATATATTAATGACTTACCCAATTGTTTATCAAATTCGCAACCAAGAATGTATGCGGATGATACTCACCTGACATATGCTGATAACGACATCTACTCCATCGAGGCTTCTTTAAATCAGGACTTATCAAATATAAACCGTTGGCTCATTGCCAATAAATTGACTCTCAATATGACAAAAACTGAATTTATGTTAATTGGATCAAGACAAAAACTGAACAATCTATCCATTATCCCAGACTTGGAAATTGATGGTACACAATTAAACAGAGTCAATTTTGCTAAGTCTCTTGGTGTCATAATTGATGAAAATTTAACATGGAGTAATCATATCAACGCTTTATCTAAAAAAGTCTCTTCTGGTATTGGATCTATTAAACGAATAAGTCACTGTGTTCCTCCTGCTACTCTACATAATATCTATCACGGATTAGTTCAATCGCACTTCGACTATTGTAGTGTTGTTTGGGGTAACTGTGCCAAAACATTATCTGACAAACTACAGAGACTTCAAAATCGCGCTGCCCGCGTCCTTACTCATTCCAGCTATGATGCTGACGCCAACGAACTATTTAAAGAATTGGGTTGGGATAATTTAGAAACTCGACGTCAAAAACTAAAGGCTGAGATGGTCTATAAGTCCTTAAATTGCCTCACACCCAATTACTTGTCCTCGAAATTTATCCAGCGGAGTGATGTGATTACTTCCTACAATTTACGCGATTCTGAGAATAAGCTTGCTATTCCCTTACCACGTACTAACTATTACAAAAATAGCTTTAGCTACAGTGGTGCAGTTCTCTGGAACAGTCTACCCTCAGTCGCCAGACAAGCAACATGTCTAACTAATTTCCAACGATTACTAGTTAATTCCGACACGGCATTCATGTAAAACAGGCCTTTTTTTTTTCTTTTTTGTATACATAGTCTTTTATAGTAATTCATAGTTTTTAGCTTATTAGAATTTTTATGCCTGATGTATACACCGTGATTAAATAAAGATGATGATGATGATGATGATGGGGCTAAGTGCTACGCCCTGAGGGGGGGGTGCGCTTTGGGAGCTAAGTGCTACGCCCTGAGGGGGGGTGCGCTTTGGGGGCTAAGTGCTACGCCCTGAGGGGGGGGGTGCGCTTTGGGGGCTAAGTGCTACGCCCTGAGGGGGGGTGCGCTTTGGGGGCTAAGTGCTACGCCCTGAGGGGGGGTGCGCTTTGGGGGCTAAGTGCTACGCCCTGAGGGGGGGGTGCGCTTTGGGGGCTAAGTGCTACGCCCTGAGGGGGGGCGCGCTTTGGGGGCTAAGTGCTACGCCCTGAGGGGGGGGTGCGCTTTGGGGGCTAAGTGCTACGCCCTGAGGGGGGGGTGAGCTTTGGGGGCTAAGTGCTACGCCCTGAGGGGGGGTGAGCTTTGGGGGCTAAGTGCTACGCCCTGAGGGGGGGGTGAGCTTTGGGGGCTAAGTGCTACGCCCTGAGGGGGGGGTGAGCTTTGGGGGCTAAGTGCTACGCCCTGAGGGGGGGGGTGAGCTTTGGGGGCTAAGTGCTACGCCCTGAGGGGGGGGTGAGCTTTGGGGGCTAAGTGCTACGCCCTGAGGGGGGGGTGAGCTTTGGGGGCTAAGTGCTACGCCCTGAGGGGGGGGTGAGCTTTGGGGGCTAAGTGCTACGCCCTGAGGGGGGGGTGAGCTTTGGGGGCTAAGTGCTACGCCCTGAGGGGGGGTGAGCTTTGGGGGCTAAGTGCTACGCCCTGAGGGGGGGTGAGCTTTGGGGGCTAAGTGCTACGCCCTGAGGGGGGGTGAGCTTTGGGGGCTAAGTGCTATGCCCTGAGGGGGGGGTGAGCTTTGGGGGCTAAGTGCTACGCCCTGAGGGGGGGTGAGCTTTGGGGGCTAAGTGCTACGCCCTGAGGGGGGGTGAGCTTTGGGGGCTAAGTGCTACGCCCTGAGGGGGGGGTGAGCTTTGGGGGCTAAGTGCTACGCCCTGAGGGGGGGGGTGAGCTTTGGGGGCTAAGTGCTACGCCCTGAGGGGGGGTGAGCTTTGGGGGCTAAGTGCTACGCCCTGAGGGGGGGGTGAGCTTTGGGGGCTAAGTGCTACGCCCTGAGGGGGGAGTGAGCTTTGGGGGCTAAGTGCTACGCCCTGAGGGGGGGGTGAGCTTTGGGGGCTAAGTGCTACGCCCTGAGGGGGGGGGTGAGCTTTGGGGGCTAAGTGCTACGCCCTGAGGGGGGGTGAGCTTTGGGGGCTAAGTGCTACGCCCTGAGGGGGGGTTGAGCTTTGGGGGCTAAGTGCTACGCCCTGAGGGGGGGTGAGCTTTGGGGGCTAAGTGCTACGCCCTGAGGGGGGGTTGAGCTTTGGGGGCTAAGTGCTACGCCCTGAGGGGGGGTTGAGCTTTGGGGGCTAAGTGCTACGCCCTGAGGGGGGGTTGAGCTTTGGGGGCTAAGTGCTACGCCCTGAGGGGGGGTGAGCTTTGGGGGCTAAGTGCTACGCCCTGAGGGGGGGGTGAGCTTTGGGGGCTAAGTGCTACGCCCTGAGGGGGGGTGAGCTTTGGGGGCTAAGTGCTACGCCCTGAGGGGGGTGAGCTTTGGGGGCTAAGTGCTACGCCCTGACGGGGGTGAGCTTTGGGGGCTAAGTGCTACGCCCTGACGGGGGTGAGCTTTGGGGGCTAAGTGCTACGCCCTGACAAAGGTGAGCTTTAGGGGCTAAGTGCTACGCCCTGACGGGGGTGAGCTTTGGGGGCTAAGTGCTACGCCCTGACGGGGGTGAGCTTTGGGGGCTAAGTGCTACGCCCTGACGGGGGTGAGCTTTGGGGCCTAAGTGCTACGCCCTGACGGGGGTGAGCTTTGGGGGCTAAGTGCTACGCCCTGACGGGGGTGAGCTTTGGGGGCTAAGTGCTACGCCCTGACGGGGGTGAGCTTTGGAGGCTAAGTGCTACGCCCTGACGGGGGTGAGCTTTGGGGGCTAAGTGCTACGCCCTGACGGGGGTGAGCTTTGGGGGCTAAGTGCTACGCCCTGACGGGGGTGAGCTTTGGGGGCTAAGTGCTACGCCCTGACGGGGGTAAGCTTTGGGGCCTAAGTGCTACGCCCTGACAAGGGTGAGCTTTGGGGGCTAAGTGCTACGCCCTGACGGGGGTGAGCTTTGGGGGCTAAGTGCTACGCCCTGACGGGGGTGAGCTTTGGAGGCTAAGTGCTACGCCCTGACGGGGGTGAGCTTTGGGGGCTAAGTGCTACGCCCTGACGGGGGTGAGCTTTGGGGGCTAAGTGCTACGCCCTGACGGGGGTAAGCTTTGGGGCCTAAGTGCTACGCCCTGACAAGGGTGAGCTTTGGGGGCTAAGTGCTACGCCCTGACGGGGGTGAGCTTTGGGGGCTAAGTGCTACGCCCTGACGGGGGTGAGCTTTGGAGGCTAAGTGCTACGCCCTGACGGGGGTGAGCTTTGGGGGCTAAGTGCTACGCCCTGACGGGGGTGAGCTTTGGGGGCTAAGTGCTACGCCCTGACGGGGGAGAGCTTTGGGGGCTAAGTGCTACGCCCTGACGGGGGTGAGCTTTGGGGGCTAAGTGCTACGCCCTGACGGGGGTGAGCTTTGGGGGCTAAGTGCTACGCCCTGACGGGGGTGACCTTTGGGGGCTAAGTGCTACGCCCTGACGGGGGTGAGCTTTGGGGGCTAAGTGCTACGCCCTGACGGGAGTGACCTTTGGGGGCTAAGTGCTACGCCCTGACGGGGGTGAGCTTTGGGGGCTAAGTGCTACGCCCTGACGGGGGTGAGCTTTGGGGGCTAAGTGCTACGCCTTGACGGGGGTGAGCCTTGGGGGCTAAGTGCTACGCCCTGACGGGGGTGAGCCTTGGGGGCTCAGTGCTACGCTATGACGGGGGTGAGCTTTGGGGGCTAAGTGCTACGCCCTGATGGGGGTTAGCTTTGGGGGCTAAGTGCTACGCCCTGACGGGGGTGAGCTTTGGGGGCTAAGTGCTACGCCCTGACGGGGGTGAGCTTTTGGGGCTAAGTGCTACGCCCTGACGGGGGTGAGCTTTGGGGGCTAAGTGCTACGCCCTGACGGGGGTGAGCTTTGGGGGCTAAGTGCTACGCCCTGACGGAGGTGAGCTTTGGGGGCTAAGTGCTACGCCCTGACGGGGGTGAGCTTTGGGGCCTAAGTGCTACGCCCTGACGGGGGTGAGCTTTGGGGGCTAAGTGCTACGCCCTGATGGGGGTGAGCTTTGGGGGCTAAGTGCTACGCCCTGACGGGGGTGAGCTTTGGGGCCTAAGTGCTACGCCCTGACGGGGGTGAGCTTTGGGGCCTAAGTGCTACGCCCTGACGGGGGTGAGCTTTGGGGGCTAAGTGCTACGCCCTGACGGGGGTGAGCTTTGGGGGCTAAGTGCTACGCCCTGACGGGGGTGAGCTTTGGGGGCTAAGTGCTACGCCCTGACGGGGGTGACCTTTGGGGGCTAAGTGCTACGCCATGACGGGTGTGAGCTTTGGGGGCTAAGTGCTACGCCCTGACGGGGGTGAGCTTTGGGGGCTAAGTGCTACGCCCTGACGGGGGTGAGCTTTGGGGGCTAAGTGCTACGCCCTGACGGGGGTGAGCTTTGGGGGCTAAGTGGTACGCCCTGACGGGGGTGAGCTTTGGGGGCTAAGTGCTACGCCCTGACGGGGGTGAGCTTTGGGGCCTAAGTGCTACGCCCTGACGGGGGTGAGCTTTGGGGCCTAAGTGCTACGCCCTGACGGGGGTGAGCTTTGGGGCCTAAGTGCTACGCCCTGACGGGGGTGAGCTTTGGGGGCTAAGTGCTACGCCCTGACGGGGGTGACCTTTGGGGCCTAAGTGCTACGCCCTGACGGGGGTGAGCTTTGGGGGCTAAGTGCTACGCCCTGACGGGGGTGAGCTTTGGGGGCTAAGTGCTACGCCCTGACAGGAGTGAGCTTTGGGGGCTAAGTGCTACGCCCTGACGGGGGTGAGCTTTGGGGGCTAAGTGCTACGCCCTGACGGGGGTGAGCTTTGGGGGCTAAGTGCTACGCCCTGACGGGGGTGAGCTTTGGGGGCTAAGTGCTACGCCCTGACGGGGGTGAGCTTTGGGCGCTAAGTGCTACGCCCTGACGGGGGTGAGCTTTGGGGGCTAAGTGCTACGCCCTGACGGGGGTGAGCTTTGGGGGCTAAGTGCTACGCCCTGACGGGGGTGAGCTTTGGGGGCTAAGTGCTACGCCCTGACGGGGGTGAGCTTTGGGGGCTAAGTGCTACGCCCTGACGGGGGTGAGCTTTGGGGGCTAAGTGCTACGCCCTGACGGGGGTGAGCTTTGGGGGCTAAGTGCTACGCCCTGATGGGGGTGAGCTTTGGGGGCTAAGTGCTACGCCCTGACGGGGGTGAGCTTTGGGGGCTAAGTGCTACGCCCTGACGGGGGTGAGCTTTGGGGGCTAAGTGCTACGCCCTGACGGGAGTGAGCTTTGGGGGCTAAGTGCTACGCCCTGACGGGGGTGAGCTTTGGGGGCTAAGTGCTACGCCCTGACGGGGGTGAGCTTTGGGAGCTAAGTGCTACGCCCTGACGGGGGTGAGCTTTGGGGGCTAAGTGCTACGCCCTGACGGGGGTGAGCTTTGGGGGCTAAGTGCTACGCCCTGACGGGGGTGAGCTTTGGGGGCTAAGTGCTACGCCCTGACGGGGGTGAGCTTTGGGGGCTAAGTGCTACGCCCTGACGGGGGTGAGCTTTGGGGGCTAAGTGCTACGCCCTGACGGGGGTGAGCTTTGGGGGCTAAGTGCTACGCCCTGACGGGGGTGAGCTTTGGGGGCTAAGTGCTACGCCCTGACGGGGGTGAGCTTTGGGGGCTAAGTGCTATGCCCTGACGGGGGTGAGCTTTGGGGGCTAAGTGCTACGCCCTGACGGGGGTGAGCTTTGGGGACTAAGTGCTACGCCCTGACGGGGGTGAGCTTTGGGGGCTAAGTGCTACGCCCTGACGGGGGTGAGCTTTGGGGGCTAAGTGCTACGCCCTGACGGGGGTGAGCTTTGGGGGCTAAGTGCTACGCCCTGACGGGGGTGAGCTTTGGGGGCTCAGTGCTACGCCCTGACGGGGGTGAGCTTTGGGGGCTAAGTGCTACGCCCTGACGGGGGTGAGCTTTGGGGCCTAAGTGCTACGCCCTGACGGGGGTGAGCTTTGGGGCCTAAGTGCTACGCCCTGACGGGGGTGAGCTTTGGGGGCTAAGTGCTACGCCCTGACGGGGGTGAGCTTTGGGGGCTAAGTGCTACGCCCTGACGGGGGTGAGCTTTGGGGGCTAAGTGCTACGCCCTGACGGGGGTGAGCTTTGGGGGCTAAGTGCTACGCCATGACGGGTGTGAGCTTTGGGGGCTAAGTGCTACGCCCTGACGGGGGTGAGCTTTGGGGGCTAAGTGCTACGCCCTGACGGGGGTGAGCTTTGGGGGCTAAGTGCTACGCCCTGACGGGGGTGAGCTTTGGGGGCTAAGTGCTACGCCCTGACGGGGGTGAGCTTTGGGGGCTAAGTGGTACGCCCTGACGGGGGTGAGCTTTGGGGGCTAAGTGCTACGCCCTGACGGGGGTGAGCTTTGGGGCCTAAGTGCTACGCCCTGACGGGGGTGAGCTTTGGGGCCTAAGTGCTACGCCCTGACGGGGGTGAGCTTTGGGGCCTAAGTGCTACGCCCTGACGGGGGTGAGCTTTGGGGGCTAAATGCTACGCCCTGACGGGGGTGACCTTTGGGGCCTAAGTGCTACGCCCTGACGGGGGTGAGCTTTGGGGGCTAAGTGCTACGCCCTGACGGGGGTGAGCTTTGGGGGCTAAGTGCTACGCCCTGACGGGAGTGAGCTTTGGGGGCTAAGTGCTACGCCCTGACGGGGGTGAGCTTTGGTGGCTAAGTGCTACGCCCTGACGGGGGTGAGCTTTGGGGGCTAAGTGCTACGCCCTGACGGAAGTGAGCTTTGGGGGCTAAGTGCTACGCCCTGACGGGGGTGAGCTTTGGGGGCTAAGTGCTACGCCTTGACGGGGGTGAGCTTTGGGGGCTAAGTGCTACGCCCTGACGGGGGTGAGCTTTGGGGGCTAAGTGCTACGCCCTGACGGGGGTGAGCTTTGGGGGCTAAGTGCTACGCCCTGACGGGGGTGAGCTTTGGTGGCTAAGTGCTACGCCCTGACGGGGGTGAGCTTTGGGGGCTAAGTGCTACGCCCTGACGGAAGTGAGCTTTGGGGGCTAAGTGCTACGCCCTGACGGGGGTGAGCTTTGGGGGCTAAGTGCTACGCCTTGACGGGGGTGAGCTTTGGGGGCTAAGTGCTACGCCCTGACGGGGGTGAGCTTTGGGGGCTAAGTGCTACGCCCTGACGGGGGTGAGCTTTGGGGGCTAAGTGCTACGCCCTGACGGGGGTGAGCTTTGGGGGCTAAGTGCTACGCCCTGACGGGGGTGAGCTTTGGGGGCTAAGTGCTACGCCCTGACGGGGGTGAGCTTTGGGCGCTAAGTGCTACGCCCTGACGGGGGTGAGCTTTGGGGGCTAAGTGCTACGCCCTGACGGGGGTGAGCTTTGGGGGCTAAGTGCTACGCCCTGACGGGGGTGAGCTTTGGGGGCTAAGTGCTACGCCCTGACGGGGGTGAGCTTTGGGGGCTAAGTGCTACGCCCTGACGGGGGTGAGCTTTGGGGGCTAACTGCTACGCCCTGACGGGGGTGAGCTTTGGGGGCTAAGTGCTACGCCCTGACGGGGGTGAGCTTTGGGGGCTAAGTGCTACGCCCTGATGGGGGTGAGCTTTGGGGGCTAAGTGCTACGCCCTGACGGGGGTGAGCTTTGGGGGCTAAGTGCTACGCCCTGACGGGGGTGAGCTTTGGGGGCTAAGTGCTACGCCCTGACGGGAGTGAGCTTTGGGGGCTAAGTGCTACGCCCTGACGGGGGTGAGCTTTGGGGGCTAAGTGCTACGCCCTGACGGGGGTGAGCTTTGGGAGCTAAGTGCTACGCCCTGACGGGGGTGAGCTTTGGGGGCTAAGTGCTACGCCCTGACGGGGGTGAGCTTTGGGGGCTAAGTGCTACGCCCTGACGGGGGTGAGCTTTGGGGGCTAAGTGCTACGCCCTGACGGGGGTGAGCTTTGGGGGCTAAGTGCTACGCCCTGACGGGGGTGAGCTTTGGGGTTAAGTGCTACGCCCTGACGGGGGTGAGCTTTGGGGGCTAAGTGCTACGCCCTGACGGGGGTGAGCTTTGGGGGCTAAGTGCTACGCCCTGACGGGGGTGAGCTTTGGGGGCTAAGTGCTATGCCCTGACGGGGGTGAGCTTTGGGGGCTAAGTGCTACGCCCTGACGGGGGTGAGCTTTGGGGGCTAAGTGCTACGCCCTGACGGGGGTGAGCTTTGGGGGCTAAGTGCTACGCCCTGACGGGGGTGAGCTTTGGGGGCTAAGTGCTACGCCCTGACGGGGGTGAGCTTTGGGGGCTAAGTGCTACGCCCTGACGGGGGTGAGCTTTGGGGGCTAAGTGCAACGCCCTGACGGGGGTGAGCTTTGGGGGCTAAGTGCTACCCCCTGACGGGGGTGAGCTTTGGGGCCTAAGTGCTACGCCCTGACGGGGGTGAGCTTTGGGGCCTAAGTGCTACGCCCTGACGGGGGTGAGCTTTGGGGGCTAAGTGCTACGCCCTGACGGGGGTGAGCTTTGGGGGCTAAGTGCTACGCCCTGACGGGGGTGAGCTTTGGGGGCTAAGTGCTACGCCCTGACGGGGGAGAGCTTTGGGGGCTAAGTGCTACGCCATGACGGGTGTGAGCTTTGGGGGCTAAGTGCTACGCCCTGACGGGGGTGAGCTTTGGGGGCTAAGTGCTACGCCCTGACGGGGGTGAGCTTTGGGGGCTAAGTGCTACGCCCTGACGGGGGTGAGCTTTGGGGGCTAAGTGGTACGCCCTGACGGGGGTGAGCTTTGGAAGCTAAGTGCTACGCCCTGACGGGGGTGAGCTTTGGGGCCTAAGTGCCACGCCCTGACGGGGGTGAGCTTTGGGGCCTAAGTGCTACGCCCTGACGGGGGTGAGCTTTGGGGCCTAAGTGCTACGCCCTGACGGGGGTGAGCTTTGGGGGCTAAATGCTACGCCCTGACGGGGGTGACCTTTCGGGCCTAAGTGCTACGCCCTGACGGGGGTGAGCTTTGGGGGCTAAGTGCTACGCCCTGACGGGGGTGAGCTTTGGGGGCTAAGTGCTACGCCCTGACGGGAGTGAGCTTTGGGGGCTAAGTGCTACGCCCTGACGGGGGTGAGCTTTGGTGGCTAAGTGCTACGCCCTGACGGGGGTGAGCTTTGGGGGCTAAGTGCTACGCCCTGACGGAGTGAGCTTTGGGGGCTAAGTGCTACGCCCTGACGGGGGTGAGCTTTGGGGGCTAAGTGCTACGCCTTGACGGGGGTGAGCTTTGGGGGCTAAGTGCTACGCCCTGACGGGGGTGAGCTTTGGGGGCTAAGTGCTACGCCCTGACGGGGGTGAGCTTTGGGGGCTAAGTGCTACGCCCTGACGGGGGTGAGCTTTGGGGGCTAAGTGCTACGCCCTGACGGGGGTGAGCTTTGGGGGCTAAGTGCTACGCCCTGACGGGGGTGAGCTTTGGGGGCTAAGTGCTACGCCCTGACGGGGGTGAGCTTTGGGCGCTAAGTGCTACGCCCTGACGGGGGTGAGCTTTGGGGGCTAAGTGCTACGCCCTGACGGGGGTGAGCTTTGGGGGCTAAGTGCTACGCCCTGACGGGGGTGAGCTTTGGGGGCTAAGTGCTACGCCCTGACGGGGGTGAGCTTTGGGGGCTAAGTGCTACGCCCTGACGGGGGTGAGCTTTGGGGGCTAACTGCTACGCCCTGACGGGGGTGAGCTTTGGGGGCTAAGTGCTACGCCCTGACGGGGGTGAGCTTTGGGGGCTAAGTGCTACGCCCTGACGGGGGTGAGCTTTGGGGGCTAAGTGCTACGCCCTGACGGGGGTGAGCTTTGGGGGCTAAGTGCTACGCCCTGACGGGGGTGAGCTTTGGGGGCTAAGTGCTACGCCCTGACGGGAGTGACCTTTGGGGGCTAAGTGCTACGCCCTGACGGGGGTGAGCTTTGGGGGCTAAGTGCTACGCCCTGACGGGGGTGAGCTTTGGGAGCTAAGTGCTACGCCCTGACGGGGGTGAGCTTTGGGGGCTAAGTGCTACGCCCTGACGGGGGTGAGCTTTGGGGGCTAAGTGCTACGCCCTGACGGGGGTGAGCTTTGGGGGCTAAGTGCTACGCCCTGACGGGGGTGAGCTTTGGGGGCTAAGTGCTACGCCCTGACGGGGGTGAGCTTTGAGGGCTAAGTGCTACGCCCTGACGGGGGTGAGCTTTGGGGGCTAAGTGCTACGCCCTGACGGGGGTGAGCTTTGGGGGCTAAGTGCTACGCCCTGACGGGGGTGAGCTTTGGGGGCTAAGTGCTACGCCCTGACGGGGGTGAGCTTTGGGGGCTAAGTGCTACGCCCTGACGGGGGTGAGCTTTGGGGGCTAAGTGCTACGCCCTGACGGGGGTGAGCTTTGGGGGCTAAGTGCTACGCCCTGACGGGGGTGAGCTTTGGGGGCTAAGTGCTACGCCCTGACGGGGGTGAGCTTTGGGGGCTAAGTGCTACGCCCTGACGAGGGTGAGCTTTGGGGGCTAAGTGCTACGCCCTGACGGGGGTGAGCTTTGGGGGCTAAGTGCTACGCCCTGACGGGGGTGAGCTTTGGGGCCTAAGTGCTACGCCCTGACGGGGGTGAGCTTTGGGGCCTAAGTGCTACGCCCTGACGGGGGTGAGCTTTGGGGCCTAATTGCTACGCCCTGACGGGGGTGAGCTTTGGGGG
>OX393563.1:1135089-1193847 GCA_947652115.1 Blastomussa wellsi
GGGGGTGAGCTTTTTGGGGGGCTAGGAGCTACGCCCTGAGGGGGTGAGCTTTTGGGGGCTGGGAGCTACGCCCTGAGGGGGTGGGCTTTTGGGGGCTAGGAGCTACGCTCTGAGGGGATGAGCTTTTGGGGGCTAGGAGCTACGCCCTGAGGGGGTGAGCTTTCGGGTGCTAGGAGCTACGCTCTGAGGGGGTGAGCTTCTGGGGGCTAGGAGCTACGCCCTGAGGGGGTGAGCTTTCGGGGGCTAGGAGCTACGCTTTGAGGGGTTGAGCTTTTGGGGGCTAGGAGCTACGCCCTGAGGGTGTAAGCTTTTGGGGGCTACGAGCTACGCCCTGAGGGGGTGAGCTCTTGGGGGCTAGGAGCTGCGCCCTGAGGGGGTGAGCTCTTGGGGGCTAGGTGCTACGCCCTGTGGGGGTGAGCTTTTGGGGGCTAGGAGCTACGCCCTTAGGGGGTGAGCTTTTGGGGGCTAGGAGCTACGCTTTGAGGGGGTGAGCATTTGGGGGCTTGGAGCTACGCCCTGAGGGGGTGAGCTTTTGGGGGCTAGGAGCTACGCCCTGAGGGGGTGAGCTTTTGGGGGCTAGGAGCTACGCCCTGAGGGGGTGAGCTTTTGGGGGCTAGGAGCTACGCCCTGAGGGGGTGAGCTTTTGGGAACTTGTCGATCGCCATTGTTGAAGTGATTTGTTTGGGCGCAGAGCATTTGAAAAGCAAAGATACTCGTTTATTAGAAAACGAAATGAAAAAGAGCAACTATTTTATATGCCTTTCCTGTCTTCAATTCATCGCAAATGATATTCCGCGAAAGGAAAGAGATGTTTGACCGCTGCCAAGTCACGGTATCTAAACTTGCTTTTCCAAATGAGGTCTTATCAGATTTCCCAGTCATCAGTGGCATCTATATATTCATTTTTTCACAATCACGGGTAGATTGAACTTCTCTGGCCTGTAGTTCCATATTTTCGACTTGGAAATGGAACGAGAAGGTTCGGTGTGCGTTTCTACATCAGGATTAACAAAAAACTAATGTCGGCCTTTCAGACTTGGCTGTGGTGGTTGACGGAATAAATAATTATATCCCTACCCTCATGCAGAAAATTTATCTCACCCATAAAGTAGCGAACCGCTGGGGAAATCAAATCAAATCCAATTCTACAAAACACCTTCGTTAGGTGGCCGAGTAACTGGCGTTCCCTAGCTCAAATCCCCACCCTGCTACAAGCAAAATTTGTGTAGCGTTCCCGAAATGCTTTCTTTTTAACGTTGATTAATACATGGGTCATGCATGTACATGGGTACATGCATGTATTTGGGACTTTATAACATCCTCCCCTTTAACCAAAAATATTAATACAGCTGTACCGAAAACCCAGTTTCGATAATGATAATTTGCTTTGAAATCTTCAAGCCCTTGTAGTCACTCCCGTAATGGGTTAATTGTTGCTTACATTACATCTCGGAGCAGTTTGGCTTTGGTACATCATTCAGAAATAGCCCTTTGCAGTGATGGTTCCAGGGGGAGGGTCGGGGGGATCCGGATCCCCCGCCCAGCTTCCCTAACCGAATTTTTACCACTTGTTTGACGCTGAAATTCTCGCCCAGCTTTGGACGCCCCAATAAAAAAATTCCTGGACCGCCCCTGCTTTTCAGATCTTTTGTAGACAACGTGACATCAAATCAGAATAGTGGTGCTCGGCGTCTGGAAGCAACTATAGAAATAAATGAACCATGCACGTATAGAATCACGAATGTCAAAAACTACAGACATTGAACGATCGACAAATACTGGAAATTCAACTTTTCAGAATTTCAAATTGGAACGGAGGTTAACCAGTTGGTCGGGAGTTTTAACGAGGAAGTACCGTCGAGAACAATTCAAGTTACTGTCAGAACGATTGATTGGAGCAAGGGACCTCCATTATTGAAATCCAGTGTCCTGAGCAATCCGATCAATGACAATCCATAGCACTTTTACTTTATGATGTTTGACACCAATGCGGACCTATTTTTATACATAAACAGCCAAGAGTCTTTGTTTGGTTATCTTGTTTGATTAATTATTAGTTACTGTAAAAATAACGGCAAGCTACGGGCAAGCACTGAGTTTGCCGTTACGCTACAATTAATTCATTTTAAACATTACGGCAGCCTGTACAAATTGTACAAGGTCTTTTCTATTTATTGTTGCCGCTACTTTCCAATCACAAAGACGACAACATTGCTTGACCATACACGATTTTTTAATGCTTTCCAAAAGACCAAAAACACACTCGACTCGTCCATGTTTTTACATCTGAACCATGTGTTCACATCCGGGTACAAAAAAGTTTACATTTCAAGTAAGCGACACGAAATGTCCATGCCCAAAAAATAAACCAAAAAAAAATAAAATAATAACAATGTTCAACGGCGGTAACATTTATTCTTTGTTGTTTTCCTTTTAAAGAATCATAACCTTCTTGGTTTCCTTAATGCACAGCGACTAGCTAAACTGACAACACCTACCGAAAATTGTCATTGTCGTTTTCTCGTGGAAACAACCGACCATAAAAGGATTTTTAAGGAACTTTAAAGTATCGTTACCTCATGTAATCACTTCTGCACAATATGGACGTGCCTTTAACAAAGCACGACTTTCCCTCTTTATCTAGCACCGCTCCGCACTGAAAACACTTCAGGCAGGTCGTGTGCCAGTACTTGTCTACTGCAAGCAGCAGATACCTTTCCTTGATTTCTCGCTTACATCCTGCACAACTTTTGGTAGTATGTAGTTTCGAAGCGCTCATCGTCAAAATTGAAGGTGTATCAAGAACTATTATCATTCAGCGAAAAACACTCAAGCGGATATAATTGTTTCAATTTATGTCTGACGAATTAGACATTACAATCCCATAGCACAGACTAAACCGACGAAAACAAAAACTAACCATAAACAAACAAAAATGGTATCTTATTGGCATGAGGGCGGATTAGCTTTCGTAACTGCAAGGGCTTAGACAGGGGGGTGCTGGGGTGCCCGTGACCCCCCTTCCCTTTGTGAGACTTTTGTAAACAAGTAAAACACAGTGTGGATGTCGACATGACAATCTGGTGAGTACCCTAGGTGTGACCCCCCCCCCCCCCCCTACGCCCATGTATTAACATTTGTTTTATATTTCGTCAAAAAATGGCACGAGAATCAAGAATGCCACAATGTTATGGTATTCCGTTCGCAGTTCAAATTGTGGTGATGTTCAAAATGAATCCGGAAAGTGAATCAAAACAAATACGTCGAAGAGTGTCTGATTCAGGCTCATCAGAAGACGTATAGTAACGAGATAAAGTCATTTTCGCTTCTGCATGAAACAACAGGCTAAAGGTTAAACGCAGTGCGTGCAAAATGTCTTGAATCTAGTGGAGTTGGCAGGCATCAACGGAATCTCTCAGGGCACCATCCGCTGTCTTTGAATCAGAATAAGCACAAACCGACTGACCCAATAATTCTGACTTATTCCGGCGTATTTACGTGCCAACATACATATGTGCCGGCTGCAGGAATGTGGATTGCTGATAGGCAATATTAGTTCTCTGAAACCAGAGCAAGGTAAGAATGCAATAACAGGATCTTTTTCACAAACATATATTTGACCATAGCTACGTAATGTGAAAAAATTCATTATTTTATTAATTTCCCTCACCTCAGTTATCTTTCTACTTCATCAAAGCAATTAATAGCGGGGAATGGTATAAAGCTTGCCAAGGTTTTTTGTTATATGTTGTTGGTCACTTTGTGGCCTTGACCGTTGGCAACTGAAACATTGCACATACATTTTGCCTACGTCATTCCTGCATGCATAAATATCGGTATCTTTGTTAGCTCCTTTGCTTCTTAATCTCTCCCATCTTTTAACTTTGCACGAACACCAACACGCCCAAACTATTCCTAGCACAAAATTTTTAACGTGCTATGTTTACGTTTTACAGCTCTGGTTTTGGTTAAAAAATTACTACAGAACGAAATAAAGCCATTTACAAATTAAAGAAGGAATAGTAATACAAAGTTTCATCGCAAGCATCACGAAAGAAATTCAGCTCATTAACCAATCCTTCGTGGAAAATCAAGAGGGACTTCTCTTTATCCTCTGGAGTGAAGAAGTAGTCGACAAACCTCTCCAAACGGCTTTTGTCGTTGGGGTCAGGCTTGTTGTCTTCAAACCATCCATAGTATGGGTTCTTAAGGTCAACTGAATCAATGAGCTCACCTGCAACCCAAGGCCAAAGCATGGTACAAGGCAACATGGCTATACATAGAAACTTGGCATCTTGACGGCTCAGAGCAGATTCATATCCAACGTACATTTCGGCTGCAGGCCCCATGACCACGCTTTCAGTATTCTTCAGTCGCCAGGTTTTAACAAACTCCTGGTTGTAATTCTTGAAACTCTCGGACTGGACTCGATAAAGTAAAGAAAATTCAGGTTTTCCTTGTACTTGCATCTGTTGAGCAGCATAATCGAATGCTCCCACTGCATTAAAGCAATATGCAGCATCTTGCACCATGTAGCCGCCATAGTCGTCTGGGTCGAGAGTTCCTTTAGCCATCCCTTGAATAAAATTAGATTCTTTGACAGCATTCCGAATCCTCACACTTGTTTCATTGTTGAACAAGTGTTGGCTGAAAGAGCTTCGTCCTGGCAAACTATCTTCTTGTGGAGAGAAATTGAAGTTAAATTTGATCTTCCTTGGAGTCTTGAGGATTCGTCTACTTTCTAAAAAGGAATAGTACGTCAGTTAAAAATGCGTTGAAAATTGTCGTTAATTCATTTGGTGTTTATCCGGTAGCGTTATTCACTCTGAGGGACGGGTGCAGAACTATAACAGTTTTACTACAAGCCGAGCAATTGATTCTTCTGAGGTAGGTGCCCCCCCCCCCCCTCCACCTCCTATTAGTAGAGTGTTCTTGTTCGGCTAAAGCAACTGACACACTGTGGCTACCCAAAGCATATTACAAAATGCGCATGGCGATGCAATGTACGTACATGTTAATTAGTGCGTTGCAAACAACAGGGTCTTTACGAAACCACGACGGCGACGACGACGTTGTCGTTGGCGTCGCCGTCGTGGTTTCGTAAAGTCCCTATTACTTGCAAATTTGTGACGCCGTGCAATAATACTGCTTTTGGTCAAGACCCACGGTCAAAAGTACTAGCGAGAAAATGTTTCAATATTTCTTTAGCAGCTAAACAGCGTAACTGACGAAGTGATCTGAGAGAGAATTGAATGAACGAAGGCAGAGATCTACAAACAAACGATGGGGCATATGTCACATGTACGATAGGACATGTGATCTTTCAGATGTAAATTAATGTTTTAATTATTTTAGGTGACACACTCGAAAGGGATAACCTCTTTTGTCTCCTTTTCTTCTTTCATTTCATTTGAATTTGAATTGTAATAAACAGTATCCGCCACTGCTCTCTGTGCACAAATAATAAGATCTCACAGCAAATTGCAAAGCAATCATTCGGGTCAGCGTTTACCTCGAAGGCGCATGGACAGTGCTTTTGTGTGCTTGCGCATCATTAGCATTATGCGAGTGCGTACGATGCAATCCATTCTCGACCCCAGAGCTTAGGCTTCTGACGTCATCATAAGGTCGTCTAAGCTCTGGCTACGTTGACTCTACAGCGCATGCTCTACATTCCCGAGCCAAAGCGGTTCTTTGAACATAACTAGGGAGCTTAAGGTCATTCCCCTGTATTGCATTGCGCATCCTTACTGCGCACGATTTGTTGCGTCATCAGCGCGCGCACCTAAAGAAAACTGCGGCGTTTTATTTACGGCTTTGCTCGTGAAGGAGATAAATCGTCGTTTTCTCATAATCGAGTATGGTGACCTATATTTTTTTACCCTTTTACGTTAAGCAAACCACGACGGCAACGTCAACGAGAACGTCGCTAAATAAAGTGAAATGACCAAATTCTGAGTACTTTGGAGAACGTGAACCTCAACGGCTAAATTTTCGTTTTTCTGTTTGAAAATAAACGTCGTCTTTATATTTTCTACAAGAACTATGTTTGAAAGCGATAGATGCACCAAATACATCAAGGCAATTGCGAGATTCGTGCGTAAAATATAAATTCATTTTTAAGCAGGCGTCGTGCTAGCCGTCGTCATTGCTTAAGCTCCCTACTAGCTGTAGCATTTCGTTGAACATTTGAGCAGAAATTGATTATGAAAGCCTCAATTAGTTTGTGCAGCCCAAATACAAAAACGCCGAGGTAGTCGACCGAGAAATGATTATTTTACCATCTTGAATATTGCATATCGATAAAAGGTCAAACATTGATAAAAATGTACTTCGAAGATTGCTTATAGATTATCACGTTTAGTATTGTTTGTAACTGATTTTCATCGATTATCTGTTTTATCTTTTCGATACGTGGAGTTCATCATCTTTATTTAAACACGGTAAAATACAACAGGCAATAATAATTAAATATAAAAGCTACAACTTATTACGAAAAACTACGTATACAGATTAATCATCTATAATTTAAAATATGACTAACTATTAAAGAACGTAAACTAAATTAAAGCCTGCTTTATATGAATGCCGTATCGGAATTAATTAGCAATCGTCGGAAATTAGTCAGAGATGTTGCTTGCCTAGCAGCTGAGGGTAGACTGTTCCAGAGAACTGCACCAGTATAGGAAAAGCTATTTTTGTAATAGTTGGTACGTGGCAAGGGAATAGCCAGCTTGTTATCAGAATCACGCAAATTGTAAGAAGTAATCACATCACTCCTCTGAATGAATTTCGAGGACAAATAATTGGTGCAAGGCCTTGCAGGGCACGACATTGAGGTGATTAATTTAGTGCCAAAAGCATTCTTCGCTCCACGTTTGAGTAATGCGTACCAATAGAATACTAGCTAGTATTAATCGATACATAAAATTAGTTTTTTCATCCTTTAAGATCGGAAATTTGTTTAGGGTGAAAGTTCCTATCCCCGGCGGGCTCCGTTCGTACAATGTGTGGTATATAAACTTTTGTATACGGGCTGCAATGCCTGTTTCGTCGGCGAAACTACCCGGCATTTTTCCACGCGCATGCGTGAGCATTTAGCCACTGATTCAATCTCGGGATCTGGGGACGAGATTCGGAACAATGCCGCAGTGCATGTTCACTTGCTTCCACCAGTTTTCAGAACAACCAACTTTAAATCAACAGTTGTACCATGTTAATTTAAAACTCTCAAGATGGGTGACGTCAGCAGAATACTAGTCATATTAGAAAGTCGCATTTCATTTCGGGGAGGGGAGTGGGGAGTGCGTCTTCTCGTTTTTCTAAAGTTATAACCTGCTTGTTGTGGTGTAGACCTTTTGGTAATAGAATGCTGTAGTAAAATCAGGAGAATGTTCAACTTACAGCACATTTGCTACAACTTCTACTGCTTCTCGACTAGCAGGATATTGGGTCAACCCAGGTTAGCAAGTAACCCGGGCTCGTGTTAGCCTGCGTGGCAAGCGTTCCCGCCCGAGCGAATAAAGAAGAGCGATTTCCGGTCGCGCGAAAATTGGGGCGAGGGCAAAAAGGGAAAAGAAGGGGGAGGGGGAGGGGAAGGAAAGGAACGCTTGCCCGCAAACCCCTCGATTCTGAAAAACTTCGTTCGCCCACGAACGAAGGCCTCTTATTGGTGCGGCGTGGTACTTTGATTGACAAGTTTGACAAGAAGTTATCAACATTGTCGCGCAAATAACTCGAGCGTGACTTCAGATTTCAGAACTGATCAAAATTAATGGCAGAAAAATTTCGTGGAAGACTTTTGAATCGCAATGGCGTGCCTGAGCGAAGCTGAGCGCAACGGGACTCGCATCTTTTAGTACGTTGAAGCCAGAACAAGAAAGTGCAATGTGTCATGGTCGTGTCATGGTATTACCAACAGGATACGGCAAGAGTTAAATTTTTCAGTTGTTTGTTTTGATGTGCGGAGACCGAAGGAAAATGCGAAGAGGAACAGACTTTTCTAGTATCATTGTTATTTCTCCATTGCAAAGCATAATACGTGATCAAGAAGTAGAGGCGACTTTAATGGAGATGATGGACTGCTTGGTTGAAATACACCAGCGTCAACTGAATCCGCCATGGATTAGCGTTTTATCAATTCGTTGTTTATAGTAGACGAACATCATTCCGTGGAAACCTGGACGGGGCTGAGATAAGCTTGTTCGTCGTTTTCTAAAATTGTATTTTCAAAATGTTAATGGATTTCCCTGCAACTGGTGCAGCGATTTTGACGAAGTGTTTTGTGTAACCTTAATCAATCTAAGCCATGTTTATAAAGTTCTTTGTGTTCGAGTATGATATTTGTGGCCGCTTGCCAATTCTTGTTACTTTCCTCATCAGTTGGTAAATCGTCCATGCCCATGTTCAACTTCGAATTAACAGAATCTTTCTGTGCCTACTGTGGCTGCGAATTATAAAGACTTCCGAAAAGCGTTTTGTGAGACGGGAGAATTTACTGCTACTCGGTGCCTTCCCGAGCAGCGGCTTGGAACGTTAACGCTCTGCTTTGGTGGGATTTTGCAAGCAGCAGTCTCGCTACCTATCGAACTCTGTATGTGTTGACTTGTTCGTACAGAGTCCGTAAATTAAAATTTTGCGAGCGTAAGGATTGCAAACACGCTCTGACAATAGCTTGTTGTTTTCCACAACTTCGACTCCAACCGGTCTCCAAGTAGCAGCAAGGTTTTCTCCGTATGCATATTTTCATTTCGATGGCTTGGAAAGATTTTCTGAGGAGAAAACCGGGCTTCCCTGGTTGAGATTCAGTTCCAAATTTTACTTTGAAATTATACTGCCAAACATCACAACAGTTTCGCCGGTTTGACAAGCTGTCTCGCGTGACGAGTGAAGGAAATAAAATTTCACATCCGGCAAAATGTTATTGGTTAATTCTTGACAAGCTGTCAACCTATGAATGAAATCAAGCGTGAAAAATCAGTGGGCGTTTTTAAAAATCGTGGGGTTTGCGGGCAAGCGTTCCCTTGTCCCCTCGCCCCAATTTATACAATAACAGATCATAACAGCTCTTCGCTCGCTTGGGAACGCTTGCTACGCAGGCTAGGCTCGTGTAAGTAGCGTTAACAAGTAACGGGGTCGTCGTAACCGCGTCTGACGTGATTCGAGACCAAGCGTGACTGAGAAAACTAGAAAAATTTGCATAGTTCCATCTCAACAACTGAAGCACTTACCTCTAACACGACTCATTCCGGCAGTTTTTTATACCACAAAAGAAATTAACTGAAAAAGAAGAGATACAATTAAAAGTGGTAAAATTCATGCCTTTTAGTAATCGCAAATTGTCCTATCGTCAAAGCGATGGGGCTGGGCTAACGCGATGAAATTAGTTTAACATCGAAATGTACATGACGCAAAATAATCCCATTTGATCAAAGTAAACCAGAGGTAAATATATAACTGGATTTATGAAAACCAGGTCAAAGAATTAATGACCCCCTTCTCACGTTGTAACGATGAAGACTTGTTAGGCATGTTAATTAGGCCTAAAAATCGGGTCAAGAAGGGAGTGAAAAGAAAATCCATAATAATAATGTTCATAATAATAGTAATAATAATGATAATAATAATATTAATAATCTGTCTTGATTTAGCAAATAAAGGGGCTTGAGGCAATAGAGGAAATGTATGAGATTTCGATCTATTTTGTTTGTTTTGCGAAGTAACCGTCGGTGACTATTGGCCACTCTTTGCATGAAATCTAACCCTTCATAATGTTCCCATGCCAAATTCGTGATGCCTGGTACTTTTTACTGTAGCCCACTCCCCCCCCCCCTCCCCCTCCCTCCCGCACCCCACCCGTTATTTTTAGCCATTTCTACCCAGGCCCCAGCTCGATGAGTACATCGGTTTGAATTTTTGACACCGCGCGGTAGCTGATCTGTAGGTTTTACCAATAATGCCGTCTAAAGGAAGTTTGCCGGAGGACATCATTAAGTCCAATGAAGGTGGAAGTCCAACGATTTGCAATCTAAGCGTCGGCTATTATCTTTCCTTAAACAAAGCTCTAACGGGTGAACTTCAACAACTCGTTACGACTTGTGCGAGGCGGGATAGTGAGGTGCTTGCTTTAGAGGGCAAAAAGTCCTTCGTCACACCAAATAGGACTCCCTACCGGACTTGACGGGTGATTCGAAGGCGGCCATGCCGATATGTGGCTGGAACTATTCTGTGGCGAAAGAGTTAGAAAAATTCTGCTCTAATTTTGGTAGTATTGTGTCCCGCGCAAAAAAATTTCGTTACATCCGGGCGATTGTATTCAATTTCCTAGAAAATGGCTAGCTGTGTGGGAAAACCGAGGTAGCGTGGAATTACAGAGCCCTATTTAATGTGAGTACGATTGATTCATGTTCATGCTTTTTTTATGGAGATTTTGCCGCTAGGTAGAAGTGCCAGATCGGTTTTCCGCTGATCTAAACGGCGATTTGTTCAGTTTACGGTCGCTGACCGACATGAACCATGTGCGGGTCACTCACTAATCAAAGTACATTTCTCAGCTTTAATCCGGAGCTGCCTAAAAATCAAGCGAATCCTTGATGTTACACACTATTCCTCAGATCATTTGAGACCATGCATGGCTTGCCGGGTCAACTCTTGCGCTGGAAATTTTGAAGTCTGTGATACCATTTTATGTTGTAAATAATAATTTAATTGAATTAGTAGACTTCGTGATTTTGTTGTTATGCCCAAACTACAATCTTCTTGCTCCGAAAAGACATAGGTTAGGGTAATTTGCGTTGATTTGAGTTCAGAATAGTGCCCATTGACACCTTGCGAAAATATGCCTTCAGAACTATAGTGTCATGTCAACTTTATCTAACCGAGTTCTGTTGAATCAAGACAGAGTAATAATAACAGTAATACTAGCACTGAACTTTCGGATAAGTGAGTCACCAAGGAGAATAGAAGCTGCCAATCCTTTTAAATTTTATAGCGTCGACATCGGAGAGAGTTTCTGGCGATAAAACAACCGCTTTTGGCGAGAAAATACAGCTTCGCAGGAGTTTCGCTCACAATTTCCTTTGACCCGGTTTACATAAATCCAGTCATATATAAAGCTCAACTTTGGAGGCGTAAGTAAAGTTTCTAACATTATCATATTTAATTTTAGTAGAAGGAATCCTTCTGATTTAAGGTCCATCATTATATAAGAGGGCCGATACGGATCCCCCGATATCGCGATACGAAGACCATAAATTGGTACCATTTTGTGTATTTATAAATGCGCCATATCATCAGGCGCAAATTAAATCTATCAGAATCATAAGTTACTTTACTTACCTTGGGATGTTTATCTGACCGCTTTTCATCTACTTTGCGTTTCAGGCCGATATAATTTTGTGATGAAGCAAGGACGGGAACTTTAGGACATTGTGTGAAGAGCATGCTCCGTGTTGCTTCGAACAATAAGTCAGTCGAACCTGATTGACGTCACTTCCGATAATAAACGACCGTCGGACACGGAACAGGACCTTTTATTTGAAACCTTGTATCAATGCCTTATTGCATTTTTTATTATCATTAAGCCTATTTTAGCAATAAGGCGAGCTGAAAATGTTGCTGTGAAGTTTTACGCCAGCTCACGCCCAGACACAGCCTATTTCTGTTATCTGAAAGACCCTGGCAAGAAAGACCCCGACAACGAGGTTGGCCTGACGACGCGTACATGCGTAGCATTCGGGGGGCGAAGACAGCAAGGTCGTGCCAATCCCCACTCGTCTTTGCCGCTCAAAACGACGCGCGGTCTCCCAGCAAAAACAACAGCACTTCGCCGCAAATCCTGCCAGCTACGCAGGCTAGTCCGACAAATTATCGATTAGACATGTAAATAGAGCTTCCATATTACTACAAAATCGAATCCATATGTATATCTATTTCATTTTCCACCAGAAATAACATGTGGACTCTTCAAGTTGCACCTATTAATGTTAAGCCGCAGGAGGGGTAGGCTGAGCACAGGCGAGACATTTGAGCTGAGCTGAGATTTTTTCTTCAAATGCCCTACCCTACCCCGGGGCATTTGTGGATGGTCAACAGAGTCACTAACCTTCAATAAACTGTTGCTAGAAAAACCACTTAAAAGGTCAATAGTCCGAACTGACTACTGGACGATAATTATTGTCAAATCCCCCACCAAAGGCGATTTACTGGGGAACTGCCACACGCCAATTTGCTCGTCTTCATTTTCAATCACAACCTGACAACTGAAAAAGTGTAAATAGTAGGAGCCAATCAAATTTCACTTCCTCCCAATGGCAGAGTTATGTAACGTAAACTTTTTTGCCTTTCCCGGCGAATCTCAAAACTGCATTTAAAAACCAAATTAGATAATTATATGATTTAAAAACGTATCGTGAAGAGGTGTAAATTTATGTACCGCACACATATTTTCAGATGGAAGAGTTATAAGGTCGATTCCGAGGCATCGATTCCGAGGGAATTTAGCTTTTCCTGAAGATAACAATAATATTAACGATAGCCAATCATTTCTTTTTACACTCCGTCTTGTTTGCCTCGATGCAATAAAGAAACTGTAGAAACGTTTTCCTGAAATGTTGATCATTAATTAATTGCAGTTAACTGCAATTCTACAATACACCCCCCCCCCCCCCACCACCCCCCTCATCCCTGGCTGGCTACAGTTAAAACAAAGAGATCTCTTTTTATTTGTGCTTGTTAAAGTTTAAACAAAAGTTTTTATGCAACATGTTTTAACCAGCAAATATCGCCATATTAGAAGTGATTGTACGCTTTTGATTATTTTGAAGAGGAAGAAGGCAAAAATCAAACAATTAATTAAAATAGCAAATCATTTTTTTCTCCGAATCTAACTTTGATTAATTGAAATTCAGTCGTGCAATCTCACTGGCTCTAGCTCCCTTTGCTTTCTCAGTTCGATCATAGAACACGCTTATGTAAGCGTTTCTACAGAAGGACAATTATTTTGGACTTAATCTAATTAAACAATTAGACAACTGTCGTTTTCTATGAGCCGTCATGGCCAACTCTGCTTCGTCTCGTTGGCTGTTCATAGATAACTCAGGCTCGTACTCTAATTGTCAAAGATGGCTTGTTTCTTTGGTCTATACCATGTGCTTATTAATTTTACAGCTAAACGTTTCTCAAAATATTCTTCAACAGTTCTTCCTACTTGCTTGCCCAATAAACAGTGTTTTTCGCTGTCGATATGCACGTTAACTAATGTTAGATGCAGAAAGTTTAAAATTGATGCCCTTCATTCGAATTCCTCGAGGCACCATGAAAAAGGAAAAGAAAATCAAGAGTGAAGACTTTATTCAATAACCTTCTGACCATCGCTCAGGTGACGTCATGACTACGACAAGACCGACAGACAAACTGGTATTGCTCCAGAGTTCCTAGAGCACTTCTTAGAGGAAATTTCGCCTACACCCCCTACACCCCCTTTATTTCTCGCAGAACACGCTGTTTTCCGAGTCTCGCGGGGTCCAAAAATTTGCATTCTATTATTAGACTTCGCGCGCTTTGCTACTAATAAAAATGTCCTAAAAATAGATCATTTAGCATATAACATTAGATAATAAACAAACTTCTAGATAAACTACCAGAAAGCGCGCATAATTACATCACTAATTAAAATTCATTTCTAGCTAAAATACTCAAACGACTCTTTTTTTTTGAAGTGATCAGCGGACTCAATATTAACATTATCATAAACTGCTTTGTGAAACCTTTACTCTATTTTTATACGGCTACTGCAATTTACAAAAAGAGTCACCTTGTAGAAGATATGAAGGTTTAAAACGAAACTTAAAGCTTACTGGGGTATTTAAACACTCTTGGACCTAACTGAGTCATTTGGATGTAATTTGCCCCATTCGCTATACCAGGAGAAATTGGTGTGATTCTCGCGCAACGCTTCCGCCTTCGACAACATAGACGAAGACTTCTTCGAAAATTTACATCACCAAACGCGTAAATGTAAGGGTTGAATATTGAGCTCGTTTGAGAGATGCATTCAAAAAGAGGCCTTAAAGGAAACTTTTGAAATGTTATCTTGCCCCTTTTAGTGGGGTAAGAGGCAAGTATATCGAGGATCATTATGGGACCCCAGCTAATAAGAAAACTAAAAACCACCAAAACAAGCATTCGAATAGCTTAAAGCTTCGCCTTCGCTATGCGGTTATTCGTGGCGTTATTTGTCTTAGTTCTCTTCCACAGAAAGACTGTGATCTTGGTGTAAGTGAACATAATCAATAACAACGGTACAACAAATGCAAACACGAAGAATACTGTGAAAGCAATCTTTCGCTCCATGGAACCCGCATTTCCAGGAATGCAGTGAGAACGAAACGGTCGAAGACTTGTGACGCTACTTTCAGACACGTTTAATAAAAGATGTAAAGACGAATGTCCTTCACGGTACTCTTGCCGAAAATGTTCAACAGGAAAGATTGTGGCACTGGCAAGAAACCCTGAACAAATCATCATAGCATACAACCAGATGGAAAGCATAATGAAATATTTCCTGATCTTAATAGTCAAACTTCGGAGTGGAAATAGAATGTGAATATAACGATCAAAAGCAATTCCTACCAGAAGCACAAAGATTACTGCAGCACACGTGAACTGTGAAAATATGGCTAGTTGGCAGTGAAGTGGACTTAAATCCAAGTTCTCATGGTCGGTGGTTCGTCGAAGGAAGCTTACTGTTCTGAACACCAGATCTGTGATGCCCAAATGGAGGATGAAGAATTTGGATAGTTTTGAACTCGATCGCCTAATCCGACATTGGGACAAAACAAAGCAAATCAGAATGTTCTCCACTGTTCCCAAAGCCATAAAGGCACAGCTAATACTAAACAAGGTCTTGTAGTATGTTGTTAGATCGCTCCTGAACGCTTCTATCTGAGCCCAGTAATCACGGGACGTAGTTCTGTTAGCTTGTGTGACTCTGAGGAGGAACTCTTCCATTGTGGTAATATCCCGCGACGGCTCTCTCAGCTAATTCCTCTCTGCTTCACTGGTTTCCTGTGACAGCAAAATGGCTAAAACGGGTTGAACATCCTTATTATTATTACTACATTAGTTAGCTCAATAAATCCATAGCTAAATAAGATGCTGTCATATACAATTAGGGTTGTTTGTATTAGAATACTGCAAAAGTCTCTTGGTTGATAGGGCAACAGATGTATTCTCCTATAAACTCTTTCTTTTTTATAAGAATATTGTTTTTTTCGGCTCAGGCTGAATATTCTTATTTTTCTGCCAATTTTAGGCTTAAAATATTCTTATGAATATTCTTAGATTAAGAATTTTTCATGATACTTTTTACAGTTCAGTTCATGTCTTCTGTGCTGCAGACCTTTCATATGTATTACAGTACCATTCATCGATCGGTCCCTAGCATTGACCAATGGCTATAGTGTAGGTTTTTTTTATCGTTTTATTGGCTAGTTTTGCCGTTTAAAGAAAGGAAATTGTATTGTATTTGCACATTTTCAGCACAAATTATATTCTTTTTCAAAATCTCATCCCTGGGTTTATTCATAAAATATTCTTAAAATTTCTCAAATTTCAGCCTCGACATTCTAATAAAATATATTCTTATAAAAAGAAAGGGTGTATTTCTTTTAAAACACGCCTCATTAATATACTTATCTCACAGTTTCTAATAAGGTGTTGGTTTTGCTTATATTATTCCCTACGATCAACATGATATATTCATTAAAAAGTTGCCTTTATGTAAGCCAGTAGTTTAATTCACTAATTCAGTAAACCCTGCACTGAAAACAAGCCTCTAAAGTTTATACCTTTGAGCTAGGACTAGTTTAAACATGACCTAGTCTGTTAATTCAGATCTAGGACTCGCTCAATAAACACAAAGTAACTTACCCTTTGTGAAATTTATTCCCTAGTCACAGCTGTTCAGTTGTAAACGCTACATCGAGAAACAGAGAAACTTAAACTTAATGATATTACTCGACTGTCATTCGGAAAAGACATCTTTTCTTCAGTAGCTGGGTGCAATAATCAGATCACATAATAATAAAGTAATCGTTGGGTAGAGCATGAATCAGCCTCGATATTCTTATAAAAAAGAGAGTGTATTCTTTAAAAACACGCCTCATTAATATACTTATCTTACAGTTTTTAATAAGGTGTTGGTTTTGCTTATATTATTTCCTACGATCAACACGCGGCATTAAAAAGTTGCCTTTTATGTACGCCAGTAGTTTAATTCAGTTAACGCTACACTGGATTTTCCGCACGTTTTCACTGAAAACACGGCTCTAAAGTTTATACCTTTGAGCAAGGACTAGTTTAAACAGTGCCTAGTCAATTAATTCAGATCTAGGACTCGCTCAATAAACACAAAGTAACTTACGCTTTGTGAAATGTATTCCCTAGTCACAGCTGTTCAGTTGTAAACGTTCCATCGATAAACAGAGAAACTTAAACTTAATGATATCACTCGACTGTCACTCGGAAAAGACATCTTTTCTTCAGTAGCTGGGTGCAATAATCAGATCACATAATAATAAAGTAATAGTTGGGTAGAGCATGAATCTGATTAAATAAAGCCTGGCTGGCAAACAAGTCCAAAACAAGATTGCTACGTTTCACAGTGAGAAACTAATATACAATTAAATTGCACAGAAAAATGGGTCTCAACACGAAAAATTGTCCTTCTGACTAAACTTAAACACTCTATTAGTAAGGGTTAAAAAGGGACCATTTTCTTAAAAATACAAAATTCAGTGAAAGTGTATAGTATAAAACAGAATTTAAAATTCAAACTCAAAATCAAACTTTTCAAGCAATTTTTTACTTTCTAAAAGGCCGTTATCAGAGTTTTATTAGTCGGGCTTTTTTTTCGCGACTTCGTCGCTCATTTAATCAGTGTTGTGTTTCTGCGATGGATTCTTTGAATCGCGAACTGTTTATATGGCACCACGTACAAAAAATGACATGATTTCTAAAATGCTATAAGCTGGTTTGATTAGGGCAAAATAAAATCCCCAGAAAATCAAGAGTGAAATCTCAAACATCCTTGCAACAAGTCGTATGCCACGTACAGTGACTTTATTGAACGTGATTCGGGACGGGATTTCACTTCATTTCATTTTTGAAATTAAATTTTGTCCTCTTGTCACGTCACGCAACCCAAACGCCACACAATAGGCCATTTCCGAGTTCCCTATTCCCTTAGTTTCAAAACGAGCCTAAATGCGAAACTATTCATATGGAAACGAGCTCTTTTTGCATGAGAAGGTAAGACACATTTCCATATCAATCAATCAATCAATCAATCAATCAATCAATCAATCAATTAATCAATCAATCAATCAACTTTATTTAAAAACACGGTAAATGGCTCAGCAAGCTGGTTTTCAGACATGCCGTGTAAGAAATACAAGATATGCTAAAAATTCCACAAATTGCAAGATATAAATGTTAAGGACTAATAAGCTAGGTATAACTTAGCGCTAACATATTATTCAATAACAAGGAAATTTAAGTAATAATCAGTAACAATCATAATTTACTATATAATAATACGAAACAAGCAATGTAGAAATGGGCCCTAACGTTGTAAAATATGTCCTAGGATATCGCAGGTTTAAAGCTTGCAAGATCCGTTATCTCACGTATTTGATTTGACAGTTTGTTCCAAGCATTTGCACCTCGATAAGAGAAAGAACGTTTAAGAAAATTCGTTTTAGGTAGCGGTAATTGGAAGTCATATCTCGAACCCCTCAAGTTATAATTGTGAACTTCTGAGTTTCTATGAAAATACTACTGAAGATACGTCGGACAATTATTATTGAACACTTTAAACATCATAAGTAGCAGGTGCCTTTTGTCTCTTTCTTCTAAGTTAGAGCACTCTAGAGAATTTAGCACTGCTGATGATCTAATAGAGTAATCAGCCCTAGTAATAATCCGTGCTGCTCTATGTTAGACCACTCTAGAGAGTTTAGCACTGCTGATGATCTAATAGAGTAATCAGCCCTAGTAATAATCCGTGCTGCTCTATGTTAAACCACTCTAGAGAAATTAGCACTGCTGATGATCTTATAGAGTAATCAGCCCTAGTAATAATCCGTGCTGCTCTATGTTAGACCACTCTAGAGAGTTTAGCACTGCTGATGATCTAATAGAGTAATCAGCCCTAGTAATAATCCGTGCTGCTCTATGTTAAACCACTCTAGAGAATTTAGCACTGCTGATGATCTAATAGAGTAATCAGCCCTAGTAATAATCCGTGCTGCTCTATGTTAGACCACTCTGGAGAATTTAGCACTGCTGATGATCTAATAGAGTAATCAGCCCTAGTAATAATCCGTGCTGCTCTATGTTAGACCACTCTAGAGAATTTAGCACTGCTGGTGATCTAATAGAGTAATCAGCCCTAGTAATAATCCGTGCTGCTCTAAGTTAGACCACTCTAGAGAATTTAGCACTGCTGATGATCTAATAGAGTAATCAGCCCTAGTAATAATCCGTGCTGCTCTATGTTAAACCACTCTAGAGAATTTAGCACTGCTGATGATCTAATAGAGTAATCAGCCGTAGTAATAATCCGTGCTGCTCCATTTTGTAACTTTTGTAATTTGTCAGCACGTATTTTGGAGCAGTCACTCCATGCAACATCACAATAATCAAAATAAGGTTGTACCAGTGAATAGTAAATTGTCTTAAGAGTCTCTTGATTGTCAGTCAGTTTTCTAGCTAAATACAACATTCGCAAACCATTCGAGACTTTAGATGAAATATGTTTGATCTGATCATCCCAGGTTAGCATTTCATCAATATGAACACCCAATAACTTAGTAGTAGGTTTGTGTTCAATTGGCCAATCACCCATCTTTAAATTCATGAATTTAGCTTTTGCCGAGAACCAATAGTCATATGACTAGTTTTGGAGGTATTGCAACTTAATTTGTTTGTCTTAGGCCAATCATG
Organism: Blastomussa wellsi; assembly: GCA_947652115.1. Taxonomy (NCBI): domain Eukaryota; kingdom Metazoa; phylum Cnidaria; class Anthozoa; order Scleractinia; family Plerogyridae; genus Blastomussa; species Blastomussa wellsi. The sequence goes on from OX393563.1 coordinate 1,154,095, forward strand.
TACTGCAACTAAATCACTATTTAAGGAACATTCAATTGTGGATATATCTTCATGAGCCATAGTTATATACGTATCATCGGCAAACATACCAGGTGTTGTATGTTGTAAACATTTTGGAAAATCGTTTACATAAATTATAAACAAAAATGGCCCAAGTATAGAACCCTGGGGAATGCCACATGATGCATATTGTTCAGTGGATAAGACTCCATTTACGTAAGATCTTTGTGTCGCACTTAGACTCGTTTTGATCTGAGGCAAAAGCGAACTCGGAAATGGCCTATAAATAAATGCGATTTAAATTGATCGTATCAAACGAAGGAGTTTAGGCAAAATGATGGATTTTATACCGCCCCCCCCCCTTCCTCTCCTCAGTGCTTTCAGGAGAAATTTGTAAAGGTGAGATAGGCTTACAATTTGCTTCAAAACAAATTACATGGAAACGATCGATTGTATTACGCAAATAAAAATTTGTCTGCTGTTCCGAATGTTTTTTTTCCAAACTAGCTTTCACGGTGCCTGAGAACTAAACTGCGTGCTATCGTCTACTCGAGTCTACCATTCGCGGAAAAGTGAAGACGGCCGCACGCAGGCAAGCTGAGAACTATACCTTCGTTTAAAGGCATGCTTTAACAGCAAGGCGAAGAACTCGGTAGACATACACTTTTTCCTTTTTATAAGAATATTGTTTTTCCGGCCCAGGCTGAATATTCTTATTTTTCTGACGATTTTAGGCTGAAAATATTCTTGTGAATATTCTTAGATTAAGAACTCATCGTGATAATTTTTACAGTTTAGTTCATGTCTTTTGTGCTCCATACCTTACATATGTATTTATTGAGCAATGGCTATAGTGTAGGTTTTTATAGTGTAGGTATTGCCGTTTAGAGAAGAAAAGAAAATTGGATTGTATTTGCACATTTTCAATATAAAATTATATTATTTTCAAAATCTCAGCCTTGGGTTTATTCTGAAAATATTCTTGAAATTGCACATGTTTCAACCTCAATATTCTTATAAAATATATTCTTACAAAAAAGAAAGAGTGTATCGCCTTCAAACTGTACAGTACTCATCATACCGTCATGGAAGGACCTCACAATGCTAAGCCGGAGTCGGATCCAAAGAGTCTTGGTGGACAGCCAATTGGTGGTAGCATCTTGAATAGACCGCCACTACATACAAGGTTGAATGCCTTAGTCAGATCAGTGAAGGCAAGATAGAGTGTTCGGTTATCTGAATTTTTCTTGTTGTTGACATGATATTCTTTCTTCCTCAACTACAAGAAAAGTGCAGATGACAGAACCAACCACTCTATGAATCTCTCTTGAATCTCTTTACGGTGGCCAATTGACATTATCAACCCAGTTGATAAAACCAAATTATATTGTTATACTTCCCACCGACGCAGCACCACAGTTTCTTTTGAAACTTACCCCCTCTATATCATTGTCATTCGACGCAATCCTTTTATAATTTCAGCATTTTATTAACCCGTTGCTTTTTTTCGGCATTAGAAAACTCTTACTTTTAGATTTCTTTCAATTGGAAAGTAAATAGGAAAATGACTTCAAATGCCGTGACTCTGCTCCTTTAAGACCTAAAAGAACTAACCAAAAATACGACAAACTGATTCGCACAACAAGGAGAGAGAGAAACAACACAGGCAGTTGAATCCAGGACAAATATATTCAACTGTTTCGTCATATTTGTCTCGGTGTCTTCTCAATGTAAAAAGGATCAATTTTCAGATAACTCAGTAAAAGCTGACAAATACGATGGGATGATAAAGTGTAATTCCAATGTTTATTTTTAAGGCACGGACTAATACCTTCAAAAAATGAACTGTGTTACTCATAAATGATGAACAAAAGTTCAAGAAGGTAGCTCCATGAAAACACCAATAACATTAAAAATGTGTTTCATCAGTTAAATAAAATATAATTATATTATTACTGAATGATAGGAGAAAGTTTTTCCAAAGTTTCATTGCCATCGCGCCAAAGCCGAAAAAGGTGAGACACAAAGTTTGGGAATGATGAATTCACTCGGAATAACTAGAAAGCCACCGTAATTTCCTCAGGGAATGAACTGTGTTCATTGACTGAAGAAATCAAACCGAGTCAGGCCGTGCCATGCACATCACACTTTTATATCAACCAAATCGTTCCCCCAGGTTGGCCTTCATTTTTTCTTTCTAAATAATTTTCAAATCGACCAGGATCCATAGGCCGATGAAGACCTTGCAAAAATTGTAATTTTCCGTTTAGCCGCATTTTCTTGTAAATATCGTTCGCCGACAAACGATGACGTTAAATGCCTGCTATGAGAAATATAATTGATTTCAATTTGATCATACCTTCTTTTTTACTACTAGACAGGTCTTTCAAGAGAGTTACAATAAGGTAGGTAGAGAAAATTTAAAATAAGCTAACTGTGTCTTGATCAAGTTTGTGCTATTGCCTATTTCGAAATGTCGATAATTAAGGGTATGAAATCACACAACTTTCAAGGATTCAACTAAAGCTTTGCCAGCCACGCCTGTTTACGAGCAAGAGTTTCAGTATTAGTTTACGCGGAGTGTATTGAAACGAAAGAGATCATTGAGAAACTTTCTAAAGGTAATTCGGCACTTCCAGTAACAATTAACTTACAGCAATGCAATAAGATTTCGCTTTGCCATACAAGACGGTCATACAATTCCCATAATTTCAATGGCATCAAAAATGGCGGAGGCTGTTTCTTTCAAATAACACTGCATAAGACAAGCTGGCACAACAAAACACAAATAACTTTATTTATTTGATGCAATATTAATATGCACAAGGATTTTTATCTTACGTTTGAGTTTTGAGTTTGTTGAAACTGTACTACCAGTATTTTTTATAAAGGCTGTAACTGGCCAGGTTACATATATACATGTTGCAGTTCAATTTTACCCTTGGCAGAACTAAGTGTTCTCCTTTATTTACATTCATTATCATATATTACTATTAATACCATATCAGAACAAAGAAAAATACCAAATTGTAACAAGGGTAAAATTGAGCAACAACATCCACAAACTGTTTGTTCTATTTTTGTCTGTTGAGCAATAAATCTCTTGGAGCCAAACACACATGAATGAAAACAAAGCTGCCAACACTGTTACTATTGAACCACTACTTTGTGTAATTATCATACAGTACAAAATTACCAATGAAAGTTTTGAAAAACAAAACAAAAACAGAAACACAGCACTTAAGTTAAGACCATAGTTTACTGCCTATATAAATTGTTTTAACTGTACAGTTTACGCATAACAACCATTAAAATAAATTGATCAAGAATCACAGGCTAAAAATCCTTTTCACTATTAAGCCCCTGGGAGGGGAGGGGGGAAGTGGGTGGGACGGGGAAAGGGGTGAGGAGGGAGCAGGATACAGCTGCAGCAACGGGTGAAGTGTTTCCATGGGCAGCATATTTTTGTAAAATAATAGAGGGCTTTTATTATCTGTATTATAAACGGACCTACAGTAAACAAAGATCTTTATCAAATTTACAGTTCTCATTCAAGTGTTGTATTATTTATGTAATTTATCTGCAAAATCTGAGCATTGGACAGGATATTGAACATAACTAAAAGAAACAAGCGAGATAGAAAAATAATGTTTTCTTATTTGTAGTGGGGTTTGGTTGATCGTGGACGGGCCGATGCTGACCGTCCTCTCTGCGCTGCAGCACGTTCCTGAATCTGATAAGCCATGGGTGATATTTTGAATCCAAATAATCTGTAAAACGAGTATAATAATTTATCATAAGTTTGACAAACAATAGTATAACATTGTAAGTTTGGGTAGTGAGGGTGGCACAGGGGTGAGAGCGCTCGCCTCCCAGGTTTGATTCCGACCCGGTGCCATATGTGGGTTGAGTTTATTGTTGGTTCTCTCCTCTCCTTGTGGGAGGTGCTGTGGCCTAATGGTTAGCACGCTGGACTCCGGATGGTATGGTCCATGTTCGAGCCCTGGTTGGGGAACTGTGTTGTGTTCTTGGGCAAGACACTTGGGGTACCCCTGCAATGCACAAGCATCCCATCCAGGGGGGAGTAGAAACACTCTCTTGGATAAGCTCTGGCCTGATGGGCCACTGGGCTTGTATGCAGACTTTAACTCTCTCCTCACTGCCAGCATATTTCTCCGGTTTCTTCTCTCCTCAGAAACCAACATTTCTAAATTCCAATTCGACATGAATAGAGGACCCGCATGAAAACCAGCCGAGGGTGATGTGTTATATAAATAGCAGCGAAATACCAGGTGAGGTTTTGCACGAAAACATGATATCTTCACACATGAAGATAACATGTGATCATCACATATGAAGATATTACCGTTGCTATTGTTATGTAATTAATCACGCCTTTCACAGCAAAAGTGAAAAGGTTTGGAGGTTCATTGGTGTTTATATAATAAATTTCTCTTCTCATGTGGAATCATATTTCACTCGTTTGCTGCACTCACTCGTGAAATATCTTCCAACACTCGAAGAGAAATTTCACATCTCCACACGGCCATGTAATATTCTCTATTTATTTCATTTTAGTCAGTAAGATGCGCAAATTGGCAACCTGCATGTTGCAAGCTCCATGATTTCACAACAGCTTTATTTGAATAAAACAAATTACTCCTCAGGCCTCATCTTACATTCTTCTCCTTTCAACTAGTAATGACCTTGACTACATGTAGCTGGCATATAGCAAGCGTTCCTTTAGAGCATGCATGATCCAGTTGCACGAGATCTGTGTCACAAGCCCTCACTTCAATTTTTGCATTGCCAAGAAAAAAGAAGCAGATTGTTTGTACAGCACAACAGGAATGCTTGCTAAGCTTGCTACTGCAATGCAAAACGTGAAATCAACACCAATGAAATTGTTTTACTGGGTTGTAGCACACAGATTGACACTGTACCTTGGTACAAATTGGTTGTTGGGTCTTTTTGGTCTGTACTCTGGATGGACCATAAATAGCATGTGTGGAAATCCTGTACCAAAGTATGCACCATCCGTGTGGTGATGCCGCGATGACTTGGGTGTGTAAACATCCATGCACTTTGGACAGTACAGTTTGACCATGGCCTCACCAGGTACGTCAGACAAACCTAAATACAACAAAATGATGAGCAAAAATTTCTAGACAAAATTTGACAATTGTACCACAGCATATGCGAGGTTACTGTTGCATTACATGTACATGCATGTATTACTAGACATTAAAAGCGTGTATGTATGCTTGGATATATTTTAATTAGTAATTTTGTACAGAACTGATCAGCAGGTTTCTTTTGTATTCATTTAAATTAGCCTTACTAGCCTCATTTTTGAGTTGGTAATTCAAAAATGAGGTTTGTGAGGCTAATTTAAATACATACAAAAGAATTTTCAATTAGCAGCCATTTATGCATAGGGTCGATTGCACACACTACAACTGATCAGCTCCTGTTTAGAGGGGGCAAGTTTCCAAAGAAACTGTGGTGCTGCGTCGGTGGGAAGTATAACAATATAATTTGGTTTTATCAACTGGGTTGATAATGTCAATTGGCCACCGCAAAGAGATTCAAGAGCTGACGTTTCGAGCGTTAGCCCTTCATCGGAGCGAATCTCCTGTTTAGGATTGCTTCACAATACACTGTCACAAACCACACCATGTGTGCATTATGCATGTACCCTGCAACTGGGTCGATGTTTACATGTATCTCTGTTCCAATAAATTCAACTGTGGTGTAGTATGCAAGATTTCAGTTCTCAAACTTACCGATTGGTAAGACTGCTTGGTTTTCACAGTACACCCGACAACAGTGTCCAAAATCACCATTCTGGTATTTTTCAAGCTGAATAGAAGGTATCAGTTATATCACTGCATATATTTCAAATCCTTGACTATTACGTTATATTCCACATGTAGCACATAACCCCATGTAATTTCAGAAAACAAAATAACATTTAGATTTATCTTGATGTTGCATTCAACAGCTGAAAGAAACATCAAGTTCTCAGTCCAAAAATGAAAAACTCATGCAAGCGAACCAATCAAGTGTACAACTTACAGTCAAACTAAGTGAAGCGTACCCCCCCTAGAGTACATTAATGGATTGATTATTGAATTCGGTTTGAAAAGTCGCGCATCAGTGCTCAAATAAAATTGGAGTTTTGATTGGACTAGGAGAACAAGAGATGCTCCTTATATGGAATTTTGTTTCCTTTTCAAAACGGCAGCAAGGAACTAACTTGCATGTGAAACCTCTCAGACAGCACGTAATGTTAACCCTTTGGCGCCTGTGCCGCCCGTAACCGCCCATGCGAAAAAGACCCCTAAAATGCCTGTGCCGCCTGTAACCGCCCGTAAAAACCACATGGTGGCAAATGTCCGTTCCCTCCCTCCCTGGAGGTTTTTTGGTTTCCCTATTGTTCTAGAGATAATAAGGGCAAATAAACCAATCAGAATCTGTTTTCTGCGCATATTTTTAGGGTTTTCTTGGGGTCCTAGAGAGAAGGTTTTTTTGTCTTTACTCGTGCGCTCAAAAGAACAAGAACATGATGGTGCATCACGGCGCGTATTAACAAACTTCCAAGGCCATGTTTTCATTCTGAATACGAAAAATTTCCTCTTTGGTGTTAAAAATGAAGAGGAGAAACACAGATTGATTTTTTAGTGGATTTGAAATGGAAAATCATGAAGAATAGACTGCTTAAACCTCGCTGATGAAGGATTCATCTATCCTTTTACGGCCTTGAAAACATGATGTCATGGCGCTTACAAACGTGTTTTGAATTCGAATCACGGACCTGTACACGAAGTTAATGAGGCTTTTCAAGACTTTTGAACACAAAATGGTAATGTACAATGTTGCTTCGAATTTGTATGGAAGTTTTAGAAAGATCGGTAAAGCCACTGAATTATGAATTGAATGCAAAAGCCGTCTGCTAAAATTTGAACTTTCCACTTTTAGCATGAAGCCGAGTGAAATTGATGCATTTATTTAAGCGCTTTCAGTCATGAAAGGTGTTTAAAGATTTATAGTCATTGCTTCAGAAAATACAAAGGAACATTTTTAGTACGATTTGAGCTAAAGGAAGCGTAGAAAGCGTTGCTACAACCAGTTGCAAAAATGTTGAGACAGTTAGTGCCAAAAAAGGCTTTTCTTACTTCTATGGTTCGCAAATTGCCAGTTTGTCAGAGAAGAACATTTTGCACCCCTTTCCCCGTTTCAATGTTGTCCATCTAAGTTTTGTACGTCATATTGCATAGCTAGCAACATTGGGAAGGGGAGGAGGGGAGAGAGATTACGCACAATAGCGCGGTGAAGAGTCTTCTCTCGTTAAGGTAGGATGTCTCAACTACTTATGCAACTGGTTGTAGTGTTCGTTTAGTGGAAGGAACTTTTCAGTTTTGTGACCGACACTAGACTGTTTCACGCAACCATGATATGTAAATAAATTTACCGTCTCAAATTACCGCTTCACTGCAGCGAGAAAATGCTTCAGTACTATTGGAATAATGGCAGTGATATTTGTATAGAATAAAAACCTACCTTTTTCCAAAGTATTTCAAATTGTTTTTAAGATTTTGTACAAACTTTCCGTGTTTTTCTGTGCTCGAAAATTTCGCGCAGAAGTGGAGAAAATTTTATTGCTGTTTGTAAGTCGTGTTTGGGATCAGTTTATCACGGCTGATAAGCTCTTTACTTAATAAATTAGTCTTTCAGCATATCTAGTTGAAATAAAAGTTAACTTTAGAAAGAATTCATTTCTCTGAATTTACTGCGCATATGGTTTATTTTTTCCACCCCTGACGTGTCCACTGAATGCTGCAAAAGAGCCAGGCATTTGGGGGTGGGTGCGCGCTGAAAACCTTCAGGCGTCAATGGGTTAAGAAAACAACTGGTGATTTTCAACGGTACGTACGGAGCTTTGACTACTTTTTCCCATGGCAGTAGTGTCACATAAAAATATACCCGAAAAACTTGTAAGAGCTTTGCTAGAAAATCTGCTCCTTTTCAAACCGAATGCAACATTGAAACGAATAATGGGTTCAATTTTCCAATAATCAACTCATTATTGTACTCTAGGGGGGTACGCTTCACTTGGTTTGACTGTAACAGTAGACTCTGAGGTAATTAGTAAACAGCTTCACCACACCACCTCGGACAATTGTACAGACTGTGTTTTAAGCATCACAATACATACCATTTGTGCAAGCCCTCTGTTGGTTAGAATGTAACGAGCATGAATCAAGCCATATAACATTTCAGCTGCTTGTTCAATTAAATCACTCTGATTTGGATTATCCTCTAATTCATCATCTGTTGACAGCAGAATATCATAAAAAATTATTTATCTCACTTAAAGTGCACCTAACCCCCAAATTTAATTGCACCTAGAAGAAATGTTTATACTATGTGAAGTAAATTGGCACAAAAATTTATTGATTTGTGTGCTTCCTCTATTTTTTATGTGGGGTTGAAGTCAAGAAATATTTGGGTCAAGTCCGCGTCCCCATGGGACCTAGGGCGAGTACAGCTGTGACAAAGAAAGGAGAACCGCATGCGACTGCTGCCCGTGTTGTTTACGATTTTTTGTGTACTCTTTTGTCAGTCGCTTGGCATTCTTTATTTCTCTCAGATCCTCTCAAAATGAATCAATTAACAGAATGAGACTGACCAAGCTGTTGATCTCCTTTCTACGTCATAGCAAATACTAGCCCCAAACCCCCAATTACTCGGACTTGAACCAAGATGGCGGCAATTTTGGAGCAATGTTTCAAACTTCGGAAAGTTCTAAAAAATCATAGGTTTGAGCAAATTTAAAAATTTTTCCACTACTTTACTTCAAAAATTGCGAAAAATTATTTAGTGATGAAAACAAAAATTGGGGTTAGGTGCACTTTAAAGCATGATAGATCAAGACAAAAAGGTCATGTCTGTGCCAGTCAGTCGGCTGTTCCTTTGTTTATTTCAGTTGACATCAGAAATGTGCATGAATGGTAACTCACCTGGCTCCATATCTAGTATCATATCCAAGGCCTGTCTATAATGGGGCACTTGTTCATTTAATCCTGTTAAATTAAACTTGTCTTGAATGTAGTCTTCATCAACCTTGAACATAAAAGAGGATATATATTTACAATTAATATTTAATTCTAACAGTACCATTAATGTCCTCCAGTCTCATAAAGCCCTGAAGAGAAACAAGAACATAACATGTTGATCAGTTTTCAATGGTATGTTAATTGAATGCATTTGTGCAGGACATAATTCTTGCTATGTCCAAGAACACCCCACAACAGATAAAAACTCACACATAAGCATACACCTGTGGAATTGTGAGAGCTGACAAGCCATCCACTCTAGGGACAGCTTTCATGTTACTGACCAAACTACAATAGCACTGCCTTCCAGCTCGTGATCAAAGAAGCTTTGCACATCTGGCGGGAAAACCCTTCCCTCAACTATCAAATCAAACATGTTGTTGTAATTCTCATGCTTTCCTTTATTGTAATTTTCTTTTTTCTGCTATTGTACTGATTAGCATTTTCTGGACAGTACTTATATTCAATGCCCTACGCACATCTTGCGAGGATGCATCTTACAACACACTGATTACGGCAGATGTTTCTGTCAAAACATGTCTGTGAATTTTAAAATTGCCGTCATTTATTTCAAATTTCTTGAACATGTCTCTGGATTACCTGACTCCAGGAAGCATAGCTCTAGCAGTTTTCTCAGTCAAACTTTTAACATGTAACATGTGTGAGGCTTTGAGTAGAAGAGACATGACAACAAATGCCTCAAGAAATTTTACAGATCTATTTTCTAACATCTAGAAAAATTGATGTCGCTTCAGCTGGCTCAACAAAGTAAGAAGTTAACATGAAACCACCTATCATGCTTGCCGCGACAAGCTAGGGCCTTGGTGGTTTTGAGCCTGATGGTAAACAAGTGAGGGTTTTAATTTGGCGAACGTTTCTAACAGAGAGAAATGTTTCTGGCTATAGTTACGTAACAAAGCCATCTTGTTTTAACATTAACATCCCTCTCGCTTTGGTGGTGAGAAAAAGAAATGTACCATGTAAGCTATTTAAAAGCTTGATCGATAAATACCTCACAAAAAAATTCGTTGCCACGAAGACCACAAAACCAAGAAATCCATGACACTTCTTCCGAGCTGCTCATATTATTGGCTCCTTTGTGAGAAGTACAAGACGTCAGCTAATCTGAAATCCTTGTAAATACTGCAATGAAATCCAGTAACAAAACAATGTGTGTGATGTTGAAGATCCATGTTCCAGACATAAGCTTAATTTTTACTCGCTAATAATAAAGAGCACGGAACTCAAATCCTTGTCCCTTTTAAATAACGGAAAAATTAAATTAACACAGGTAAAATAGCTGGAAGATATAAATCCTTACCAAGAAAAACAGATGGCAAGAAAAAAATACTGCACTCTTGTGATAAATTCGAACAAGATTGGATACGCACAAGCGAACGAGGGACTGTCTTGGTTACTTCTGCGCATACTCTCCTATCCGCTGAACAGCAAAACAATGGCTCAATTAGACATTTCCGTATAACCACGATTTCCATTGGACATATTCTTCGAAGTTTAGCCAATGGCATTGGCCGATACTATATTGCACCAACAACGGTCGAGAAGAAGGACGGGCATGCCGGGAAGAATTTCGCGGGAAAAGCGAAGAAGGATCGACATTTTCGTTTGTTGAAAGTTGCTTCAGGAAAATAAGGTTTGGGTATTATTTTGTTAAAATAATAGTTACCTCGATACCTTGAGGTATACAGATTCGAATAAACGGGAGATTGTGTCGTTCAGTGGTGAGAAAATGGTCAATTTTGGCAAACTTGGATCAAGTTTGGTCAAAAGATCGATAATTTCTATGCAGATCCTTATGTAAGAGTCAATGAAATGCACCGGACTGCTACACGACATGCTCTTGTATTAAACAGGTGCCACTGGTTCGTCATAGCACGGGATGAGTTAGTTTAGTTTCGGCAATCCCAGCATGATACAAACTGTCTGACTATGCAAGTGCCATCAAGATTTCCACTGAAACAATTAGACTACTTATGATGCCTTATTGTTGGTTTGTAACCAATCCTCACAGATAACAAAAATGACAATGACAGACACGTTGCCAAGTGATTAACTAAACAAAATTAAAGAAGCTAATCAAAGGCCTTTGTTACTGACAGCCAACATTGTGATGACATCACTTGCAAACTAAGAATTGATGAAAGCATATGCATTGCAGATGTAGATGAAAGTGAGAAATTATCATTGCAGGATTAGGGGTTGGATTAGGGTTCAAGCATTATTCTTAGGGAGTGCTTACACGATACCGGTGTGACTTTCATTCTGGTGTGAGAAGAAAATGTCATTCTGTGTTTACATAAGCCGTTTTGATTGGGGTGTGAGTTTTAAACTGCCATAACCTCTGCCATACAAAAAAAGAAATATGAAATGAACAGATGTAACACGTTTACATGACCCCGGGATGAATTTTCTTACCAGAATGAAAATCTTGCTCCAGTGCAGGAACCAAGGTGAACTTGTGCTGGTATAACTCGCCCAGGTATGACATTCATGGCACCATGTAAACTATTACGAAGCTACATAATACAAAGGGAGTTGCCAGCAGGTGGCAACTGGAACGAGGAGATTTGTGTTCCACAGGGCCTAGAAACTTGACCAAGAACCCACCAGGGTCAAGTTCTCCTGGCCCTGTGGGAACACTACCAAATTTCCTTATTTGGGGTAGTAAGCCAGGGTTGTTTAGTATATTGCCTGCCCTTGGTACCAAAACACACTATTCAAAAGGTATAATTCAAAAATGTTTTGTTAATATTCATGAAGTAATTTCTAAAAGCTGTTTTATTTTACAGAATCCTAACTATGGCAGAAAAACCTGAAGATCTGAATCTTCCTAACGCGGTAATATCACGTCTCGCTAAAGAAGCAGTAAGTTATCATGCACTCAATAAAAATTCAGTAAATGTTTGTTATGGTCAAAAAAATCAAGGAAGATTGTCACAGATTTCTAAATAAAAAAGTTGTTTAAAGTGCTACTACGATGAAATTTTCGATATCCATTTTTTTACATTTTCGTTCATAGTATGAATTTTTCGGGTATCTTGCCAAATTTCAGTCCATTACAAACATTAGAAGTTATCTTTTTTGGTCTTTTATTTCCGAGAATTTACGGCCACCATTAATTTTCCTTGTTCGAAGGCTTGGTTGAGAATTTGAGAAAATGACGTCATTTTCTTAAAATACCTCACAGGTTGAAATTATAATAACAATTAGTACAGAAAATCGTGCGAAGAAGAATAAAAGTTTTGCAATTTTCTGTACTTATTGTGCGTTGACTGTTGCTCCACGTTATAAGAAAGAGACAAGGGTGGAACGCTCGTTTTCGACTGCTTCAGCGCCAAGCCGATTTTCACACTGAAATTGGAATTGCCTGGCTTCCAAATTGAGCACCAGATAAACTGAAAGGTCGAAGCTTCTTTTCATGGCATTCAATCGAAGATCCATTCAAAATCCGAGCGCTAACCTCCGATTAAGTTTCAAGAAATGCAGCTTTAGAAGCGACAAACATCCGTGGCAGTCTATTCGTGTTCTTCGGACCAACCGTCACGCTGTGTTCTCCACGCTGATTGGTTGATGCTAAACAATACCCTGTTACAAATGACTCACGTGGGAGGGAAGCCAGGGACATATTCGCAGCGGCGATCCATCTACTGACAAGTCTGTGGCGAGGTTTATACGCAGACACACCGCTTGTATGGGCCCCCTGTGGTAGCACTTTAAGAGTTATAGCTTCATTTTTACTTTGTGTAGAACTGAACATTATTTTTTAATATCCCCAGTGTAAGTGTAAACTATGTGCGTGTGCAACTCACCGTAAACCTGTAGGTTAACAGAGAATTTCCTGACTCATTTACTAATAAATTCTTCCCTATGATCCCAGCTTCCTGAAAATGTCAACATTTCCAAAGAAGCAAGAACTGCAATAGGAAAGGCTGCCAGTGTATTTGTCCTGTATGCAACGTCTTGGTATGTCTCTAATCTGTTATGAATGAAAACACTAAATGTTAAAAAAAAATTTTTTGCAAGCTGTGTATTAGTGCTTGCTTTGGTTCGTGGGCAGAGACTGGATCCAATTATCTTGTTAAAACTGTTGAGAAGTCAGTCACACAGCATTCTGCATGGAGCAACTGATACAGAAAAAATGCCTAGTTGCCAACTGTGGCACATAATACACAGATTGTGGTCCTGTAAAATTGGCTTTTCCACCAACTCCACAACGTTGCATCGCTCTCCTGACTATTGCATATTATAGTTTTTAAATACTCTTTCTACACAATCATGTACCACTTTAATTCATCAGTTTTTGTTAATTTTGTTTAAGTGCCAACAACTTTGCACAGAAACAGAAGAGGAAAACTCTTGCAGCAGCTGATGTATTTGAAGCTTTAGAGGAAATGGAATTTGAACAGTTCATTAAACCTCTCAAAGAAAGTCTGGAATGTGAGTTGTTGCTTTCTGTTGTTAGTAGCTCTCGATTACACTTAGTGTTTGCTTTGTGAATGATAAAGATCAGGGTCCCGGTTGTTCAGCGGGTGGACAACGCTATCCACCATACAAATTATCGCTATCCAGTGGATACGTGTTGGCACAACATACTACATGTATGTCATGCACTGGATAGTGTTTCATCTGATGGATAGTATTATCCACCCTTTGAACATCCAGGTCCAGACCTTCTTGGACTCTATTGCGGCCACACTTGACATCAGTTACTGGCCTGAATTCGACCTGTTTGGAACCTCAGTTTTAACCCTGGGTTATCTTACCTGAGCTTTGAACAACCTGGCCCAGGAGTTTATATCTGTCATTCTTTTAAATCTGTGTTTTGTATTTTAAAGTATTCAGGAAGGAACAAAAAGGCAAGAAAGAAGCGGCAGCAGAATCAAAGAGAAAGAAAAGTGATACTGCAAGTGAACCAGAACCTGAGTCAAAACGTCAAAAAACAGAACCTGATAATGGAAAATCAGATGAAAAGGAGGAAGCCGATAAAGAATCACAAAATGGAGGAGATTCATAGGCAGTGCTGATAATTTAAAAACCAAACATTTTAATTCAAAAAGAACTTGTAATAAAATTACATTTGTATACACAGTAATTCACTTACCAAAGCTTCCACATTTTATGACAGCAGCAGGTTGCAAGAGAAAATGTGACTCATACTTATTCACGGTTCCAATGACATGATACGTGTAACTCGGGGCTGTCACTAATTTTTCATGTAGACCAGGAAAGTAAAAAAAGGAATCTTTCCAGTGTTTTGGTTTTGTTTCAAAGTAGCTGGGGCTCAAACTCGTAGTAGTTGGGGGAATTCCCTGGCCCCCGGCGCTTAGTGACAGCCCTGCTAACTGAATTGGCCATTTCCAAGTTCGCTTGAGCCTCTATTTCAAAGCGAGCCTAAGTGCAAAGTCTTTGTAATGAAAATGAGTTTTCATTCATACGGAAAGCAGAACTAATAACCATCACAAAACTTTCGCACTTAGACTCGCTTTGAAATAGAGGCTCAAGGGAAATCGGAAATGGCCTATTGTATGATGCAAATGTGCCCTGACTGGTGGCAGGTAGAAAAAGCTATCACTTATTAGTTCCTGCTTACGGTTTTTTATCAGCTGTAAGCTTACCTGAATGAAAGGTCCAAATGTTTAAGCATGACACTATTGATAATTCAAAGGGGACAGCCCACAATCTGAATGTTGGCTCCTGTAAAAAATGTCTAATTGCCATAATGCATTTTTTATCTCTGATTTGGTTTGTTAAATAGTTTATAAATGTATATGTATAGAGAAAAGGTGATTAGAACATACAGTACAGTAATAGCCCGCGTATAAGAACCTGGGTTTTGAGAACCTGTTAGGCTAAAATTTTCATTTTAAGCCCCCTCCACATAAGAACCTATTAAGGCTAAAATTTTAAGTTGGGTTCTTATCAGTGGGGTTGCTGTAAAAGTGTACAGGTAGAAACTGCTGAATTAAAATCATCTATTTAAAAGTAACTTGACATAACTTTTTCTTTTAAGCTTAAGCACCATGTTGTATGTCTATTGATTTACACTGTATTATGAGATGATATAATTTATAATATATATAGTACATTCAGATGAAATTCATATGAAAATATTTAAATATAAGAACCTCTTTTAAAAACCTTGGTAGCCTAAATTTGCTTTAAGTACCATTTATATAAGAACCTATTTTGGCTAAATTGAAAAATTCAGGTTCTTACACGCGGGCTATTACTGTATTGTTAAATATGTACCATCCACCCAATTCTTCATTTCACACTTCGCACTGAGATGAAAACTAACTAAAGACGACAATGCAACTGACTGTTTTCGATTCTTTGAAGCACTTCTCTTTCCAATGGTGCCTTTTGAACATCAATCTTGTCCCCAGACCCCAAGTTACCCCTGCCGATGTAAAGGCTCTGGGCGATTAAAAAAATTGGAACCGGGAATTCCTAGTTCCGGTTTGATTGTGTTTGAGCATCAGATGGTGAACAAGTTTTCAATAGTTAATCAGATTTCTTTGTCATTTCGGTGGGCTTGCAGTATAGCCCAGAGGTCAAGATTCTTGGTACAGACTGCTGCCTCTAGGGACAAGATTGACTGAACATCTCTTGAAGAGCTTGCAGTAACATCATGTTTGTGAATTTGTAAAAAGAACTTGTAAAAAGGAGACTTATGGTATGTGGAACTGGCAGTCTGAGGATGAGTTCAACAAAGTGCTGCACAATTGTAGTATTGGTATTGTTGTACTCCAAGTAATGAATGCTTGAGCACAGGTGTGTGATTTCCCCAGGATTCTGTGTGTGTTTTGTATGCATGTTGAAATTCATGTACTGGTATGTACATTATGCAAGTGTGCTCTCCCTACTGTAAAGATTGCAATCTTGTTTCACTCGGTGCCAAAATATATGACTCCTAATGGTTTACACATCCCTGTATTCTGAATTCGATTGCAGCAACTCCAATAATGCTGAAATGCAACTTTTGAGATAAACGAGTGAAGATTTTTCCAATGAACAAATTGATGACCATGTGACATCAAAATTTGTTGCCATGGCAATGTCAAAAGATGTAAAAAATGCTCTTTCAGGCTAATAACTTTAAAACTACTCTGAAAGTTTTTGTTTTTTATATATTTTGGTTGGGTTGACAAAATGGACATTTTTAAAAAATTCTGTCAATGGGTTTCAGAGCTACATTTTTTTCAGAAATTTGAGGTGGCTCTGAAACTTATCAACAGTTGTTTAAAAGTTTGCAAAAATGTTTCTTCTGTCGATTAAACATTAAAATAAATCACTTTGGAGACATGCCATTAATTGTATTATAGGCCTGCATTAAATCAAGAAAATATCATGGTAATCAGACAAAAACCACAAGAAGATCAATTTTATTGGATTCAACTGGGACATATTACATTTTCAACCTGTTAAACTGTGAATAATATAAATGAAACTGCTAACTAGAAAGGTTTATTGTGTTGCTCTCAATCAGTAGTCATGAGGGCATTTCTAGCAGGCAGCAAATGGTCAAGCAAACCAACTGAAAAAATATTATGCCTAACAGCTTTCTTTTGCTGTTTTTGTTGCAAGACTGGTTAATCAGAATCTGAGTTCTGCAAACATATTCTCAATTTTTCTCTATAACAAAGTCAATGTCCAAAAAATAATTGTACAGCAATCTACATGTACCAACAAGTCTAACCTAAACTGTCCTAATTCACATACATCATGCCCTAATGTGATACGTTAAATTAAAATATTTTAGAAATATTCTTGAATTGTGTTTAGTTGAGTACTAGGTTCCCTATAATGAGTTTGAAGGGATATGCATTATCATAAATTACAGTACATTCTAATACTTTCTATGTTCTGGCCTACTCCTCACACAGAGTAATACTTCTTTTTAAATGAATACATGTACACATAATTTATTACTAGAAGTCAAAAGCTTTACCAATGGTTATGTTGTATTTTGCAGTTCACAGTACTTCAACTTGTGTAGAAGAGAAATCATTGCTACATGTGTGGCAAGCACCATTTATTATCTAGTTATAACTTATTGACTACCTGACAATTTCAACAAATCCAAAATTTAAATATAGATCACACACCATCTACTCAGTTCTTCAGCTTGGTGGCCATGTTTTACCCTGTCCTGAGAATCAAATGAATGCCAGAATCTGTAAACACTGGTTCACTTAATTCACCAATCTCTAAGGCAAACCTGCACACAAAAGAGATTTCAAATAACATCTTTAATTTTTTGATACCTGATCAGACTTGCATTACTTATTTTTAATAACAACATCTTGAGGAAATTGAGATGGTAATCATAAGTTTCCAGTACTTACGTTGCTTCTTCAAATGGTCCTGGAAAATGAAAGAAAAAAATTACCCTCAGGTTCTGTAAACATGACCGTCGAGGTCTGCATGTACAACAGTGTATTATCAAATCACCAAAGTTGTTCAATAAGTTGTTCAAACCAAGAAACTACAGGACAGAAACAAAACTTCCTTAAGACGGTTTAAGGCAAATATAAGGAGAAAAGACCTGAGCAAATTAGTTAGAGATGACACATGCAAAGGGTGCTATATCTGTGTAACTCATAATTCATAAACAGGAAATATCATAATCAGCAGAGTAGATTTTTTTAACATTTTGTGTTATAATCATTGTAATTATTTTTACAATTTTCTTCCTTGTTTTAAGTGTAGTGCTTGCGCAAATGTTATTCCATGTCTCACGCGTTAATTTTCGAAATTTTGAATTGTATCACATTTTGACTTATACAGCATTGCTTGTGTTACTGCGGTTTTCAATAACATGCGAATCCTGAAGTTCAAAACCTAACCAACGATTGCGTTTTTCGCTGTCAATCATAATTACGGTAAAAGCTTATGAACCTTGAAAATCAGAAACAAACAAAATGGATCAAAGTCTACCAATCACAACTGACAGACGTGACCTTTTGACCCTGTTGTGTACCTCTGTTTCCTGAGAGGTCCACTTGGTGATTGAAAGCGAAAAATGTAACCGTCGAAATGAGCAGAGTTTGTGTGTTATTGAAAGGCTCTATAATTCAACCGAACTTGTAAACGAATTCACAACTGAAGATGATCATTGAATGATCGAAACATGTCTTCTTTTAAACTTAAAGTTGTTGTCCATTTCATAAAAATAGATATATTTATAAAATTGTTTAATTTATATTGTTTTATATTGTATATATTTGAAATAGTTTTAGAATAGTTAAATTTTATTACTTCATATTGTTATGCATATATATTTACCATTAATAAGTAACTTAAGTGGTGTTCCCGATTAGTAGGCCTGGTGGCCAGCTAGAAGAATAGCCACTTAAATAAAGTTTTTGATTGATTGAATACATGTAGCCAAATAGTGTTATATTAATTTCCACAAGAAAACGAAATAAAAATACAATGAACTGTATTCAAAAGAGCGTCTTATATTTAATAAAATGTTTTGACCAGCCTGCATGTACATGTGTCCTATTTTTTTGGCCAATCAGTAACACAAACCTCAATATTGAATAATATTGTAAAAATGAACACGCAAGGAGCAGAAGAGACTCATAAACAAGAAAGGGCAAACAACATGTATTAAAATTAAAATTAAAATTGTGATCATACTTCAGGGAACAAAATGACAGAATAAATTATCATGGCAGCATCACAGGGCAGATTTCACTGGTGCATCATGGACTGCATTTAGAGATACCAACCGCTGGTTAAAAAACGACAGGCTTATTCAGATTAAATGTGCAAAAGAGTTTGAGAGAGAAAAACCTTCCAACAGTATGCGATATTTGCTTTTCTATTGACTAACATTAATTACATAAGGGTATCAATAAGTCATCAAAGACAAAAACTTGTGATATTTATTTACACAACTTTTTAAAAAGGAGCTAGTGCCATGGCAGATTGGGTTGCCCACCAAGGGACAACCACTCAGCACAATTTGGTCGCCCATTGTAATTTTGGTTATCCGGGACAATAGGACAACCGTTAATTTCGAACCCTGATCTACCTGGTTATGATCTACCTTTGTCGTTGAGCCCAACTGGCACCTCAGTAAACAAATTTACATATTTCAACATCTTTATACTTATGAGCTCAATAATTGCCAAGCTTTATGTTCTAACAATTTTTTCTCAGTCTTGGACACCACCTCCAGCCCTTTCCAGCTCAAGATCAAGGAGGTACTACACAATTATTCACTGTGAGAAACCCTTGCTGAACAAACAAATTCTTGATGTCAATTTGTCACTAGCTTTTTAGTTTTGTTTGTTCACTCAGTATACATTCACTGTTACTTTGTTGTGCCATTGTACATGTAATTAGTTTTTTTTTTCTTTTTGCATTTTGTAGTCACGTTGTTAAATAAGCTGTATGTTCACACTGTGTTCCATAATTGGAATTAGCTTATTGTTTCTGGGTTGTATTTATATCACATCCACTGGAGTGTTCCGCTGCTAGCTTGTACTAAAGATGGAGGTTGTACTTCATGAAACATGTCTATTAAAACTGTCATTATTTTTCTCAAAATAATTTCTTTCCTGCTAGTTTCATGTAAATTAGAGAAAATGCAAATAACGCAAATGAACAAAGCTGCATCCCAGTGAAATTATCAAAATACTAGAATTATTTCTTTAAATATTTATTTATAAATAAATGTACAATGTCATGTAATAGCACAAAACAGATTGTAATTAATCACTGTATGTGCAATATGCATATGATAGCCTTACTTTGCATCTGCCCCGGCCCAAAAAATCCCAAATCTCCTTCCTTCTTGGCACTGCTACAATCACTTTCTGTGCTTGCCAACTTGTTAAGGGTGATTTCACCTGACACAATCTGCTTGCGATAAGCTGGAAATATGTACAAAAAGAAAATGTTTAACTTTCACAGGATGGCAATGCTGTGCGATGTAATGTATCAAATATGAGAGCAAATGTCCATAATATTTGCTTTGACAAAAATAACTATTTACAAGGCTCAAAACTTTGTAAAAAGGGGACAAAAACGAAACATTTTTGACTTAACTGAGCTAAGTCAAAATGAAACTTAGTAAGTTAAAAATGTGAGAGAATGCTCGATCACATTTTCAAACACCAAGAAGTGATGATGTGCAACAGAGTATTTTTGATGAACTTTTGAGGTGTTTGGAAATATGATCAGACACTCTCTCAAGCAGTTGATATATCTTGCCAATTGTAGCAAACGAAACAGATAAAGAAAATCTAAAACAATAATGTATTTTGGGGATATCCGGTCACTTCATTCCATTCACTTTGTTGCAAGTCAGGTCACGGGTAGCCCAAGCCCCTTTGGGAACCGTCAAAATGACATTCGTTATTATGAGAGTTTGTATGGGAAATATATATAATTATGTATGGAGCGGAATACAGAGAAGCTAAAACCCACTGGAATCGCTCTGACATGCAAAAACACAAAATGACAGGTAAGTCGATTTTATTATTTTTTCTCCTTATTTTGAACTATTTTGTACGACCGTTATATATATGTTGCGGTTCCCAAAGAAACTTGGGCTACCTGTGCAGGGGTTTCGATAAATTTTGAAGTACATGTAGGCAGTCGGTCTAAGTAGAGCAACCAACTGTTTGATTTAATCTTTCCTTAATTTTTTCAAATGAAGGAAAACAGTAGGCGACGTTTCTAAGCAAAGTAGGGCAAAGTAGCCAACTCTTTTCATCCGCCATCAGTGCTTATTGAAAGCACTGCTGTGGTCAGGTTGTGTCACAAAATAGCCAAGTCGTTTTAAAAAATAGAAATAGTTAGTAAAAAAGTAGTTACAGAATGTTTGTCATTTTCCGCCTGATTTTCCACAGAGGAAATTTGCACATGTGTAGTTGGAAGTTTGTTACAGCTTTGGTGACACCATAAAAACCTACCCATCTTCATCTGCAACTGACTGTTGCTTACATGATCGCTCCAGAAAACAGTAAATCGATGAGAAATTATACGTTTTATCCTTACAAACCATTAAACGCATGAGAAACTCGTTATAATAGTTAGTTCAGTCAAGTAAGCTTATCCAAGATTTTTTTTTAATATTGTCATCATTTTGAAAGTGGAAAGATGTGACAGTCACTATTCTTTGGAAACAGTGCAATTATCTGATGTGGAATAAAGTCACATATGGTCCCCTCTTAATTTAAAACTTAATGAAAGCCCTGGTTACACCAATATGGCATCCACGATGATTTTTGGGAAGAAAACTAATCTTTGCACACGAGTCACCTCAGAGCACCAATTCTTTTGTCAGGGGGCAGGGCGGGGTGAGGCATGCATGGTATCTGCATTCGGATTTCAGAATGCTTCAGCATCAGATATCAGAGACATCATTAACACACTTTATTCTATGATACCTTTAATTATTTCTAAAGCTTCATCTTTGGACCGAGTTATCGTGTCTTGCTTCCAAGAAGATGGTCTTCTCGACTCAGTGTGTTTAACCAATAAATGTGACGCGCGAACTTGGTCGCCCGCTCCTTCTGCAGGCTTCTCCCATTGACTCTGATTCGTCCGCCTGTTGAAGTAGTACGTCTTCCCAGTGGACTTTGATACTTTCTCCTCCCAATCAGGAGGCAACCCGCTCATTGTTTCAGGTGATAATAACTACAAAGCAATTAGCAACAGCAGAACAGAGTAGAGGTCTTCGTTTTTCGCTCCAAAATGTTCGCTGTGTAACCAAGCATTTGAAGCAAGAGCGCATGACACTGAGGCCGCTGACTGGATCTCATACTGGTGGCTCAATATATTATATTCGTAATGGCCACGATTTTGGGCAGGAAGCAGGTTCAGGAAGCATAGTCAGTTATAGACGATAACTGCTTTACCCGGCGTTATTTTTTGCAGAAAATGCAGAATCGATAAAACGCTTGTGACTTTGAATTCAAGATGCCAGTAACATCCAGGAATCTGATTATAGTGAGTGATATATAAAAAATAGTTTGAATTGTAGACTTCGAAGTGATCAAGCGGTATACCGGAGAGCTGCGAAAGACTTCACAATATTTTTTAAATAGTTTTGCAAATGCAAGCAGGTTAGTCTCATCTACCATCTTGCAGATGCACAGAGATCTGTTCCCCAAGTAGTAAATTCATTCATTCATTCATTCATTCATTCATCTACTTCTTCATGCATTCTGTTTCGTTTAAGGCTTATTTAATGTTTGTGCATCAATTGCCTGTATTGGGCCATTCCATTTTTTATCCGCACCCCCCTCCCCCCTTATTGAGGATCAAGGAAATCTTAGGGAGAGGGGGGGGGGGTCTCAAACGTTATTTCTGAGGGGGCAGCTATGTCAGTGGCTTTGATCTCTTCCGTTTGGAGGGATTGTTTGATCTTGCTTTCCTGAGGGGGTCTTCAAGAGCTATTAATGAGGGGGGCAGACACCAAAGACCCTCAATAGGGGTGGGGAGCAGATATTAAATGGAATGGCCCATTATTTTCGTGTATTTAAGGTGATTGACCAATAAAAGAACCCATCATAGATTTCCGATGAAACTTGGCATACGGTTGTAACAAGTCAAGAAAATTTTAAAACCGTAATAAAAAGTTGATTCGCCGTGCTCGTTTCTACGTGACAGTACTGGTGAATATGGCTATTTACTCTTGTTGCTACTCTGGCAACAACTGCACATAACTCAAAACTGGACAACCAAGTTCCATGTTTTCATCCCATAGCGTTTGATTTAACTCTATTGTTTGTTCACTTATGTACCAAAACAATGTCTTTGAATACCTTTGTTTAATTTACTTTACGCTCCAAAATAGGCTTATTTTTTATATGCACTGTTTGACCCTTTTAGCTCAATCGGTATAATTTAATTCAATTTCCAGAAAAATGGAAATCTTTTCTTATTGAAAGGAAACACTATTCTTATTAAAATCATGCAATAAAAAGTCGGGTTCACCGTACCCATTGTCGCAATAGAACTGCAGAAAAAATTATGGGTACACGACCTACGTTTAGTCCGATTTTTGAGTGGAGACTGGGGCAAGTTTTCAGACTGGCATATGCTTGGAAGGTGGAAGACAGCATGGAAGAAAAGATTTTAAGGAATTTTCATTGAAATACTGTAACATTTAGGACGTTTTATGATGGAGATTAATGGAGCCAGCCATCCTCAGTGAGTCAAACTAAACAACTGATAATAACCACATTGCATGTTATACGATTTTTTGAGACATTAAGTCTTGTCTTGCCAGAAAACCTGCCTTCCGAAATTTTCATCAACTTTTACTTTTTGATTGACCCAATTAATTAATAATCTTTTGGCAGAAACTACTTCTTTGTTATGCGCAGTCAGAGATGTGCATTGCAAAACCATTGAGTCACCTTAACAAACAAAGCCTTGAACATCCTTTGTTCTATTGTAATGTATGCATGGAAGTGACCTCTGCTTTTTTACAGAACAATTTTAAGCATTCTCAAGGCTTTTTCATTTGCTTTATGATAACGTTTTACCAGAAACCAGTTTTACCTTTACATTTGTAGTGAAATTTTTTTCTCAGGTTGTGCGTGGTGAATGGCGTAATAGAGTGTACATGTTTGCATCAATTGTGTTCTGTTTTTCCACTGACTGAGTAGAACAAAATAAGTGGAAAATGTTTTTCTCACACACCACTGGAGCCTGGGTTTAGGTCAGGTGACCTGTGAGGCCAAAGATTTTATGTTTTTATACGATGCCAGAATAATGTACAAAACGGTTTTTTTTTCTTAGTCCGTAAACGAGCGTGAAACCTGGGAGATGCGCTGGATGGACGCCTCTCAGGTTTAAAGTATGCATGGAAGTGACCTCCCTTTATAACAGAACAATTTTAAGCATTCTCAAGGCTTTTTCATTTGCTTTATGATTGTAACATTTTACCAGAAACTAGTTTTACCTTTGCATGAAATGCTATTAATTGTGTAAGCTTTGATATTGCAATAAAGGTCAGGCAGTTACGATGAGCTTGACATGGCTACCAGTGGTGTGTGAGAAATTCTTTTTGAAGCACTTCTGATCTTGATTTCCTTGAAATATATGAAAAACGCAATTTAGTTGAGGTCTTATTCATTTTATAATCCTTGTTATATAAATGTTTTTCATCCTCAAAATTAATATTTTAGGAAGAAGACGACCTACCTTATGAAGAAGAAATAATTCGCAGTCCTTATTCTGTGAAATTTTGGATGAGATATATAGAACACAAGGCGAAGAAAGGCTCCACCACAGCACTGAATTTGCTCTATGAGCGTGCTCTTAAAGAACTGCCAGGAAGGTAATTGAATATGCAACTCTAAATAACAGTAACAGGACTGAGCCAGAGTGGAGTGCAATTCGGTTAGAAATCATACGCCAGTAATCAATGAACTAGTCATTGAGCTCACTTTATCCACATTGGAAAAAATATAATTCTCCCATACATACGGACAAGACACAGTGAGATCTTTGCTCACAGCCTGGTCAAGATTATCCCATACATGTATACAGGCTAGACACAGTGAGATCTGTACTCACAGCCTGGTCAAGATTATCCCATACATGTATACAGACCAGACACAGTGAGATCTGTACTCACAGCCTGGTCAAGATTATCCTATACATGTATACAGACCAGACACAGTGAGATCTGTACTCACGGCCTGGTCAAGATTATCCCATACATGTATACAGACCAGACACAGTGAGATCTGTACTCACAGCCTGGTCAAGATTATCCCATACATGTATACAGACCAGACACAGTGAGATCTGTACTCACGGCCTGGTCAAGATTATCCCATACATGTATACAGACCAGACACAGTGAGAT
The DNA here is from genome assembly GCA_947652115.1 of Blastomussa wellsi. Taxonomy (NCBI): domain Eukaryota; kingdom Metazoa; phylum Cnidaria; class Anthozoa; order Scleractinia; family Plerogyridae; genus Blastomussa; species Blastomussa wellsi. Next base: position 1,179,082 of record OX393563.1, read on the forward strand.
CTGTACTCACAGCCTGGTCAAGATTATCCCATACATGTATACAGACCAGACACAGTGAGATCTGTACTCACGGCCTGGCCAAGATTATCCCATACATGTATACAGACCAGACACAGTGAGATCTGTACTCACAGCCTGGTCAAGATTATCCTATACATGGATACAGACCAGACACAGTGAGATCTGTACTCACAGCCTGGTCAAGATTATCCCATACATGTATACAGACCAGACACAGTGAGATTTGTACTCACAGCCTGGTCAAGATTATCCCATACATACAGACCAGACACAGTGAGATCTGTACTCACAGCCTGGTCAAGACCAGACACAGTGATATCTGTACTCACAACCTGGTCAAGATTATCCCATACATGTATACAGACCAGACACAGTGAGATCTGTACTCACAGCCTTGCCTGGTCGAGATTATCCCATACATACAGACCAACTGCTTGGGTAATAAGATCTATATACTAACTTGTACCATGAACCTTACTATGAATTTGTTTTGATTCAGCTACAAGATTTGGTATTTATATCTTAGAGAAAGAAGAAAACAAGTTAGAGGAAGGTCAGGATTGTCATACTTTTGCTGACAATGATATTTAGAGTATGTGGGAGGTTTGGTGGCCAAAAGATTGATTGATTGATTGATTGATTGATTGATTGATGTCTAACAATGACACCCGACATATGGCTTATTTTAACTGATAAATAAATACAAAATTAATAATTATACATTTGTAATTGGCCTTTTTATTTTCATCAATTTGTATATGTAATAGGACTACATGCTGTCCCGAGGACTGCTAAATTGGACGAGGCCGCAGGCCGAGTCCAATTTGGCGGTTCGAGGAATTTTTTCTCATCCAATTATTTCCAAATTGGACAAGCATGTAGTCCTGTTACCTATTAATTATATAGCATCCAAAAATATATGAACATGGCAAATGTTTCGCCCTCCAAACTAGTTTTTCTTGACAATTGATTGGTTTATGGAAGGTATCCAGATTTTTCTTAAATTGGACAGTTTTAGCAAAAACTGTCCAATTTATTTTAAATTTGGACAGTTGGCACAAATTAATAAAAAATGCATCTGTTGACAATAATGGATTTTGATGTAGCTATATAATTATGATATCAACACAGATATGTATTGGCTCAAGTTTGGCAGTCATTTGTATTTTAAAGGAAAACATTTTAATACTGATGGAAGTTAGTATTAATAAAAAAAACATTTCTGTCTCTTTGCAATGAACATCCACAGACCCATAACAGACCCTGCTTATGAGGACATCAACAATGCTTTTGAAAGATCTCTTGTCTTTATGCACAAGGTACATATAATATAGGACAAACAAATTAATTAATGTAAATCATATGCATATAAAGTTTGCCAAATATAGTTGCCAACTGTGTTGATGGGTGCATAATTATGTTAAAGGTCAAATTAAAAATCAGGTTTTTTTTTAGTCTGGGTTAAAAATTTTAACTTTGATGAAGATGGAAGGATGAATAGGGGGGAGAGGGATAAGAAATAGTAGGGGAGGGATGGATTACTTTTTTATAGATAAAAATAAAATATAACCTACAGTAGGTTAAAAAAATAAACTGGATTGAAAAAATTTAAATTAAGGATAAAATTTAACCACCACACATACATGTACTGAAAAAAGACTTTTGTCAAAAATAGTTTCTGCTGTAAAATACAAGGTGTGTCATAATATTGTAAATGTAGATAAACCATGCAAGTATTTATTTGTTATCTTGCATACAATAGTGGACTGATTTTTAAGTCTTCAAAACTTCTCCTAATAGTTAATGCATATTGATCAAGGGCATTACTTCATCATGTCTAGTTAATTCTTACTTTCATTATTGCATAACTGTCTGGGGATCTACTTACAAAACCAATCTTCGTCATCTTGTCTCTTTACAAAAGCGAGTTGTTAGAATTATTTCAAATTCATCTTTTGATACTCCCTCTGACCCTATCTTCCAAATTTAGAATGTTTTGATATTAGACAACTAGAACTGGGTAAACTTATGTTTTCTTTTAGCCACTCTCTTCTGCCAGTCAAGTTTACGGATTACTTTTGCTTTAACAAAGAAGTTCATAGCTATGACACTAGACACACAGATAATTTCCACATATATTTATATATTTACACATATACACTTTGTAAATAGATAATATGTATAATATTATACATGTAGTTTTCTTCTTAGTGTTTCATCATTTGGTTTCACGTTTGTTATTTTCTTTCATAATACATACTTATATTAGTTTTCCACCTCTCATCAATTGTCATTTAATTAATTTGTATAAGCCTTATGGTTTCTTTTTGGGCTTCCTCACCACCTTGCTTTTGGGTAATTTGTGTAATGTCGTCTCTCCTTTCTTTCTTTTTTTTTCTGTGGTAAAATAAAATAATCACAATAAACAATGTTGCCACCAGTCAGGAGAACAAGTGCCAGTTGGTGACCAAATCCCAGGCTGGCCTCCAAGATGGCAACAAGCCTATAGTGTTTGTCCAAAGCAACATCACGTGTTTGCATGCACTTTCGATTTGCTCGAGAGCTTGCTTCTTGGGGTCTTAATGAATGTTTTGGTAAAATTAAATTTTAGTAGAACTTGCATACAGATTTGCCTAGTGGGAGGGGGGGGGGGCTAGTGGGGGGTTGGGGTGGGGGCAAAGTGGACGCTAGTAGTTGTAAGTTGAACTTGCATTTACTTGTATTGGGTGGCCAGACCAACACAAAATTGCATGCAAGTCGGGAAAAAGAATTAAAGATGTCATTTTAATGCATATGGCATGCAATCAAGTTGCATCAACTTGTGTTGACTTGCATGAAAAACTTGGGTTCACTGGCATGTAAATTTGATCTCAACCAAAGTGAATGGAAGTCAGCAAAAGTGTTACAAGGCAAGTCCTGGCATCTCTGGTTGGCCTGAACTTTATAAACTGAAATCGGCTTTAATGATGTATACCACATAATATTATCATAATGATAATTCTTGACTGTTAACACATGTTTCTAGATGCCAAGAATCTGGATAGATTACTGTCAATTTTTAGTTGATCAGTGTAAAGTGACAAGGACACGCCATACATTTGACCGGGCATTGAGAGCACTTCCCATTACTCAGCACAGGCGTATATGGCCTCTTTATCTTAAGTTTGTTCGTAAATATCACATTCCTGAGACAGCTGTCAGAGTCTACAGGAGATACTTGAAGGTTTGTTTGTAGTAAGAATTTCACTTCATTTTAACTTTTTGTTATAATGATATTATAAAAGAACTAATCTATTTATTATACTATATTTTTGGCGAGAGTGTTAACATCTAGTAGGTGGTTATTCTATTTTAATCAATCATTTTTTGGTAACAGTTGGAACCTGAAAACACAGAGGATTATATAGATTATCTCAAGTCTGTAGGATGGTTGGATGAAGCAGCAACACGTCTTGCGTTGATAGTCAACAAGGTACATCATGAATGTCCTTCTTCTGCTAATGACTATATACAAAATAATGTGACTTAATTAAGATTGTCTAGAACTGTATGTTCTTTTGAGGAGGCAGTTAGTTTAATCAATAATTTGTCACTTATCCCTTTTAATGAATTGTTTTTATTAATGTTACATATATATAGCAGGGGTTTCAAAGTGTTCTGAAGTAGCCATCAGCAACCGGAAGAGTAGGCAGCTGTTATAAGTGAGCGTTTTTGTTGCAAGCTGATTGACACACAAGGAGGATGCCCATGCTGGCTTGTTTTGAAAACACTGATTATCATTGTCGTCATCATCATCATTGTTGTTGGCATTGTCATCATCATTATTAATTTACCCCATCCTTCCACAGAACTGCATTTTTTTCTTATTTTTCAGTGGAATGCTTGAAACAGACAAATGAAAGTTACAATATTTCAAATTACAATAATTATAATAATTTTTATATTAATAATATACAGGAAAAAATTACTTGATTCTGATTGGCTGACAGCAGTGCAGTTCAAGTGTAATAACCAGTGCAAAAAGTGCAACACCGGTGCAAATTACACATCGAAATTCTGGATTGTGATTACAAAGAGTTTTAAATGAACCACTTTCAGTTCTTAGTACGAGTTGATCTTTATCAGCCAATCCTTAAATAAATTGTCAAATCCACATCAAATGCTCACTTCCTGTCTGCAATAAGATCTTCTGGCACTTCCTCTCGGCAAATGTTTTCATGTTTATGTTATTAATAAGTAATCATTGTTCAATTGTAATTAATTTGCACTTGTGAGTTTTTCAAAAAGCTGAAAATGCACTCTCCAAAGTGGCTCCTGCAATTTCAGCTTTTAATTTGAAAAACCCCCTCATGCAAAATTGAACTTTGAAACCGTATAATTACCTATACTTATTATTAATCAATAATTGATGTTGTAATGACCATTAATGGAAGTTTAATTACCTCTAGTGAAGTCCTGATGTCAAAGGCCTAAGTCAAGTGACAGTAGCTTTGACAATAATTAATTTATTCTTCTGTTGTTTTTAAAGGAGAAATTTGTATCCAAAGAAGGGAAATCAAATCATCAGGTAAGGTTGGTCTTGGAAGTAATGACTGTGATCAAAGAAATTATACATATGTGAAAAACCTGCGGAGACCCTGACAATATGTAATGACTCTGAGTTCCAGAATTTATGTTGAAAGTACTAGTTCTAACTTGTGTGTGTACTAATGGAGTCTTATTTGCCATTTCATGTACGTCACAAATTTTGTCTTTTGTTGTTTTATTTTCAGCTTTGGCAAGAACTTTGTGAGCTTATTTCCAAGAATCCTGATAAGGTGAGCTAGAGGATATAATTTCTATTATTAATTAAAAATATGTCCCATTTAATGTGCACATCATTCGTTAAAATTCTTAGGCTCAGGTATATTGTATTTTTCATTCGCTCCACAAGAAAATATTTGCATTGCTCCCATGAAGGAATTTTTGGTTTTGAAACCCCACTTGAGTTCATACTTTCCTTTACTTGGGGTGGGTATATGGACATTTTTCTGGAAATGCACTAAGTTTGATTTTAGTTATGAAATATAGGCAGATGGCCAGCCGGTTATTCATCCTTTGTTGTTCATTTGGTGTTAAAAATGTCGAGTTGCCTGTTGGAGTGACCAACACGTACACATGTACCTATCAAAAACAACATAGTAAGAGTAGTAACATGACTGCATGATTAAGACACTTTCCTGTTCTTTGTCATAGATCAAAAGTCTCAAAGTTACTGACATTATTCGTGGAGGCCTACGCCGGTTTTCCGACAGCTTAGGACAGCTTTGGAATTCACTGGCTGATTTTTTCATAAGAAGTGGACACTTTGAAAAGGTCAACCTGCCTTTTATTCAACAACTTCTTGCAGAGCATTTTGCAACATCTGTGCTCACAAATTTTATACCACATATTCATGCAGTATGACTGTGCTAATTTAAATCAATATTGAATTGCACTTTTCAAACATTATTTTGTATGATAAGCTCAAAGAAAGCTTTCAGTTTACCTGACTTTTTATGTGCAGCCCCTCTCAGCTTTTATTTTAATTTTTTTACAATTGATTTGTATAGTGTCATAACATTATGTTAACTTTATTATGCATTTTTATCTAACTTGCCCTTCAGGCACGAGATGTTTATGAAGAAGCTATTCAAACTGTAATGACTGTGAGAGATTTTGGGCAGGTACTTTGCAATGCATTTTCTTCTTATTAAATTAATGGGTCTATTGCTCCATCTCTGATTGGTTTGGCTGGTTGACTGACTGACTGACTGACTGACGGACTGACTGACTGGCTGGCTGACTGACTGACTGACGGACTGACTGACTGACGGACTGACTGACTGACTGACTGACGGACTGACTGACTGACTGACTGACTGACTGACGGACTGACTGACTGACTGACGGACTGAGTGACTGACGGACTGACTGACTGACTGACTGACTGACTGATGGATGGACGGACTGACTGACTGACGGACTGACTGACTGATGGACTGTCTGACTGACTGACTTGTTGGAAGACTGACTGACTATAAATGATTGACTCAAGTTGTTCATTTATTGATTGATACAAATATTACCTGCTTGCTTTCTTGATTTGTTTGTTCTCAGGTATTTGATGCATATGCACAGTTTGAAGAGAGCATGATTAGTGCTAAGATGGAAACCACTGCAGAGATGGGACCTAGTGAAGAAGGTGAAGCTGTTCATCCTTTTACCATTTTATTGAAATAAGCCTCAGCTCAATTGGAAAGATGGCCAATTTGTATCCTGGCTCTTCCCTTGTTAAATACAGTTTCATGTATCAGTCTCTTTGCCACTGGCACCAATCTCATCTCCACCCTACCCTACACCTCAGCCTCCTACCCACCCTACCTTACCCTGCCCCACCCTCCAACCTTACCCCCATCCCGCCTCATTGTACACCAGAATACCCTCACCTCCACCTCCTACCCACCCCACTTTACCCTGCCCGCCCTCCAACCCTACCCCATCCCAGCTGAATGTACACCGTCATATCCTACCCTACTCCATCATACCTAGCTACCCACCCCACCCTACCCTACCCCCTCATACCCAGCTACCCACCCTACCCTACCATACCCATCATCCCAACCTCACTCTACTTCTATCAGATACATGTAAGAAGTCCAGCTGTCCACTCCCTTCCAGCAGTTCACTCTTGTGAAGCCATCAAGTATCATTGTAAAAAGTGCAACTCATTCAGTTTTCTTTACAGTGTAACAAAAACAGCTGTAATTGGCGTCCTTGGATTTTAATCTAACCGAGGGCTTTGTCATGGTTCCAAGTTCCAGTTAAATTTTTCATATTAATTTGTTATACCCATATTTTCCTTTAGATGACATTGATTTGGAACTTAGAATGGCAAGGTTTGAACATTTAATGGATAGAAGACCTCTTCTGCTTAGCAGGTATTCATACTGATTGTCTACTAGTTTTTTCAATCTTCTATTTTTAATCAGTGGGAAAAGATTGATGTCTGGTATTTTCATTAATATTTATAATTAAGCGAGTTCTTGGTGGAGTCTGTAGTTTGAGCCTTGTAGCACAGCACTAGCTTATCTGTGTTTTTTGGCATGAAGTGACAGGGTATCTCTACCGCCTCCTGAATTGGATGTTAGTCCACCACAGGGCTACCTCCATAGTATAGTATAGTGTGTGGAGAAAGGCACTGCGTGGGAGTAAAGTGTCGTGCTCATAAACATAACACAATGGCTCCCATCTGGGCTTACATGCACTCTACTCGATCTTGAGCATTAGGCCAGTATGGTTTCCACTTTTGGCAATGACAGAAACCAAATTAGTCAGGGTTTGGAAACTAATGGTTGTCCTTTTACCTTTTTAGTGTCTTATTACGTCAAAACCCTCACAATGTCCATGAATGGCACAAAAGAGTTAAACTCTATGAAGGAAAACCCAAAGAAATCATCAACACCTACACGGAAGCTGTTCAGACAGTGGACCCCAAGCTGGCATCAGGCAAGCCTCATACACTGTGGGTGGAGTTTGCCAAGTTCTATGAGCAACATGGTCAGCTGGCTGAGGCACGGGTTATATTTGACAAAGCTACTAAAGTGAATTATCGTAAAGTTGATGACCTGGCAAGTGTGTGGTGTGAGTTTAGTGAGATGGAGATAAGACACGAGTAAGTAAAGACTCAGAAGTTTGTCCGTGTCCATGTTCATTATTAACTGAATACAGTAACAGCAGTACGACCCAGCTTGTCAATTTGTACCATGTTTGTATTCGTGTAGTCCATACTTGACGCTTTTAGCAATACTGAGTGATCCAAGCAGCATACAGGGCGTACAAGTCAGCTGGTATATGAACTTAGCAAATAAACTTGTTCCTGTAGCTCAGTGGTTAGTGCAAGGTCATGGATTTCAATCCCATTACTTACCAGCAAAATGGAGCTTGGCAAGTTTGTATTAGTTTTCTGTCACCAATTTTAAAACAACTGGAGGTTTAATCGCTATTTGTTAATGAATGACGGAGTTTGTGTTGTAGTTTTTGAAAGTGAAAAGTATTAGAGAGTTTGACTGTTTTACAATAAGCAGCACTTGTTTTAGAGTATTCATGTCATGTTATGATAAGGTTTCTTGTAAATGTTCCTATTTTTCATTGTCATGTTCATTTTGTTATAGAAACTATCAACAAGCACTTGATCTCATGAGAAGAGCAACAGCCATGCCGTCAACTAAGACAGACTATTATGATGAGGTAAGCCTGGGCTTTGTTTCAGCTGAAACATGTCAATTATTTTTAATAGTTTGTTCATTTGCGCTGTGGTAATTTTTCAGAGTGAAACAGTCCAGAGACGTGTTTACAAGTCGTTGAAGCTATGGTCCATGTATGCAGACTTGGAGGAGAGCCTCGGCACATTCCAGGTAAGAGGGGGTAAGTTTCTAAAGAAACTGTGGTGCTGCGTCGGTGGGAAGTATAACAATATAATTTGGTTTTATTAACTGGGTTGATAATGTCAATTGGCCACCGTAAAGAGATTCAAGAGCTGACGTTTCGAGCGTTAGCCCTTCGTCGGAGCGAATGGCTAACGCTCGAAACGTCAGCTCTTGAATCTCTTTACGGTGGCCAATTCACATTATCAACCCAGTTGATAAAACCAAATTACATTCCAGGTAACACTAGCACCTTGAACAAAAAGGAGAGTGAGTACGAGTTCGACTTTTCAAATGTAATGCTTATGCATTTGATAATCACATTTCACACAAACCATTTGAGTCTCCTTTTCAACACATGAGAATAAAAGGAGGTGCGAGGGCTCTTGTTGTTGGGAATGTGACTGGACTGAAATTGGGAAGTTGTTTTCTTACTGAAGGTTGCAGAGCATTTAAAGTGAAGCGCAGAAACTCTAAATACAAAACGAATTACATTACGTTAACTACAACCTAAAACACAATAATAAAAAATAATAATAGTAATAATAATGATAACACGATAATAATAACAACAACAACAACAATAGTGATGATGATAATGATAAATAGACCCACAGGATGCCGTGTGGAAGTTGGTTTATTATGGTAATTCAAGATGATGTCTATGAAGCGTCATACTGCTGTGCTTAAATAGGAGCACACAATCACAAAACGATGTGTTACATAGAGACAGGATTGTAGAGGTTCAAAGCCACGTAAAGACAGCAAAAAATCGCATCTAAGCAAATTTGATTCTCAATAAACTCGCTATAGAAAACTTACACTGAATGCTTTGTCACAGTTCTTTGGGAAAACATTTCTCACAATTAGCTGTAACTGTCATTTACGGTCAGTGTTTTATTTTGCACTTTTGTGTTGATTTTCTAGTCCACCAAAGCTGTGTATAATCGGATTCTCGATCTGCGGATTGCAACACCGCAGATTATCATTAACTTTGCTACGTTCTTAGAAGAACATCGTTACTTCGAGGAGGCTTTCAAGGTCAGTTGACAGGATCATCTCATATCACCGTATAATAATTTCATTATAAAAAGAAACAGACAGTCTACGAGGACTCGTCACGAGAATAAATTTAGCATAATGCCTCATAAAATCTATTCTCATGTAATTTTTCAGTCCAGAAAGGACTTTCATAAGAATATGAGTTTGACTGTTTTTTGGATAACGTTTCGATAACATCGTTATGTATTGTGTTGTTAGGTTTATGAACGTGGAGTTGCGATGTTCAAATGGCCAAATGTATTTGATATCTGGAACACCTATCTTACAAAGTTTATTCACAGATATGTAAGTATATTGAATGCAGATAATGCATATTTAACAAAGTTAACAACAAAGAGCGGTTAGCGGTCAGCGGTCGGCGAGTTTATGTCCTTATATCCTTCTCACATGGATCATTCAGTCACATGGCAGAGAGCATTGTGCAGCTTTGTTGGCCATCTTGTGCTGGGCATTTCAGCTGTTTCCCCCCCCCCCCCCCCCCTTCCCTATTTCCACTTCTTGGCAGTGTGACAGGTGTCTCGATGCCTGGCGTGAGGGCTCATGGCTGGGTTGCAGGGATGCCAGCCATGGGAGTGGTACTCGGTCTAGGGGCTGGCTGCCAACAGTGGAAGCCCCTGAATATCCCAGGCACCCAATCTCCACTTAGCGATGCAGTTGTTGACTGCCTAATACGTATTTTACATGCTTCGAGAAGTAAATCCTTCTTTCTTACAGCGTAATATTTATTTACCCGTTTGGTTATTTTTCGCAGGGTGGTGGCAAACTTGAGCGTGCAAGAGACTTATTTGAACAAGTTCTCGAGGGATGTCCTGCTAAATTTGCTAAATGTAAGCGCAGCTTGCTTATCCAGTTCTTCTGGTCCTTGAAGTCCCTCGCACAATTCGCAGTTGAAACAAGTAAAACTCCTTATAACTTGAAAATTTTCTTATTTACAGCTTTTTATTTAATGTATGCAAAGCTTGAAGAGAATCATGGTCTTGCTCGGCACGCTATGGCAATATACGAAAGGTCTACAAAAGCCGTATTACCGGAAGAACAGTTTGAAGTAAGTCCTTGATGGCACTTATTCTATTGACCTTATTCGTAGCCTTATGGACTGGAGGTAGTTCTACAGAGAAACGCGGAACATGTAGTGCTTGCTGAACATGTAAAGGAAGCTTCGTGCAAAGTGGCCCATACAGCCAGAGCTTATCCCAATTCCTGTACCATTAAGCGGCTAAGAATATTTCTACTAGTCCATCGCAGGGTTATTTTACCTGTACCCATTTATACACTGGGCGGAAAGAGGCACTGAGAACATAACGTATTGTCCCGACCAGCGCTCGAACTCAAACCATCTGATCCTAAGGGCTCCCAGCGCGCGGATCATCGGGCGGTCCGCATTCGAGCCCTAGCTGGGACACCGGCCTTGTGTACTTGGGCAGGACACTTTACTTTCATAGTACCTCTCGCCCCGCAGGTGTATAAATGGGCAACAGTGAATTTAATGTTCCAGGGAGTAACCTGTCAGGGAGGAATTCAGGGAGGAATAGAAATACTCTCTGTCGCTTCATGCTACAGAAACCGGGATAAGCTCCGGCCTCACTAGGTTCGTACGCAAACGTTGCCTTTGGAACCTGTTTTTTTTTTATCACATTGGTGTTTTGGGGACGACTGTTGTTGGTTTGTTTAGGAATTGAATGATTTAAAAGGAGTTTTAACGCTTGTATATTGCTTTGTCATCGCAGATGTTTAACCTGTACATCAAACAAGCCGCGGAGATTTTCGGTGTCACCCACACGCGTGAAATCTACGAGAAAGCCATTGAAGTGCTGCCAGATGAGCAAGCTAGGTGAGCTGTTATTTTACTGATAGAAAAAACCCTGCTCCATCAATGAAATACACATTGACGTCACTGGCTTGCGAATTCATTACTTTTTGTTGTGAAATAAAACACGATCTGCATTTCGATTAATTCATGTACCCTGATGGTATTTGGTGCTTTTGTTGCAGGTATTAAAAGTCATTATCAGTTGTTTTCCAGTGAAAGCTGAATAAATAAAAAATAATTATAAATAAATAATCATTATTAATTTTTTTGCCCTTTCTCTCGCACCATTCTCTCTCGCATTTTTTGTCAAAAACAAATTTCGAATACAGATTTCTGCTTCTAAATTACACAGATTACTCGGGTTTACCCCGCCACTGAAAATTGCATTTGTTGTAATTTACCACTATAAGTAGAATCTAAATAGGTTTTTCAGCGGGACGTTGGATATCTTGGTAGTTATTGCAGTTGTCATGTCTGATTGTCTGCCATTTGTAAAAGTATAGCTTTGGTGTTTTTGTTTTTCGCTTTGTTATGAACGATTCTAAAACTTAAAATTTTATTCGGTTGAGTAACTTAGCTCATTCAATGGTATGCTGTAAATTGTCTTTTTTATTATATTTTTTTTGTTTCAGAGAAATGTGTGTCAGATTTGCTGACCTTGAGCGTAAACTTGGAGAGATTGACAGAGCACGAGCTGTTTACATGCACGCTTCACAAATGGCTGATCCGCGGGTTTGTTCATATTTAGTACACTTTCTGACAAACTCCCTTTCTATATCGAATACATGTCGGGCATATCTCGGATATATATATCACCTATAAATACCTGATAAACGATATACCGGCGATATACCTTAATCTCATGAATTTTCCTTTTTTCTTCCTTTTTTCTATTCTCATTTTGTGCTGTATTCTTCTTGAATATTACTCCTGGCCCGCCTAGATTAGCTCTGCTATTTGCGGTGTCAGGACATTTGTATTTGATAAACTTGTCTTGTCTATTGCACCTAACTCTTATTTCTGGGAACTTGAGACCGCGCCAAAATTGTCAGAGCAAAGCACAGTGGCCAATCAATAACCAATTCAACTGGGGTCACAGTTAGTAAGCAATTGATTCAAGTTTTCTTGAAAATCTCAAGTCGCGCTGTTGAAAAACTTGACTTCACACCTATTAACAAAGTATATTACTTGAAGTAAAAGCTTTCAGTCATCTCGCACCCTTTTTTCTGTCGGTTTATCATAATCGTGGCCCACTGCACGTGGCTTTGGCGGCGCACTTCGACTTCGATGAACTACGAACGCTTCCATGGTCACTAAGCAAAGTTCAAGTGGGTAGATTGTACCCCTTCACACTCAAAGCAGGTTCCAAGTGCGCTTAGATTATACTTACAAGCTCAAAAAGATGAAATCTACCAATGTCACCAAACTTGTCCCGGCTAGTGCGAATGCGCCTTAGTTCAGGTTTGAAACAAATGAACTGATCTGGTTTTCTTTCGCTCGAACATCAACTGAAAAAGGCCAGCAACACATTCTCTGATAAAAGAGTAAAACGAAAACAGGTGTAGTACACTCGGAGCTGAGATAATTAGTAGTAGAGAAACATTTCAAAAAAATTAGAGTAAATACAAGATTTGCCTTGTTATTTTTTACAAAGATTAAATTAGGAGACTAAAAATTCCCTAAAAAGAATTTTTACAAATATTTTTTTTTGTGTGAAAAAAGTAAACCTTTTTTCTAACGCATTGCGCATGTTTTTCGTGTTTTGCGTGCGTGTCGCATTTTTCGATTTTCACATTCGCGTATGCGTACACGTGTAATTACGAATAAAAATGCTTTTAAATTAAAATTTATAGGGCTGAAAGGGCAAATCGAGCACAAAGGGCACAGCTGCACAGAATCGTTCTTTGTAATATCAGCTATCTTGTTCCGTAGAAGTTGTGCTTGGACGTCAGTTTCATCCACCAGCAAATATCCACTCTGGTTTTACACAAGATTTCGGAAAACAAACGCCTTGTTCAGTTACTTTTTAAAACTTTCACCTCTTATAATCAAAATCTATCGACCCCGATAACTATTACATTATTTTATCTTTTTTTAAACGATGATGGCCACCCCTATTCTATTTTTGGATTATGACGTCATAAACACCCTGCACCCCTTACACCCTCACGCCCGTATTATATTTTTCGATGATTATGTCGTCATTGAATCTCTAATGTACCCCTACTTCTGGTAGATGATATAAGTCGCTTTTTGAGCGAGTTTACCAAACTAATATAATGAAGCTTATTTACAGTCATATTATGTGTGTGTGGGTTAATAAATGTATTTTCTCGTTTTCAGACAACCCCAACATTCTGGAAAGTGTGGCATGACTTCGAGGTTCGACATGGAAACGAGGATACATTCCGTGAAATGCTACGCATCAAAAGAAGCGTGCAGGCTCAGTTTAATACACAGGTCAGTGGGTCTTCACATGACACCAATCTCAAGTCACCAATGCGGGATCACATTTAATGTGTTTCGGATCTCGGTCGTTTCTTGAGCGGGGATTAACATACGTTTATTTACCTCCCAGGCTAGTGATAGTGTATTGAACTGAATAACATTTACTGAATATTTCTTTTGACAGGTCAACTTTATGTCCGCACAGATGTTGGCAGCTGCTGCTAGCAAGTCCGCTGGAGCAGGTGAGTAACGGTGTGGATGTGTTTGGTGATTGTCTTGCACATGGTATGTCACGGAACGCTCCTCCCAGGCAGCGTGACGCCCCCGGCGAAGGAGACTATATCTCACTTACTTGGCTTGCTTGTAACTATGGCATTATATTTATTGACAAACTTTGATTTCAAACCGATCTTGTGAAGAGGCTCGGTTTGACAAACTAGGATCTCGCTCCCTGTTGAATTTGCTGCTGTCAAAGCGCTTATTAATTTCTTGATTTGTTTTGTTTTTCTTTTCATTGTCAAGGAACTGAAGAGCCAGTCGTTGATGACATGCAGCGACTTGAACAGCAGGCTCAAGCGGTGGCAGCGGGTAAAGACGTGAGTGCCAAGCTCAAAGAGAAAGTGTTGTTTGTCAGGTGAGAGAATATCCCATTTTGTTATTGAACAAATTGTCACGTTGCCCATACATGGTGATGAAGCGATTGTTATTCGTTATCTACACTTGACAGATATCCTGCGATATACGTTAATTAACGATAATTCGGCCGAAGTCTCACAAAGCGACACGTAACGGCGACTTTTCTAGCTGTAAAATGCGCTTCGTTGACAATTTGTTGAATAATGAAACAATAATCCTGCTCAATCATATGATTTTAGCCAACTCGGCCTACGCCCTCGTCGGCTAAGTATTGACCTACTGTTGTGCTTTACTTTCCAGGAGTGAAACAAGTCAGGCGGACATTGAAGATACAGAGCCAGTGGC
>OX393563.1:1194047-1217720 GCA_947652115.1 Blastomussa wellsi
GTGACATTTACCATAGGCTTTGCATTTGTTTTGCATCGTGTGGTTAAATTCTTGTTCTTTTCTCTCCTCAGAAGTTCAAGTTGAGCAACAATCGGTCCCCAGTAAGGTTGGTACTCCCAGCTGATAAAATATCGTGATTTTTTTGTCAACATCGGTTTTCCGCGAAAGTGTTAAGTGGTGTTCTATCAGATCCATGTTTAAAATGTTAATTCTTCAAACAGTAAGCCATACATTTGTTGCAATGGTAGTAGTAAGAATTTGTTGATAGATCCTTCCCTTTTCTGAGGTCGGAGTTTTTGTCGTGTAAACCATCTCTTGTTTCACCCTTTTCTGGCTGCATGAAATTTATACCCTGCTTAATTTTTGTAGGTTTTTGGTGGATTAAAACAAGATGACGACTAAGAAGATAGAGGAATTCACAGCATTTGCCAACAAAGCGTCTAGACACGTTTACATCGGCCCTTATCTCTTATGTACCCTTCCGATATCGACTCCGGCCGGCCTGGTTTTGAATCCCAGCCTCTTGTAAACATGTTTGAAATCCAATAAACCACAGTTTCTTTATGACAGAACTTTGTTTCAGATGTGATAATTGAAAGGAGTTACGCGTCCTTTGCAGCTTGAATTATGCTGGTGAGCTTTGCGTGTTTAAGAAGGATAGGTGTTCCATATTTTAGATCAGGGATTTTGACGGCCACTACTTCTCTGACAACTTTATCTGGCGGCTGGAAAACAACTGTGGTTTTCCTTCTGGTTTTTCTAAGAAGGACAACCTCGCGAAACGCGTCTCGAAAATTCTTGTTGTAGAATGCATAAATAAGAGGATTATACACCGACGCCGACAAACCGATCCAAAATGTGATGATCTCCGCTCTGGAAATAGTGTCGTATCGCTTTTCAACTAAAATAGAATACTTTGATACAACTGAAAACGGAGCCCAGCTGAGAAAAAATGCAAAAACAACCATCGTCAAGCTTTTGATAATATTTCTTCTCATCCTACTCTTCGTCGTTTTCCTCTTCCATATTATTTTTAAAATGTTATAATATAGGACGACTATTATCAAAAGAGGCACCAGAAATCCTAACACTGCTCGAACTGTCAGATAAATGGAACCAAGGCTTGAGTAGGTAGAGGTTTCCTTTATTGCACAGTATTGGTAAACTTCATCGTTGTGAATAACCGGTCGGATATTGATCAGGTAAATCGCCGGAATTGTTAAAATCACAGCGTAAAGCCAGCAGAATATTGCTAAAAACTTGACTTTGGTGCGGTACAGAAACTTCAGAGGATAGCAAATGAGAAGATAACGGTCTACCGCAGTTGCAGTCAGAATATTCACAGAAGCTGGAGGAAGGAGGTACTGTAGAAAGCGAACGATTTTGCAAGGAACATCATTCTGTAGAAGAAGCAATGGTTTGGGGTACGTGGAGACCAAAGTTAGCGGGATGGAAACAGAGCTGACGAGTATATCGGCAACGGCCAGTTGTACCATGAAAAAATACATTGAAGATCTTGTGTAACGGCTTCGGCTTATCACGTAACAGACCAGTCCATTCCCTGCTATTCCGACGATGAACAGAATACAACCGAACACTATTTCAGTTATCACTTCTTCTGAACTTCTCGGTGCCAGTGGATAGCTGTGCAAAGTTACCTGCGTTGCAGTAGAAGCAGACAAATTCATGATATTTTTCCAATGCTAACTTCGATCCAGCGTCAGTTTCGTCGGTTCTATTTCCAAATGTTTCAAACGAGAACGTTTCGTCGAATCTGCAAGTGGACTGTCTTGTTTGAAACTAAAAAGTTCAATTATTATAGTTGTTTGTGGTTGTCAACGTATCACAAATAAAATTTACAATTTCCTCGGTGATTAGATTTTCCATCTGGCATCTAAAATATAGGTGTGAAGTGCAGAGCCAAACATGAATACTGGTTTTCACTAATGAGCACGGTGATTGCTTTGGTTTCATGGGTGAATTATTCAATAATTACAGAAATATAAAATTCAAGACTTTTTTAGACTTTCTTATTGGTTGATCATGAGTAAGTATTTTTTCATTAAAAGGTTCTCATGTCGCAGATCAGGGGATAATGTTACTTAAATTTCCTTTCGCATCTGCTAAACGTGAACACTGAATACATCAAATTCCGTGCAAACTTTCCAGTTAAGTTTAAGGCAATGAAAATTCAAAAGTAAAATGACAAAACGAGCGCATTCTCGGAGATCCAGGGGCAGTTAGTCCGGCCGATAGAAAAGTTGAAATGCAGGAAAATGAATCGGCAATCGAGAGTTGGAGCGCAGTGAAACCTGTACAATTGCGAACATGTTCTTACACGGTACGAGTTTTATTGACTTTGACCATACTTTCATTTTAACTTACCATTTCTTATATCAGAAAGAAAGATATTTCTACATCGGGAAATTTCCGATTCGACCGAGAGTCGGTACTGAAAACAGTGGCTTGGGTTACCTGTGCGATGCATTTGCGGTCGAGCGGCAAAATTGTCTGGCCCATGCACCAAAAAAATTAAAGAATAAGAAAGCAGAGACCGATACAACGTAGAATTAACTTAAATTTGGCGAACTATATTTTTGCTGGTCAAACCAGTAAAGGGCTAATTCAAGTTCATTTTAACGTAGTTGTATGGACCTTTTTAGCTACGTATGTAAATTGCCCATTTCAGATCATGTGATGCTCTCCCGAGAATTACTCCTTTGTCAATTTGGAAATTATTCATTCATTTCAGCGTGGATTTGTTTGAATTTAAAAGCAACAAGTCTCACGGGTATCATCACGTGATCTGAAATGGGGCAACAAACAAACGAAGCTAAAAAGGTCTATTGACCTCCCTTGGAGGGAAGGGGGGTATTCTCATTTATATGATAATCAAATCAATGCGCGTGCTATGATTGGTCAATCAGCTATTGTTTATTGTGCCAGTAAACCCGTTGAAAAATCGCGCATTTTCTGAATTATTTTATAAAAGCAATAGACCACAAGTTACTATGGTTTATAGGCTGATAAACCACTTGGGATGTTGGTAGAACACTCAAAGAATTTGTAAATCACTCGCCTGCGGCTTGTGATTTACAAATTCTTCTCATGTTCTACCACATGCCGCGTGGTTTATCAGCCAATAAACCATAGTAACTTGTGGTCTATTGCTTAAATATTGGTATAGCAGTATGTTCCGCGGGGTAGTAGGGATAGTGTGGTTTTTTCAGGTAGTATTCGCCCGGGATCGGCCTCTACTTTTAATTAATATTCTTCATTTCTTTGTGAAGCAGATCAGATCTTTGTAAATTAAATCCAAGGTGTACCAGTAGGATCATTGTAAAAATGCCAGTCGCCTAAAATATATCAGAACACGATAATACCAATATTAACCTAAAATAAAGGCACAGAAAATTGTAGACACTAAGTAAAGGACGGAAGACTGAAGAAGAGATTGAAACAAAAATAAAATAACATGAAAAAATTAGAATATATTTGCCCGATATTTCGGTTTGCAAAAAAAAACTTATACGGGGGCTTTCTCTTTTAGCCCCCGTGATTTCTGGTGACACATAATTTGATTGGCTAAAATGTAACAAAGGGAGGCCAATGTTAAGAATTTTTCTGATCCAGGTCTACACTCGATGGTTTTCCATTGTGATGTTGCCTTCATTAGAATTTAGAGGGCGAATGACATGCACCTCTATCCAGTACGTCCTTCGCGGTATTCCAGTCCCGCTTTCATCTCCTTTAGGCAACACTTTGTCACAATGTAAGTTGTCATGTGTAGTGTTCAGCGTAACGCTATTGCGTGACACGCCGTGTCGTGAAGCATTCTGGGATTAAAAGTGGAATCTTTACATGTGATTCTAAAATGGCCAGCATTCTGACTTTGTGTCTTCGTGTGTGAATACTTTACACGTTACATCATGAAGCTCTTCAGAACCTCTAATTTCATTGGGTCTTGATACCACGCAGAGTTTCCCAGCCCGATGAGACGTTCCGAAAATGTCCCATTCTCGTCCCCAGTAGAGCCACTTGTCCCTCTAAGCCGGCTGGGCCTGTTCACGAGGAACAAGTGGCTCTGGGGACACATGATTTGATTTGCTAAAACAAACAAAGGGAGTCCTATCACATCAGCTGTTTTAAAGTCCATTTGTCGTTAGCGCGTTTAAAACGGTAGATGTCATTGGACACCCTTTGTTAGATTTCAGCCAATCGAATCATGTGTCCCCAGAGCCACTTGTTCCTCGTGCACAGTCCCAGCCGGCTAAGAGGGACAAGCGGCTCTGGGGACGAGAATGAAAATGTCCACGAGAGCGAGGTTGAACTTAGCCTGCGTCAGTGTTTGTAACTAGCGTCCCAAGGCTTCATGGTTCACAACGACCAAAAGTTGGTGTCAATCTTATTGGCAGAAGTTAATGAAGTATGCGCTGCCAAGCCTCGGCGCAGTGCAGCCTCGCTCTCATTCTGGGTTTTGCATTGTGCGCGGTCGTCATGCTCACGCGTACATTTGTAGTTTGCTCATAGCTAAACAGTGCTTTCGTCGCCCCCATAGTCCCATGTTTTTTTTCTTCCCCCTTTACAGTCTTTCCCGTAAAACCGTGAACACCAGAAAAATTTTCTGGAATGTTTTTGTGTAGTGACCAATCGCAGCAAAGTTCAGGACACGCGAACAAACCTCAAAACCACAAACTAATGACTGTTGCTGTTTGCGGTTTAGTTTTCTCACACCTGATTGGCTTTTTCTTTGTAACACAATAACATTCCATAAACATTTCTGGTGTTTATGGTTTTACGGGAAAGACTGTTATACTGTAACTTCTCCACTGGCCTTAGTCAGTGTAACACAGTGCAAAGGGCCTTCTGTGGCGTCGTTTTCCATAGCAACCGTCCGAGCACCTTCCCCTCAGTCGGGTCCCCGCCTTCGCTTCGGGGCAACTCCACTGGTGCCTCGTCCCTTTGCATTCCTAGCCATACCCCGCCTTCCACTCGTTGCGTAGCGTAACAGAAATGTCAGAGCTGAGCCCACAATTTTCGTCCCTGAAGTTGCTAAGCAACATCGCGTGTTCGGTGTGTTTTCGAGCTCCAGCGCTAAACATAAGGTCGGAAACTCCTCAGCTCGGCTGCATTAACGAAGATATTCCAAAACTGGCGCTTGTTCCCTCAACAATTTTTAAGATTTTTACTTTACAATGTGCCCAGCTTACAAAATATAAACCAGGAAACAACAATCCACGTACACAAAGTGGATATGCTTGCTGCTATTATATAAGTTTTGCACATTTTGCTTCTTAACAACACAATGTCAAGCCCTGGCAACAACACGTTTTCTGCATGGAAATGACATTTTATGTCACATATCAAACGAATATCTGGCATTCCTTTATAGTAATGAGAATTCAGATTTTGATGCTTATTCCTTGACAGCATGCAGGAAACTGGATCAATATTATTTACCCGATGACTCATTGGCTTTCTATGCTCATAAGGATGATACTGGATGTAATATCAAATTGAAGTGAGAAAAGCGAGAAGGAACAAAAACGTAGTAGTCGATGTTGGTTTGATTATTTACGGTTTTCTCTCAACCTCGCTTTCAAGAGTGTGGCGTTCGTGAGATAGTTGTCGTACAAATCAAACCTAACTATAGCGGCGAAAGGAACTGAACATGGCGCTCAGTAAAAATCATAACCGGTTTTCGCACGATTCACTCTCCGTTTTAATGCAAAAAAGGAAGCAACGATGAAAATAGGGATTTTATTTCGCTTCTTGATTCCAGGTGAGTTTGTCTTGCGACATTCAATGGTTTCTTCGCTGGGGGTTAAACTTTTATTTTCTTGGAGATGTTTTGCATCTCGATCGGTGGTAAATTAATGCAAATAAAGCTGCCTCCCTTTGTTTCCATTTCAACTGGAGGAGTATTAAACCTTTTCATTTTGTAAAAATCGTTGTGAAACAATTATTTATCTCGCTTTTTACGTTGAATTCAGTTGATTAAAAATCGGCGCCAACACAGTTCGTTCGTTTGCTTGTTCGCGAGATGCGATTAGTATGGCGGAAATTCTAGTTTGTTATTATTAAAGTGTAAATCTAAATAAGTGATCACGAACTCTCTATCCCTTTTATTTTAGTTTTTATTGCTACGTTCTTTAATGCAATATCAATAAGCCTTCCCTCGATCCTTGTGTAAATGTTGAGGGAATATCGATCTGACCGTCGTCGAAACGTTGCCACCACAAACTAAGAAATCTTAGAACGTGAGTTAACACGAAAAAATTGCCAAAACAGAAATTCTATTTAGCTTTGGATTGGAGAACCTCTTTATTTATACCGGTTTACTGTAAAATATATAACGTGGTGGTGTGCAGCCCGCTTCCCAAAACCCTTACCCTATTTATGACCAAAATCTGCAATATTCCCTACCCTATTTATGACCTGACCAAAAATTCGAAACCCTATTTATGACATGACTCTCAAATCAAAACCCAGTTCAGACCAATGTTAAATTACCATAAACATAATTTGTGAAGGGCTTTTCTTGATTTTCTTTTTGATAATGATGAAAAAAGTGGCTTCTTCTTAAAATCATACCCATATCAAGGCTAGACTGCAAAACCATACCCTATTTATGACCAAAATGGCCAAAATCAGCTAAAATTGATACCCTAGTTATGACCAAAACAGCTGAAAAACCATACCCTTTGGGGCCACACATACCTATATAGCCCATATAAGGGAGTACCCCCCTTCATTTGTCCTTCTAACGACTTTTTTAGTGCAATTGATCGTCCTAAACACTGAAACACAATCAAATCAACGAATGTCCGGGTTTGCTGTCGTTTCTTGCCATTTGTCCATTGAATAAATTTAATTTCTTATTTGAATTAATTGTTTTATGCGTTGAACTTGACTCGTGCTACTAGGAAACTCACATTTTACCCACTCTACTGTACTTTGCAGTGTTTTAAATCCCTAGTCCGCATTTTATACCTCAGTCCGTGTTTTATACCCAGTCCACAGTACTAGTCCGTGTTTTATACTTCAGTCTGTGTTTTATACCCAGTCCGCAGTCCGTAGTCTGAAGTCCGCAGTCCATACTTTATACTGACCAGTAGTTTGGGGACTTTTGACTGTTTTAATGGCCTTTCTAGCAAGATTTTATTGACTTTTAGTTACTATTTTGACAATCCACAAATGCCCTGGGGTAGGGCATTTGAACAGAAACTCTCAGCTCAGTTCAAATGCCCTGCCTATGACCCCCCTCCCCCCCCCCCCCCAGCCTAACATTAATAGGTGCATGAGATTTCACACTGGCAACAATATAGCAAATTTATCAACATAACAAACGTACCTTTTTAGCCTAAAATAGCAGCTGCAGCACCAGAGGATCAGTAGCATTACAAGCTTACTAGGGGTACTATATGCTACTGTTGACCTCTCCCTAGCAACACATTTTACAGATTAACACAGCAGAACATTCATTGCCATTAATTAATTTATAAATTATTTGTTTGTTGTTTTGTAGGAGTTTTTCTCCTTCACTGTCCCAATACAGCAACATGTAACAGGTTCTTCTTCAATGCCACATCACAGATGCATGTTTCATCAGGGGTTATTCCTCTCCAGAGTGGTTTTGATTTCAGCTTTAGAACTTGCAGAGGTGGTGTTTTACTTGATCAAAAGGGGACAAATGATGGTTTCATTCGGCTTGAAGTGATTCAAACAACTGTGAACTACTCTGTCACACCTGTGTTGTTTATTGCAAGTCACCTTGAAATGACGTGGAAAATTAATGGAGTACAGGATTCAATTACCATATTCAAAGACTTGGACCAGAATATTATTCATAACGTACAATTTACTGCTGGCAGTGGAGGAACAAATTCATCACTCATCCTTACTGGATTGACAACATTATCTGTGGACATTCCAAACAGTATTTTATTATTTATAAATTCAGGCCCATTATTTGCTGGTTATCCTGTGTCTGGTGGAATAGGATTTGTTGGATGTATTATAAGTGGACGAAATATTCAACTGAAAAAGACTCCAACTTCTTTGAACATCAAGGAAAACTGCACACTTGATAACCAACTGGGATGCCCACTCAAAGGTCAGTTCAATTTCTGGTAAATTTGAATGTTTCAACACAGGCTGCCAGGTCATTGTGCTTGTTTTGTGTTCTTGGGTAAGGCACTTTACTCTCAGTTTCTCTCTCCATACATTGATTACATGTAGTTCATTATAACTATATATACAAAGCTGATGTGTGTAATGAGAGAGCTGAGAGTAGAGGTTCTGATCATGAGAATGTTGGTGTAGGATTCACTTTTGTAACAAACAAATGTGTACTGCATGTACATAGTTATAATATTTAATGTTCTGTTTGTTTGGATCGTTTTCAGTGTGTCTGGCTGGTTTTACTGGAGATTATTGTGAAGTCAATATTAATGACTGTGCTGTTGCGCCGTGCCATCACTACAGCACTTGTATTGATCTTATCAATAACTACAGCTGCAGCTGTGGACCAAGATGGACTGGTCGACTGTGTGATATCTTCCTGGGATCTTTATGCAACAAGACTATTAACAACAACACTGATATCTGCCAGAATGGAGGTGTTTGTCTCGACACTGCTGACAAGAATAACTACACATGCACATGTGTTGCTGGTTTCACTGGTCGCAACTGTGAACTTGAGTTTGATCCTTGTGATAGCTTGCCATGTGAACAGGGTGGAACATGTACAAAGCTCACAAGTGATGACTTTAAATGTGACTGTCCGACAGGTGAGTTGACCACATTTTTCTAAGACTGCCCATTACATGTTGATTTCACCTGTCACATGCTAACAAGTAGCCTGAAAATCCTCCTCTTTCTCTCACTGCTCCCGGCTGAAATGTCAAACCGACCGGAAGCAAAGAGAGATATACAATAGCTGTATTTGACAAGGGAAATCAGCGTTTATTATGCTAATGAAAAAAACTAATGAAATGTTATTTTTCTTCTTTTGAATCAGATACTTTTATTGTCCAAATTGCAAAACATGCATTTGTAATGTGAGCATCAACCTTGTTGTGCGAAGTGGCAACAATCAAGTATAAAAAAAAAAAAAAAAAAATTTTGCATTCTGTATTCAGTTCTCGAAAAATATTTGAATTCCACCTTGCCCTTTGGGCAAGTAACCCTCAAATTTTGCTTGCCCGGGGCACTTCCCCGCTTGCCCAAGTTTTCAAACTCATTAATAATTCATGAACCCAAGAATGGAGGTCAAACTGCAGGCGTGTTTTAATGTAATAAACCCATCTTGACTGTAGTCCTCTTAGTGCTGGTCACTGTCATGTTTATGCCATATATTCTAATACTTCCACAATTTTTAACTTCTTCATTCCGCTTATGAAGTTGTACAGTTTGTATGAACGCTGTTACAATTACATTAAAGTAGTGTGTACCCTACATTGTCAGATACTCTATCACGATTATCAGCTTTCCCAATACAATGTCCCTGAGCTGTTTTGATTGACTGCTTTCATACGCGTTATGGCACCCTAATGTTTTTGTTTTAATAATTCTCTAGAACCTTGAAGAAAAATGAGGAGTATGAGTATACAGTGTACTGATGCACTTTGCGTTTTACGAAAAAGCCTAACTTTAATCGGCTTACAGTTATAAAGCAAACTAAAAACTCAACAGGTATACAATCTTTTGAACAATTTTGAAAAGCCGGTGAGAGCATATTTTTTCATTTGGGTGATTGAAAAATAGTTTCAGCCGAGGGAAAACGTCTTCGTTTGAAAGAAACACTATTCTAAGTCATCTTCCAGGAACTCTGAAAGTATTTTGATGGCTTACTTATCCATTTCTTTTCGCGCGGAGGCGCCCAACTTGCATGTTTCGCCGAAAAGAGAGATTTACCTGGATTTTAGCATCAAGAATGCTGGCTTAATTTTCGCGGTAGAAATCTGCTACTTCTCAGTTTTTGCGTACAATTTCTACAGTTTCAATTAATATATTGTTGTTGAGTTAAGTTTTGTACTGAGAAACTGAAAACTGCTCGCAGAAAGTTGCTAAAATTAAGAAATAAACACAACGTTCTTCATTCCCAACGCGGCTATTTTTATCCTGGAAAGGTTTGATCGGGGCAGATGTTGATCATGTGCTAGGCAACCACTTCTGAGCCGTGAGCGCATGTCACGCAATAAAAAAAACAACGCTATAAATTGTAATTTTCGTCAGGCTTTATCTAAACACTTGACTACCCTTGAGCCCAAAGCTTACCTTTTCTTCTCAAAATCGTTATCAAAAATTTAGTCGGGGAACAGCTTGCCTGGGTCCTTGCCCATTGGGCAAGGAGGACAGAAAGTTACTTGCCCGAAGGGAAAATCTACTTGTCCCGGACGACCGGACAAGGGTTTTTTCGAGCCCTGATTGTACTTCTGTATATCAGCTTTTCATAAGAATTCAAAATGATTACACAATGATATACATGTAGCCTGATGCTCAGATGGGTCCAGTCACTCATGTCACACGCTCTCTCACACAAGTGACCTGGACTGTCTGAGAATTAGGCTAACTATGATATCAAACAGAAAGAAACAACATTAATGTGAAATAATCTGGAGATAATTTATATCATTTTGCAAGGCAAATGAAAAATTAACACTGGAAAACAAGGTAGAATGAAAATTGCTTTTTGAAGTGGTTTTTCAAAGCTGGTAAAAATCAAGATACCATCATTTGATGATTATTTTCTTCTCTTGCAAAGGTTTTAAGGGGAAGAGATGCAATGAAAATGTAGATGATTGTGCAGCACTTCCTTGTAAGCATGGCTCTTGCATTGATGAAATCAACGACTTTTCTTGTAACTGTACTGGGTCTGGCTACACTGGACCAAGTTGTGAGAAAGACATTGATGAATGTGTGCTAAAACCTTGCCATCCTAACGCTACTTGTACTAATCACAAAGGAACGTATCAGTGTATCTGCCAACCGGGATTCAATGGAAAGAACTGTTATGACAATATTGATGACTGTCGGAGCGACCCATGTAAAAATGGAGGTATTTTTTTCTCACTCATTCTAATGCTAGCACTATAATTTGGTTTTATCAACTGGGTTGATAATGTCAATTGGCCACCGTAAAGAGATTCAAGAGCTGACGTTTCGAGCGTTAGCCCTTCGTCGGAGCGAAGCGCTCCGACGAAGGGCTAACGCTCGAAAAGCGCTCCGACGAAGGGCTAACGCTCGAAACGTCAGCTCTTGAATCTCTTTACGGTGGCCAATTGACATTATCAACCCAGTTGATAAAACCAAATTATATTGTTATACTTCCCACCGACGCAGCACCACAGTTTCTTTAGAAACTTACCCCCTCTATTCTAATGCTAGCACTATTTTGCAAATACATTGTAAGCATTGATGAATGCACAATATTTACTTCAAGTTATGCATTACCAGTGGATGAGATGCCTTATACTTAGATGTTGTGATACAATTATGTCAGACATGATTTGCTTGGCAAAGCACTGCTCAAGGCGACCAATTGATAGTAACCCTGAGAATGGTATACCCTGAGACTTAGTGTGGTGGCCTAATCGCTAGACTAAGTGTGCTTGACTCCGGATTGGGTTGTCCTTGTACGAGCCCTGGCCAGGGCATTGTGTTGTGTTCTTGGGTAAGACCCTTCCACAGTGCCTCTTTTCACCCAGGTGTATATACACCTACCTGCAAATTTGATGCTGGGGTTGAGGGGAGGGTACCCTGTGATGATCTGGATGATCTCATCCAGTAGGTAGTAGGATCTGGGGATAGGCTCTGCCCTGATGCGCCACTTGGCTCGTACGCTGACTTTACCTGAGAACGGCAACCATCAGGAAGCGGAGTTGGCGGGTATGTTGGCGCCACTGTTTGTTCAGTGGTCACAACTCTCAAAGACAAGATTGAAAATCTATTTTCACTCAAAAGCTCTAAAATAAGATCAATCCAAAATTTGCAGTCAGGCTGCAGGCCTATCCAAGTAAATTTTTCTTAATAAGTATAGGTAATCGCATGGGGCTGAGTAAAATTAAGGATTAATATCACGCATGTTTCCGGACTCATTGCGTACAGGCAATGAGCGAAGAAAAACATAACTATATTCACCTGTTTGCAAGATTTCCGCTGCGAACTGGTTGACATGTCAATTTTCAGACATCGATAGCAGGAAACAACGAGTCCAAACCAGCCAAACTTGTAGAGATAATTTCTCTTGTTCAAGCATCTTCCTTCTCTGAACAAACTCTATGCTCTTTACTCCCAGTTGCATGTCTTAAAAGTGTATGTATTTGACAGAAGCAAAACAAAGAAGTTTGTTGGCCACCATCTCCATGAATGAATTTCGCAGCAAACTCGCCAAGTGTCTAGCTGATGGAGGTTTTACAGTTTTCAATAAAAATATTCTTCTGTTTTCTGAGATTAAACTTTCTCCATTTCGTTTTAAGCTACCACGTGGATTCCATTCATTTTTCACCAAAGAGATCGGGAAACTGAAGCAAATTCCGAAGTGACATTCAAGCGAGTGCTCTGTTCGAAATTTTTTCTCAAAACCCCGCCGTCAAGAAGCAAACTCAGTGCAGCACACTCAACCAATTAGAAACAAGAAATTTTCCCGCTCGTCCAATCAGGATCAAGTAATTTTGCCCCCGGCAAATACCAAAATTAATGAAAAATACCCTCTGTCTCAGCCAATCAGCATTCAGTAACTTTTCCCTCTATGTCACAAGGAGTAAAATGACATGCTAGATTTGAGCAAAAAGGAAACAACTGGCACATTTATGCATAGCTGAAACATACATGTATGTATATGTTGTGGTTTAAATTTACCCTTGGTTTAAAATTTTTAAACCAGTTTGATTTTGATTTCCCTTAGCATAATCTGAAACAAATGGAAATCAATATCAAACTGGTTTAAAAAATTTTTAACCAGGGATAAATTTAAACCACAACATATACATGTATATGTACATTATTTATTAAATCACTGACCAAGTTCCCCCTTTTAAGTAACCAGAAATAATAATTAAAATTAAAATGGATCAAGGCAATTTGCTTGTCAACCGGGTACTCCGTATCTGACCGTCAGCATGCATACATGTAAATTATCTGTCAGCTTATTATACTTGTGGGAGCCATGATGGCCTCATGGTTAGTACGCTTGCTTCCGGATAGAATGGTGCGGGTTTTACCCCTGGCCGGTGACATTGTGTTGTGTTCTTGGCCAAGACACTACTCTCACAGTGCCTCTCTCCACCCAGGTGTATAAATGAGTACCAGCAAATTTAATGCTGGGGGTAACCTTGCGATGGACCAGCATGCCATCCAGGGGGGATAGAAATACTCCTAGTCGCTTCATGCTACGGAAACCAGAGATAAGCTCCAGCCTGATGAGCACAGACTTTATATTAATATGTTTCAGTGTGTTTATTTGTAGGGACATGTAAAGATGAAGTAAGCAGCTATAGATGTGAATGTCTGGTAGGATTTAATGGCACCTGGTGTGAACACAACATTGATGACTGTGCGTCCAATGCTTGTAACAACTACTCACAGTGCCAGGATGGTATCAATAATTATACTTGTGTTTGTAAGCTTGGTAAGTCTGTGCTATGGTGGTATCAATAATTATACTTGTGTTTGTAAGCTTGGTAAGTCTGTGCTATTGTGGTATCAATGATTACACTAGTGTTTGTAAGCTTGGTAAGTCTGTGCTATCGTGGTATCAATGATTACACTAGTGTTTGTAAGCATGGTAAGTCTGTGCTAGGTTGGTGTCAATGATTACCCTCATGTTTGTAAGCTTGGTAAGTCTATGCTAGGGTGGTATCGATGATTAACCTTGTGCTTGGCAACTCTGTACTAGGAGGCACATGCTCATGAGCCATTCCACTAGCCATTTTGATCATGAAAAACCAACTGTATGGTTCTTCTATTGTATACATGCATAGATTTCTAATTTCTATGGTCACGGGTCTTGTATGCAATCCTTCGGGTTGCTGAATCCCCGCTAATGTTGAACAGAGCCTTTAACAGAATGAGACTAAAACTGGTTGGTATGTCAGCATACATGTAGGTCAGCAATTCAAGCTCTTTAAATTGCATGTTTCAGAGAGAGAAAGAGTGAACAAGGCTAGTCATGTAAACAAGGTTAATGCCAATTTTTTCAAGGGAATCCTATAGCAGGGTATTAAATTTTGCATCATACTTGTACATTTTCAGGGCAACTTTAATTTTTTGGAAAAGTTTAATTAAGTGATTTCTTTGTAATTGTGAAGACCCAGAAAATTTCAACAAAATTCCTGCAAAAGCTATTGTTCTAATAATGGAGGCTTTCGACAAACATTTGAGAATAAAAATTAGTGATAATAATTGTGAATGACGTTTCAATGAATCGCTCATCATTTTCAAATTCGTAAAAACTAAAAAGTCAAATTCTTGTGAGTTCTTTATATACTATTAAAAATGTGTGTGAAAATCTCATTGCATGTAATTAAACACGTCAATGTGGAACGTAGGAAGTGATAATTAGGTACTAAATAGTTTTGCTTTGATTGAGTCAGATTGAGTGTTCAGCTCAGGTTTCTTTTCTCGGATAAAGAGCATTTCGTAAATTAAGCATTCAAATTTCCCACGACATTTCTTAAGAATGGTAAATTGTTTCTGAAGATCTTTGTTTCTCTGATTGTGGGTGTCACCCAGGAGTTTGCCAATGGCAGAGTGCTTGTGTTCCTCAATGCGTTGAAAAAGGTGTCGGCAAGTATAACCAACATAATCTGCATAACGCAGATCACATTTGAGGTAAAGCCAAATAACAATGACCTGAATCTCACAATTTTCTTTTTGTCTTAGGATTTGAAGGTGAAAATTGCTCATTAAACATTGATGACTGCAAAAACGACTCTTGTGTTGCAAATGCTTCTTGTGTCGATGGTGTCAATAACTTCACCTGCCAGTGCCCCTTGGGATACTATGGAGAGTTCTGTCACTTGGAAATTGATGAGTGTCAATCAAACCCCTGTTTGAACAATGGAACATGCCATGATTTGATTATTGGCTTTAACTGCATTTGTGTAACAGGATTTAATGGCACGCAATGCGAGAACAATATTAATGACTGCCCATCACATGGATGTAACAATGGAACTTGTGTTGATGGTGTTAACAATTTCACTTGTGTTTGTAATCCTGGATTCAATGGTTCAATCTGTGAAATAGACATTGATGAATGCCAAGGTAAGTAAGTTAGCCTACATTTACATCAAATCACATCCGTTTTAAATTTAATTAAAAGTCTACAGTACCAGTATCTTTCCTGTGGTAATGTTCTAGTTCAAGTTTTTATCTGGTTTAACTTTTTTGTACTGGTTTAATTTTTCCAAGAGGGAATTAAGAGGGGAAGCTGGGACCAAAAAGGTATAATTATATGAACAAATTTGGGCGAGATTTGTATTGCTGGTTTGCAACCAATCCCGAGAGATTCAAATGACAATAAGTGTGGTGGCCATGTTGGATGACCAAACAGAAGAGGCTAGCCAGAAATCTTTTGTTCATGTCATCTAACATGGCATTGATAATCTCACTTGCAAACCAAGAATTTATCAATGCATTCTTGGTCAAGTAGAACTAGTGTGGAGGACTACCATTACCAGTAAGTTACACAAAAGTAAATATTAACAGATTTTTCTTGGGGGGGGGGGAGAATGGGTGGGTAGTCAGGAGGGGTAGGTGGTCTGTCTGAAAAAATTGGAGGGGGTTGGGTGTAGGTGAGAGGGAAATTGGTAGGTAGGGGAGTGATGAATATATTCTTTACACCCCCTAAAAGTGTCCTAAAGTCCCTTTTCAGACATTTAATGTAGGACCTGGTTGAGAAAAAAATGGAACAAAACAATTGAACTGGTTTGAAAAAAATTAAATCGGAGGTAAAAATTGAAATGCAACAGTAACATTCAGTGGCTCAAATTAAGTGTGCAGGTCTGCAACCAGCAGTCAGTCATCAGACAATAGCCGACCAAGATCTTCTTATGATTCTGGCAAAACCTGTCCATTGTTGAACATTATGTCAAGTCATGATGTGGCTAAATGTAATTTAGGCAAAGTTAACCTCAAAGTAATGCTCCTCGGTGGCCTTTGGGTACAGGCCTGGTGGTTTGCAGGGACACTTTGTTTTTGCCCAGCCCTCCCTCCCATGGGTAGGTGTAAGAGTTTTGTTCTGGGTTGGTAAGTATTCCACTGAGTCGTTCAGTGTGACGGTGTCCAGGTGGGTGGTGGCCGCTTCAGGGTTACCATGGATACCTCCTTCCCTGCTGTGCCTCGCCTGGCTTCACCAACCTTGAGGCACCAGCACCCAAGCTCATCTATTGTTGATGTGTTTAAATGGATTTAAATGCAATTTAAAGGCGTTAACAACAAAGAGTTTGCATAGTACTGGCGGTCAGCGGTCTGAGTTGCTCGCACATGCGCAGTGCGTAGCTTATCACTCACGTGGTATGCGTTTTTGCTAACGTTTGAGTTTGCTTAGCCAGCATTTTATCTAGAGTTTTATCTAGCTTTCCCCCCCTCCCATCCCTTCCCTTTGTTTCCACTGAATTTTCAGTGTGATGGTTTCCTGCTTTATCTCTTCCTTTGCGTGGGGGCTCATGGCTGGGTCGCAGTGCCGTGCCAGCCACGGGGGCGTTATTCAGTCTAGGGGCTGGCTGCCAAAAGTGGAAGCCCTTGGACATTCCTGGCACCCAACCTCCACTAAGTGATGCATTTGTTAATTTTATTTAAATAACAAATTGCTTAATGTAGTGCTGTAAATCATAAAACAATTTTCCTTTTTGTACAAAATGGACTCAAACTTAAAGATGACTGTTGTTATATCACTATGACAGCCCTGACAAAAGGTAAAGTGCATTTAATGATTTCATATCTGATCACATTTTTTTTCGTGTGACCAAAATGATGATTTAGTTGGAAATAAAATTATGTCGTTAAGAGAAGAAAATAATGTAATGGCTTTTACTTGAACATACACAGTAATGAACATTGATTGTTAATAAAGTAAATGGAACTATGGTTACCTTAATTTCGTTGTCAGGTCAATCCTGTAACTGTGGGACATGCAATGACTTTCCTGGGTCATACAAGTGTGTCTGTGATCAGTGGACTACAGGCAAAAACTGCGAGATTGATATTGATGAATGTAGCAGTGGCAATCGCTGTAATGAGCCTCGGGGTAAATGCGACAACTTCAATGCCTCCACCTACAGTTGTGCCAACCGCAAAGGATTTGAATGCCTCTGTAGGAATGGCTTCACAGGTATTTGAAAACAGAAAGCTTTATCATTAAATCTGGTTTGTTCTTATATTCACACCAATTAATTTTGACACTAGATGCATGCAAGACGTAATGTTCGATAATGTAATGTACAAATTAGATGGAAGATTAAAAGGTTTTTACTAGCATTTGGCAAGTAAGGAATTAAAATACAGATGTACATGTATAATGCATAGCTGACCTTTAAATCTGAAAAATGGTATTTACAAGTAACTCCAAACATGCAGGTGTTAAGCTAATAAGGAATAACTTTCAATAAGGAAGAACTTTCAGACAATAAGGAAGAACTTTTAATAAGGAAGAACTTTCAGACAATAAGGAAGAACTTTTAATAAGGAAGAACTTTCAGACAATAAGGAAGAACTTTTAATAAGGAAGAACTTTCAGACAATAAGGAAGAACTTTCAGACACAGTGTATTGATTTTTTTTCTTTTTCAACGTACTTACACCCCGTCCTGTATGCAAGGAACTTGATCTCAAGTATTGTACACTCACCTCTCAAATTTTTGTTACTTTTTTGTAAAATTAGTTTCATTATTATAAGTGGAAAATCTGGGCGTACCTCTGTCCTCTGGTGCTAACGCTTTTCTGTTCTATATTGTTTTGAGTTCTCTGATTTCCTTGTTTTACGTCACTGGTAAGTTTCACATGTTCTTACACCGAGATGAGCCGAAATGTTGCATGGAGTTAAAGTGACTACTATGATAACTTAAATGCGTGGCGACAGTGCGCCATTAAAAGACAAGTATTCTGATGAGCAGTCCATCATCATATGAAACGAATACGAAATTATATCCCATTTAACATTTTGATCAGGGTCTATAATAGCCTTGTCCAGCCTCACTTTGATTATTGTAACGTGGTATGGGGAAACTGTGGAAAGGGCCTTTCTGAAAAGCTTCAAAGGCTTCAAAATCGCGCAGCCCGCATTTTGATGTCTGCGAGCTACGATAGTGATTTAGATGAAGTGTTCCGGGCATTAGGGTGGCGTAAACTCTGTCATCAAAGATTAGAAAAGAAATCTATCATGATGTACAAGACTTTACATGGGATGACACCAGAATATTTACGATCAAAATTCGTTTATCGCGACAACGCGAGTGCTTATCGTTTGAGGAATACCGAAAGCAAACTAGTTCTTCCACAACCTCGCACTGATTACCTGAAGAGAAGTTTTTCATACAGTGGAGCTCAGTTGTGGAACAACTTACCCACAGAATTAAGACAAGCGACTTCCTTAACCGGGTTTAAGAGAAAACTAAGTCGCCACAGTTTTAAGTAAATTTTTATTATAATTCTTAAGCGAAATTTTTAAGTACATTTTTTGAGCACGGCCTCCATGAAAAGCAGTTTTTATTCTTTTGTATTTTACACCTTTTTTGTAGCTAGGAAGATATGTAGTTAGTTGATTACCATAAATACTTCTAAATAAGCTGATGGAAATACCGTGTATAAATAGTTATCTTATCTTATCTTATATTTTTGGTTGTTTATTTGACTATTTGTTTTTATTGCAGGCATATACTGCCAGACCAACATCGACGACTGCAAACTTAATGATCAGCCATGTCAAAATGGACAATGTATAGATAAAATTAACGACTACACTTGTAACTGCATACCTGGATACACAGGACGGAACTGCACAGTTGACATCGATGAGTGTCAGTTTGGATTCTGTCAGAATAACGCAACATGTAATCACACAATCAACAACTACACCTGCACGTGCCAATCAGGCTTCACAGACTTCAACTGTTCTACAAATATCAACGAATGCGAACCAAACCCTTGTGTTAATAGTACAAACTGCACGGATTTGATTAATGACTACAACTGTACCTGCCTGCCTGGATTTACAGGTAACATATCATGGACTCTGATTACATAACAGCAATCACTTTGATTGAAAGCATGGTTTGTTTTTCTCAAGTTAGTGTTTTTTTTTCTTTTTTTTTTATTAATTAAACAAAACATCTCACAATACTTAAATTACCAACCGCAACCAGTACAAATTACAGGTTTGTGTGTTAGTACAAAACAAATTGAATTGCCTGGTTGAATTGCTTACATGAAGTTGTTTACACATATTTGATTTGGGTGAGCTATCCAACAAAGCACTGCTTTGAAACCTGTCAAACGGAATCAGGCTATCAAGTAAAATGTGGATCTCACGGGCTTGCCATCAACTTTGTTTTTCAAGTTTGACTGAATAGAAGGTTTTACCAGTTGTAATGCACCATGCCTACTACTCGCCTCAATACTATTGTTGTCTTCTGCCTATAATCGATAATTTGTTTTTGAGGTTGGTCTTTTGATCTTGGTTATCTTTTGTCGCGCAGGTAAAAATTGCGCTGAGGACATAAATGAATGTGAACCAGATCCGTGTCAGCCCAATGGAGAATGTGAAAACTTGATAGCTGATTTTTACTGTAACTGCACAAAAAATTACACAGGCAGGTTCTGTGAGAAGAAGATATCTTCCTGCATTCCTAATCCCTGCCGCAACAATGGAACTTGCATGAAACAAAACAACAACTTCACTTGTGCATGTGCGCATGGCTTTGGAGGGACACTCTGTGAGAATATCACGACAGTTGGATTTAATGGCTCCTCGTATATGAATTTCACCCTTAGAAAACAAATATTTGAACTTTCATTTGAGTTTAGGACAACTCTTAATCACGGTTTACTAGCTGCTGATTCAGATAACATGTTCCTTATGTTTCTGGATAACGACAATGTTCACGTACTGTATAACGGAGCACGCAGACTCTCAGCTGGGACGGCGGCTAATCTCAGCAATGGGCTTTGGCACACAGTTCACGTTAACATATCTGGAGACTCAGTGTCCCTCATAGTGGATAATTCCTCTTGTGGCCAACAGTGCAAGGATTCTTTTCTTCTACAAACACAAGTTAACACAACCAACCTTTACATCGGCGGGTCTTCATTTCATCCAATCCATGATCGAAACCTTTTAGATAATTTTACTGGTTGTATTCAAGATGTAATGATTGGCAGTAAGAAAGTTATCCCTTCGCCTGAGTCAGGGGTGGACTTAGTCGACACCGTCCCTGGTTGCCCACGCCGTGAGGTGTGCGTGTCCGACTCATGTGCAAATGGAAAGTGTGTTGATGAATGGATCAAGTTCAGATGTGAATGTAAACGGCCCTGGATCGGTCCACGGTGTAATACAAGTAAGCCGTGTGTGTTTTCGTGGTTTTCAAAGTGAAATATCATGTTCCAAAACGTTTATAGCGGAGCTCTGATGCACGAAGCGTGTGAGCGGAGCATCATGGGTAAGATATTTTGGAAAGCCCATCAAGCCGAGAAAATGTGGTGGTCACGTGGCCGAGCGTGACGCTTGATATAATAACCCTGACCTTGAGTAGGCTGGATACCTCTGTACTGTTTTTACTCTCCTGATTATATATATGCACATTGCATTTACGTCATTTTCTAAAATATTGCTACATGTATAAGCATTTAAAATTTTCGAAATAGCTATTAATTTTATTACAGAAAATAAAATTAATTTTTTGTTGTTTATACAAAATACAAATGAAAGTATACAGCAATATTTGAAGATAATTCAGGAGTTGTTTTGATACACATGCAGAGTTATGAAAAAGCGTTAATTAACGCTGAAACTCAAAACCTGAATCGGCAAATAGTAATGTAAAATATGTCAAAGTAATGGGTGTAACAATTCAGTTTTCTACAAATCGTATATGCAATACACTCAATTCAATTTTAGTGAAATAACCTCCAAACCATTTTTTTTTTCAGGTTTGACTGCAGGGACGTTTGGTGCGACTGAGCCCTTGAACCTTGTTAGCAGCAGACGGCGTCGTGATATTGATAGCATGCGTAATGCGAGTTTTACTAAGTTTCTCACTAATGGTACGAGTTTTGGTGCTACTGGGGAATTAACATTTTTCGTCCGAACTCGAGAACTGGGCGGATTGATAATGCTGATGACAGACAGTAAGAGTAGCTACGTCAGTGTTGTTATTGATGAGGGTGTCTTGGTGGTCCAGGTAACTTTAAATGGACAGAATACCAATGTTACCATAAATGGAAATATAAGTGACGGGCAGTGGCACTTTGTTGAAATCCACAGGAACATGTCACGTGTTGATAACTTTAGCCTGGTCACAGGACCTATTGCAGACAAAGACGTTAACTTAACAATAACCTACATTGGCGGACTTGATGACTTCACTCTTTACCCCGATGCCAATCTCATCAGAACTCCATTCCGAGGCTGTCTGCAGGACATTCGTCTCAACAACAAATTGTTCGATTTTGAGTTGAATGATGCTTCGTTGATTTCTATTGAGCGTTACCCGTTAATCGGTCAAGGTGGCTTGGGTGCGGGTTGCAAGGGTATGAACGTGTGTCGATCTGCACCTTGTGGTGATGGAGGTTACTGTAAAGACTTGTGGAACAAGTATCAGTGCGACTGTAAACCGCGCTACGGTGGCCCGGACTGTGCACTGTATGGCTGCTCCTTGGTTAACTTGTGCCCTCACAATACAACCTGCATGGATGTCGGACAAAACTATGAGTGTAAGTGCTGATAGAACGGTTCCGTAACAAAGTAATGTTTCTTTTGCCAAACTCCAATGTTTCCGTCATGTCATTACTTATTCACATATCCTGTAGAATTCATTTTTCTCAAAGTGAAAATGCGACCTGAACCGTTCATACTACGGGAAAAGGCAAAACTAGTAGAGAAAAACGAAGAACCAGTCAAGTCTTGCTGTTTTTTGTCATGAAATTCGTGTTTTCCAATCCCCCACTGCCGGATACAACGAGTCACCTGGACAGCGACACGGGTTACACGCCATATTGGTGCTGGAAGCTGTATACTGATAGAAGCGTAAGATCGCAGGTGGCCCATACGTTGTATGTGATTTACGTGACATAATGTAAGAGAATGTATGAGAAAGTTAGAAAATTGCACTAAATTTTACGTGTGGTAAAGAATAGAAATAAAAATGACTTTATTGTGTTTTACCTGTGTTATTTTGATGTCTCTGTGTTCCTGGAGTCGATTTTTACGTCAAAATAAAGCAAGTAAAACACAAGTTAAGTCATTTTTATTTCCGTTTTTTTTCCGCACGTAGAATTTAAGGTAATTTTCGAACATTTCTCATACATTCTCTTACATTTATATGTCACGTAAATCCCATACAACGTATGGGCCGCCTGTGGTAAGATAAAACAGTTTGGCACTGGCTAATCCCTACACTGGTTCCCTGCGGAGCATTCTCTTTTTGCCACTTGGAACTTATGAATCTCATATAATTTGGTTTTATCAACTGGGTTGATAATGTCAATTGGCCACCGTAAAGAGATTCAAGTGCTGACGTTTCGAGCGTTAGCCCTTCGTCGGAGCGAATCAAGGAATTGTGCGTCGTGTGTCTTTATATACAGAAAGATGGAGCTTCGCTATTGGTTGGTGCCTGGTAACGTGAAAACTTAGGAATAAATTAGTTGAATGAAAAGCGTTCGTTGATACCGTGAGGATTAAGAGTGCCGATTTGAAAAATAAATTTTTGTTCTAGAGTTTTACGGCTTTCCGTGTTTCCTTGGTGAAGGGAAAGGCCGCAGACTGCCATATGTTGCTTAGAATGATTTGGGAGATTGAAGTGTCTCGCGACCGGTTTCGATGCATTTTTGTCGTCTTTCTCTACGTCACGAAGGTGTTCTCGGAATCGGTCGCCAAGTCATCTCCCTGTTTCGCCGATGTATAACTTTTTGCAAAGAGTGCAAGTTATACAGTAGATGGCATTGGCTGAGGTACAGGTAAAATGATCAGTGATTTTGATAGATCGCTTGGGTCCCGATATTTTGTCAACGTTGTGAATGAAAGGGCATGTTTTGCATCGTGCGCGAGCGCATTTAAAAGTTCCGGGTTGATCACTAGTTTGGAATGCACTTCTGACTAAAAAGTTACCTATGTTTTTGTCGCGTTTAAATGAAATTAATGGAGGTTGCGAAAAGATTCTACCAGTGTCGGGATCATTTTGAAGTAATTTAAAGTTTTTGAGAATGATGGATTTAACTGCGTGGTTGTGAGGGTGAAATGTGAGGGTGAATGGAATTCTATCGTTGTTTTCTCTCTGTGACGTTTGTAGTGCTGACTGTCGATCAATTTGCTGGGCGCGATGATGGCGCGCTTGAACAACAGAAGCAGGATAGCCGCGTTTGTCGAAGAAATTGCACATTTCCTCTGATTTTAAGGAAAAATCAGAGTCGTCACTACAAAGACGGCGAAGTCTAAGAAACTGAGAATAAGGAATGG
>OX393563.1:1217920-1259128 GCA_947652115.1 Blastomussa wellsi
GTCGTCGCAAAAGTAAGACTTGTTCAGAAAACCTTTAAACGAATTGCATCCGTGATAATGACCGTCTACTTTTATCAGCCTGATCTTTTTCTCGCAATCCACAGGACCTTGATAGATTATCATGTGCGGCTTGTCCACGCTCAGCACCTTGATCTGGTAACCGGGTAGAGAAGTCTGAAACAGTTCGAGTTCGGTAATACCGCAAGGTCCTTCAGGTACACCCGCTTTTTGATGTAGCTCTTTGGCTAGTCTTTGCTGTATGGGACGTCCTCGCTGTAGGTTCTTGTAATCTTTACTTGTCGCACCACCATCTGCAAACGCTTTCATGGTGACGATTGCTCTCGCACAACACAGTTGATCTGTGTTCTTAATCTGTATTACTGACTGTTTCCTCTTTAAGGTTTCTTCGATGATGCGACGACTGTAACAGAGGATATAGCACCGAAGACATCGCTCACCACCCGTGCAACGGCAAGTACTGCTATTCCTGCGAAAGGAAAGACTGCCCCGATTACAAGAAAGGAGCGACGCCTTCCGTACCCTGTACCACGTGCAACCGCAAGTTCTTTGGCGAGAACTGTAAACGTTTCCATGCGACCAAGCCATCCAAGAAACAGCGCTCCTTGTGCGAAACGACAAGGAAATGCCTCTCCTGCTGCAAAGTGTACGTGCGTTGCGACAACACTATCAAGAACAAAGCACGTCATCATCAGCACAAATGTGGATGGGGCAAATGTCCCTTCTGCGAAAAGGAGGTGGAACTTGCGAAACATCAATGTTTCATTCAGCCCGAAGATCCTGAAAAGGACGAGCCAAAAACCCGCAAAATGTCTCGGAGCGAAGTAGGAAATCGTACCGTGGTGGGTGTGGATCCCGAGGACGAGAACACAGTGATCGTGGAGTTACCAGGTCCAGCAACCGTTTACGCTGATCTAGAATGTGAGACGGACGCCTCTGGTATCCAATCGCCAATACTCGCCTGTGCTCAGCTCGCGGAAGAAGACGATCAAGTAGACTTCTACGGCACCGATTGCGTAGCGCGACTAATAGACTTCCTCGACGCACTCACGGAAGACGAGAACGGAGAGGGCAGACAGGTCATTTGTGTGTTTCACAACTTTAAAGGCTACGACGGCATGTTTGTGGTTCGCTACCTCTACGAACACCACAGAGAAGTCGACCAAATCACTCAAGGTGTCAAAATCGTTTCTCTCAAGACGGGCGACATCAAGTTTGTGGACTCCTCCTGTTTCTTGGCCATGCCTCTCGCCGCCTTTCCAGACACGTTTGGTCTAACGGAACTGTGTAAGGGATACTTCCCTCACAAGTTTAACAAGAAGGAGAACCGCAACTACGTAGGACCCATGCCGCCTGCGGAATATTACGATCCAGAAGGCATGTCACCAAAAAAGAACAAAGACTTTGAGTGTTGGCATAAGGAGAAGGTAGAAGCTAACTATCTCTTCAGTCTCAAAGAGGAGATGATCGCCTACTGTAGATCGGACGTGAAGTTACTGAAAGAGGGGTGCGAGAAGTTACAAGACGAGTTCTACTCCCATGCGGAATTTCGTCCTCTCGAAAAAAGCATAACAATCGCCTCGGCTTGTCATCGCTTCTGGCGAAAGAAGATGTTGCCCAAGAACACGATTGCCGTAGAACCGCCCGGTGGCTGGCACGGGGCACAAACCAACCAATCTCTCAAGGCCTTCCAGTGGCTAGCGTGGCGAGAAGATGATCTAAGAGCGACCGATCCGGCAAGCGAATTCACGATTGACCGCATTCGTCATGCGAAAAACGGCGGCGAGAAACGCGTATTCACGCCAGCCCAATCGTACTTGGTAGACGGTTTCGACGAGCTCACCAAGACCGTCTACGAATTCCACGGATGCTTGTGGCACGGATGTCCTTCCTGCTATCCCTACCGCACACGACACTCGCAAATACGATCCGACAGAACCTTCCAAGAGTCGTACGAGGCAACGCAAGCTAAAGAGGACGTTCTCCGCGCTAACGGTTTCAAGGTAGAAGTCATCTGGGAGTGTGAATGGGAACATCAACTCAAGACTGACCCAAATCTCAAGTCTTTTGTGGATAACCTCCAGCTAGTGTCACCTTTGAATCCTCGGAACGCGTTCTTTGGAGGTCGCACCAACGCCGTGACCCTGTACAAGCAAGTGGATCCCACTCAAGGTGAGCAAATCCGGTACGTTGACGTCACCTCGTTGTACCCGT
The DNA here is from genome assembly GCA_947652115.1 of Blastomussa wellsi. Classification (NCBI taxonomy): domain Eukaryota; kingdom Metazoa; phylum Cnidaria; class Anthozoa; order Scleractinia; family Plerogyridae; genus Blastomussa; species Blastomussa wellsi. The sequence continues at coordinate 1,220,153 of OX393563.1, forward strand.
GGGTAAACAAGTACGGCGAGTACCCGACAGGTCATCCTACCATCATCACTCGTCCCGCCACCGCTTCCATCTCGTCCTTCTTTGGCATAGCTGACGTGGACGTGCTTCCTCCCTACAACCTATATCATCCCGTGCTGCCTTTCCGATGTGGAGGAAAATTGACCTTTCCTCTGTGTGCAGCTTGCGTAGAAGAAGAGATGCCAAAACACTTTAACGAGCGATCTCCTCGGTGTACCCACAACGACTCGCAGCGCATTCTCCGCGGTACGTGGTGTACGCCTGAACTGGAAGAGGCGGTGCGGCGCGGTTACGTAATAGAAAAGATCCACGAGGTGTGGCACTTTCCTGAAAACCAGAGACAGAAGGGTCTCTTTCGTCCCTACGTGAACAAGTGGTTAAAACTCAAGCAAGAGGCTGCCGGATACCCCAAATGGGCAAACACAGAAGAAAAGAAAACCCAGTATGTGGACGATTATCAATTTAGAGAAGGCATACGCTTGACTAACGTAGCAAAAAACCCTGGAAGGAAAGCCACGGCTAAACTTATGCTGAACTCCTTCTGGGGAAAGTTTGGCGAAAACTTGGACCGAACCAAGACGGAAGCCATTAACACGCCAGCCCAACTCTTCCACTACGTATCAGATCCTCTGTTAGAAATTACGTCTTTTCGAATACACAGCGAGGACACTATAGAGATAGTATACCAGGACACGAGAGAAAATCAAATAGACAATGGCCGCACTAACATCTTCGTGGCAGCGTTCACCACCTGTTACGCACGTCTGAAGCTGTACAGCTACCTCCACCAACTGCAAGAGCAAGTGCTGTATTTCGATACAGACTCCGTCATCTACTCCTGGCGTCCCGGTCAACCCGACATTCCTCTCGGCAGCTTTCTGGGAGAGATGACAGACGAACTAGAGGACAAAGACTACCCTGGCGACTTTATCAAGGAATTCGTGTCTGGTGGTCCCAAGAATTACAGCTACGTGACGGATCAAGGACGCGTGTGTTGTAAAGTGCGCGGTTTTTCTCTCAAGTCTGTACGCGGGTCAGAACAGCTCAACTTCCAAGCCGTTAAACAGAATCTACTAGTGGAGTTAACGGATCCGCGAGACAAGCGACGAAACATTGCCGTAACTGACCCCAACTTTTTCACGAGGAATCGTGCTACCAAGCGTTTAAAAGTCAGTCCAAGAACCAAAATGTACGGGTTAGTTTTTGACAAGCGTGTGATAGATTTTGACACTTTCGCTTCCTATCCCTACGGGTTCAAGGATAACCTCGACGACGTGGATATGGACAATTTAAATACCTTATTAAACCTTTAAATTCCTGGCTTCGGCCCGCTCTTTTAGGAGCGATCGTTTGTAAACACCGCGCTTTCGTCGCTCGAAGCTGGCTGTGTATGCCAGCACCTTTTGTAAATAGTTTTCTGTTGAGTTTTTTAATGTTCCGGCTACAACGAGTCGAGATGGCGCCTCGACGATACCCTTTTCTACTCTTTTCGCTAGGTCAGGGATCCCAACACGAGTCGCGGGTAACCAATCCCCGAGGAGTGCCCCATCTAGCGAAAGGACTGGAAAATAATACGCTCCCTTAAGGAGTGGGGGACCGGAAAGCCATTACGTCATCTTGTTGCTGATTGGTCGCTTGAAAACGAGGCTCTCGCGCCTTACTACACTAGGTTCCCGCCACGACTAACTCATTTTACATCATGTCGTCTTGCAGTGTTGACCTCTACGCTCCGTGAGTACCATTTTCCCGCTCTTTTTTATTGATTGATTTGTAACTATGACGTTTTGCGGCTGCCACGGAAATCGGTAAGACGGGTCCCAGGTCCTCTGTCGAGGCTGGGTGCGCAGTTTTCCACATGTGGCGATCACGTGATAACATTCAAATTTTCAAATTTGCCCGCCAAAATTCAAATTTTGTAACGGTTTTTGAAATTTCCACATTTTGCTCATTAACTTGATTTTTTATGCATATGACGTCAAAATGACGTCAGAACCCCTGCAGCGCTTCATACAAAGCCTTATAACATTTTTCAATTTGCATACATTATGACGTCAAAATCAGGCAGGGCCCTGGTTTAACCCCCTTTACTACATCTGACAAAAAATGTTGTCAAAACGTCATCCAACATGGGTGCTACACGTTCCAACATTGTCGGATCGACAAATGTTGTACAACAATGTTGGAACGTGTAGCCGCGGCTTTAGCCCACGGTGTTTGTCCCTGAAGTTGCTAAGTAACATGACGTGTTTGTTCGCGCGACTACTTTCGGATGGTATTCGTGAGTTCTCGCGCTGTTTTCTGATTAGATAAAATAAGACGGTAGCTCCCGAAAATTTGCCAAACTAGCACTTGTTCCCCGATTGGTATCAGATTCTTTGAGGACGTGTGATCAGTTTTATTGCAGATCTTGGGAAATCTTCCAGAACACAAATTTTGCCTTGAAAATTTGCCAAAGCTGTTTGATAGCTTTTTATAATACTGGCCATGTTCTGTTGAATACGTTAGCCGTTGTTATGATGTGTCTTCAGTTGTGACAGATTGTCTCCTGGTTGTGAACAATATTTTATCGATCCTTTTTTTCTTCACGAAAATATTCTTCTAATCAACCTCTCTCTCTTTAGTAATCTTTAAGGTGGCTCGATAGTCAAGTAAATATATAGAAATCCAAAGATTTTGCACAAAACTTGAGGGGTGAGGGGTATTTTTAAAAGCTCTGTTTTCTGCAAGTGTTTTGATTGAGGGACTGGGTCTGGCATGCATATTTAATGTCTGATGGCAGCAGGTCACGTGACATTGCTCGGCTCATTTGAGCTCACCTTCTGTCCCGGAGTATCCAGTCGATGGAAATCGATGATCGGAAATCCAATCGATCAATCGATATCAATCGATAAAATTAGTTAATTGGTATCGATTGGTATCGGCCAATCGATGACCAATCGATAACCACACAAAAACAGTTCATCGATTGGTATCGATTGGCTCAGGGATCTCGAACAGACGTCACGCACACTACCTATTCGATCATCCGCCATTTTTAGGAAGCCCTGGGTACGAAGTCCGACCCAGTCTTCTCAACACAAAGAATATACCCCGTCGCACGTGTACTAGAATTACCCGCTTGCCCGCCATTGCCTTCCCGTGACATTATGTCTACACAAGACGTCGGGGTAGAGGCTTTGCTTAGCATAAGGGGCGTCGTGAAAGGATATCATCTTTGCCGTTTTGAGGTGCGTGTCGGCGAAGAGTTTACAGCAAACAAGAAGAGGGGAGAACGCGGAAACGCGTTTAGAGTGGTGAACCATCGTGGACAGCTCGGCCACCTCCAGTCCGAGCTTGTAGATCCTCTATGGCAATTACATGCAAATATTTCTGTGTAAGTGAATAATTTTTTTTTATTAAAACTGCAAAAAACAATTCAAAACACACGCATTGTTATTTCGGTGTAGTGTTCTCATAATATTGTTGTATTTGCTCCTTTTGCTAGAACTGTGACAGGACCTCCATTTGACGATACAAAGGGAAGATGGCGACGTGGAGGAGGTTGGGCCATGGAACAAACTTTTGATTTGTTAAAATTAAAATTAAAGGAATCCTGAGGACTGGACATTAACGTTGAAGACAGAGAAGAGAGCGTTGTTCTCCTGCTAACATTAAAATGAGTTTTGTTTACAATTACAACGTACTTAATTGTTGTTTTTACTCGCCGATTACCGTTGTGTCAATCTGCAACCAATCGATACCAATCGATAACAATTTTTTATCGATTGGTATTGATAATCGATACCAATCGATAACCACACGAATCTTCGCCATCGATTGGTCATCGATTATCAATACCAATCGATTAATTAATATCGATTGGTATCGATTGATATCGATTGTCATCGATTATCGATTTCATCGATTGGATACCCCGGGCTTCTGTTCGGCAGAATCGTGGGCAGAATCAATGTCATTTGGGGCAAAAACAAATTTCATTGTTTTGGGTCATTTGCTGGTGCTGGAGCTCATCATCAAGGGCTGAGATGGCTTAAACCTTGCCAATTCCAAAGAAATGTTTATTGGCACTGTGAATGTGACAAACTTCGACCAGCTGCTCGATTCCAGCTACTGGCAGTTTGTTGTTCATGGACAAGGGGCCTCAGAGCAAATGAACCTTGTCTCACCAGGCTTCAAGTGGCAAATATGGAAGTTTCGATCAACGATGGAAGTGACTGGAAAAGATTTATTGCATTATTGAAGCCTGGTCAGAGACTTGAACGTTCGAATTTCCCAGGATGCAATGCGGTCAGATTCCTGCTGGTTGGCTTCTTGGTCGACGTTGCTTACAAAAAGGAGCTATTTAAGCTCTTGCTTGACCTTTTTGACCGAAACTTTCATTTGAGTCAGAAGCAGAAGAGTTGCTTTGTAATGTTTTCCCTGCGATTAAATGACTGAGTTGAAGAAAGATGTGTTTAGACTGTTTGCTTGTGAGGTAAGATTTGCATGAATTTTTTTCACTGTTTTGGAGCTGATGTGGTGTTTTGCTGCAATCTCCATTCTCTAACTTTCCTTAGAAAAAGTACAGTGCTTCCATTTATTTTCCTCTGTTGTTTTACTGCAAAACAAATGCTTCTGCACTAGAATTTCGTACACAAATAATAAGACCTAGCTCAAGGATTTTTTTTCTCAACCCTATGCAGTTTTGAATGTTCACACTTGCATGGAAAAGGTAAATGATAACACTTCTATTTTTCTATGCCTTCAACTTTTCTAGCTTTCCCTGGGCTCAGGCTGAAGGGCAATAAACCTTTTATGCAATGAACTAAAATATTGCCTATCTGGTGAATTTTTCTTGCACAGCAGGCAAAACACTAATGCTGGTTATTGGCCAAAAATGCCTGATTTTGTAAATTTCAACTTTTAAGATTTTTTTCTCTGCGAATAATCAACGCCAGCCGACCATTTTAGGTCATTGCATAGACCACTGTAAACTTAATCTGTAAAAAGTGATTCCTTGCCTGAGTGACTTAGTGTTTTTCCTCAGTTATCGTCACAAGAAAAGTACCCTCTGAGACACCATACCAAAGCCTGTACTGTTACCATGGCAACAAGACACCCAAACATCATTGTGTTTGTCATCATTCATGGCAACTAGTGTCATGATGTTGATTCTGTCTAATTAAGTTGCATTTTCAAGTCAAAGGTCTTTTTGACTATCGAGCCACCTTAAAAATAGGCCATGTCCGAATTCTCTTTTACCTCAGTCTCAAAACGAGTCTAAGTGCGAAACAATTCATGTATATGAAACTGTGTTTCACTTGCCCAAACCCATTTTTATGGATCGTATGAACGCATTTAGGCTCGATTTAAAACATAGGTAAAAGGTAAATCGTAAATGGCAGGCTACTGGAGTGATACTAACCAACAACGTATTTGGTGAATAATGTCGATAGCTGCAGCTTGGTTAGCTTGAACTGTGGAAGCATTTTCATATCGCTGGGTACAAACGGCATGCCATCCTCACTGGACATTTCCCACCTGTAGGCAATGTTGTTTATATCATAGCCATCTGCCAATTGCAAACACAATCAATAGTCTGCACTTTCACCCATTTCACTTTTTTTGGCAGTATATTAAATTAAAAAGTGAACGATTATAACATTTTAATAAGCAAACTAAGAAAGTTTTTTAAATATCTTAGCTAGATTGCACATGTTAATCAGGGAACGTCCTCAAAGGGATAACCTCTCTGCAAAGGACCGGACCGTTAAAGTGTTGCAAAAGCACAAGGTTATTATAACAAAAAATAAAAACAAACAAATAACAAAGAATAGTCAAGTTTGGTATATTCTCAGCTCCGACTATTGCATTTCTAGCTTTTTGATTGGCTAAAAAACTCCGACTGTGAGCCATACGTCATACGTCATACGTCATACGCGTTTACATCATATAGAAAATACTGCGCCAAGTGTAAAGTTGTATGCTGTTTCCAGGCGCTTTGTAAAATTGTGGAAATAAAAATCGGCGGCAAAACCCGGTTTGAGAATTTACTAAAACAATTATTCCATTCGCCCTTGTTGGATATGAAGTGATTATAACCAACTCGCGCTACGCGCTCGTTGGTTATTTTATCACTTCATATCCAACGCGGGCTCATGGAATAATTGTTATACATTTGGCAATACTTTGTCCCACAGAACAAAACAGGACGATATGTACTGTACTGACTGCATGTTAATTTAATAACCAGTAGTACTCCTATTGCCTAATTTCAAGTTAAAGAAATCATCTCTAATTGATGAACATCTTGCGTAATGAAAAAGGAAGAGAGTTTCATCTTCAGCACTGAGGCCACAAACTGGTAAATTGTCATATCTCTTGATAATATTGTTAAAAACTGCGCGCGTAGCGTCTTGTTCAGGTGATAAAAAAGTTTTTGGTATTCTTTAACGCTATTTAAAAGTTCGGTTATGTTCACCGACGTTTCGGCAGTGCTGCCTTCTTCAGGGTGGCATGTTGAAAGTGGAGTTCGTTATTTGCCGTCGTATTCAAATACAAAACTGTGAGCGCGTGCCAAGATTTCTCTTTCTTATGATCGCAGGCGCATACATCTTGGCACGCGGTGGGCATTGTTTTTATCAGGACTTTGGCATTTTTCGCGGGACAATGACGTCAAGAATTTGGCGCGAAATCATTTCCGTTTTAGTATTATGGGAGATCTAATGCTACCATTTTAATGAACTTTACGCAAGGATCTCGAAACCGGAAAATGTTTTGAAATACGTCTATCCACCCAAAAGCAACAACGCTTTGAAATTTGTATATTAATGTGCTATTTTTAGCAACAAAAGGGCGGGAAATTCAATTTTCAAAATCCAATATCTTTTGAGTGGATAGCCGTTATACTTTTAAAAAAAGGTTTTGGTTTTTGAGATACTTGAGATAATTGATTTAAAATTCTGGAAGTTATAAGGACAGTGCATCTTTTGGCGTCCTCTGTGCCCACCGTGAAGATATCCATGCGATAATTAAAAAGAATGTAGTCTTACAGCTTTCTATAATCAAAGGACACCGCTGTACATCCATGGGATAAAGTCGTAGATCCATTGGACAAGAAGCTTTTAAAGTTACCCTGAAAAACAAATTAAACAGAATGCTTAGCTGGTTTCCTTAAATTTTACACCTTGCCATATGGCTGTATCGTGTAATTACCGTTATATTCATTAAAAGAGCCTGTTCCAGCAAAGAACTTCCGTAAAGAAACGCACGTTACAAAACAATTTCACAACGAAAGACTGTGACTTTGGTCCAGCACGAGACTCAATATCGGATACTTAATTCTCTCGCTACTGGCCGGTATCAGATCTTTATTCATGTGTCTATTTTGTTTGACTGAAAGCCTGGAAGAAATCATTTTTCTTTGGCGCAACATACGCTATTAAATTAATTCCGACACGGCATTAGTTTACTTTTCTTTAATAGTTAGCATATTTTAAACTATATTATCAACCCAGTTGATAAAACCATATTATATAGAAGCAAAGTCCGTGTACATAGTTTTTCATAATAAGTTGTAGCTTTTTTATATTAAATTGTTAATACGTGATGTATTTACCGTGTTTAAATAAAGATGATTCAGATTCAGACACACGCATAGGCGCACGGGCACATTCGGGTTTGGGGTGGGGGCTGTATCCTCCCTGCCCGAAAAAAAAAATACAAAATTCCTGAATGCGTTGGCATTAAACTATCATACAACCACCGAAAAAATGCAACTGTTGTTGCTCGAATCCTGAGCGTTTTTCCCCGAAAAATGTCGAAAATTTCCGAAACTGGCTGGAGGGGGTGGTTGCAGCTCTCCCCCTGGCTCGTACGCCTATGGACACACGCACCTAGCTTAAACTAGCTGGATATAGCTGCATGCATGAGATTGGTCTAGAAGGGGACGTGTTTATTCCTAAGGCCTTCCATTTGAGGTAAGGGAGGCAGCTGGGTAGAAGGGCTTCTCTCAGACTCTAACATAGGGTTGGCGGGATGTAGGACGAGCCCGTTTTTCCTCCCGGGATGCGTGAATGCAAGGGAAGTGGGAAGTTGGCCATTTTCGTGGTTTGAAACGGGAAACAATGATTTTTTTGGTGAGGGAACGGAATGGAATACGATCGTAATTAGTAAAACAGCATACCAACACATAGTAACTTTCACGTTTTTTGTTCGTTTTGGGTTACTACTGGTCTAATTCTGATCCATTCAAGCAAATCAATTTGTGGTAAGACTATTGTCAAAATAAGCACCCGTCACAAGAATGTCATTCTCTTCAAAGAAACCATCAAAATCAAGCCGGTACGAATAAAGTTTGACGAGGCTAGCTAGATCGAGTCTAAATTTTCTTTGCAGCTAAGAAATGTTTTGACTAGGTGGGGGCCCGAAAAATTCCCCAAGATCCGCCACTGTAAGTCGGGTGATTTTTTTTCACAGGAACGGAAAAATGGAGGAAAATATAATGGCGGGGATTTGCGAACCCAATTTTAGACCCTCCAGTCAGTGTGTTGGATTTTACTCGAGCGGATTTCACAATATTTCTTAACAGGGCACTGTTTCTTTGAGCACGTATGAGAACCAATTCAACACACCTGGCGTTATAATTTACCAAACCACCCGGGCCAATGGTAATCATCATATTTGGTGTTGTGACGTCATGGAAGCTTGCGTCCTTGGCGTTTTTGAAGTAACTGTCAGGCAGCCATATATGGGAGATGACAGTGTTGCTAAGCGACAGGGTTTTACTAAGACCATGGTCAAGCCTTGGGTCCGTCCATTGTTGGCGAAGAAAAATGTCTAAGCCAAAGTCCTGTTAAGCCGACAAAAGAATCTTCTCGATAAATATTTTGCTCTGAGACTGGAGTTTTGACCAGCAACATTGCTTACTAACATTTAAGCAATAGAGGACTTTTTTCGTGTTTACATAGTTAACCTCATCTAAACACGAGGGAGTTTGGGAGAATTCGAGACAGTTATGTAAACCCGAGACGCTGTCGAGGGTTGAAAATGATGTTTGATCCCATTTTTTGTTTCCTGGAACTTTCTTTAAAATATTTCCGTGCTATTTCATTAAAAGAACAAAAGGTTATTGTTTTCATAAGATAAATCAAATTAATAAGCTAAATAAATCGTTCTAGGAAAATAACAAAACTGAAACACTACCACAACCAAAACAACAACAACAGCGACAACTTCGTCAGTTATCTTTATTCAAACCGATCTTTAACAACAGCAACAACAAGAGCAAATAACCCATAAAGGAGGCATAAACTATTGTATGGCCAACTCACCATGTCCATCACGTTAATTGCATCAATAGCTACTATCCAGATACCCACTGTAATCGTAACTGGCTTTTCTGCGAATAAAACGGTCATTATTCTATTATCCGTAGTTATGTTAAACGAGGAAGATAACTTGATCGATCTCTCATTACTAGAGGGTCTCAATGGGGTAGTGGCTTTTAGGGCTAACGGCTTATTTTTAAGCATGTAGTTTCTGCCCTACACTACAATTTTGAGGTTTTACGAGGCATTCCTCGGATGTCTCAGGCTCTGCAAGAACCATAGACTGATAAATAATCCCATTATCATCTGATCCTACTGTATTGTCTAAAGAAGAACGTCTGCCTTGCATGGAGGCTAATGAATCATGTACTGATTATCAAGCTAAAGCTTATGCGATCCAGTGCTGATTTCAAAATGGTAAGGCATTGTACTGGGAAGCAATTGTTCTAATTTAAACTTATGGAGAGTGTAAACTATTTTTTGGAAAGCAAAAAGTTACGCTTATTTTTTTGAATAATATTTTCATGATATGAAAATCTAACTCGCCAAACCGGGTGATCCGTGATTTCTACTCGCCCGACGGTTTTGACACTCACCGCTCGCCCAGGGCCTGGGCGAGCAGGCGAGCGCTAATTCACAACCCTGCACTGTCTCTCGTGTTTGATATATATTACAGGATCCCCATTATTATTAATATATGTTGCTTGTGAGCCCATCAGTGTATTTCAAACATACTAGGCTTCCTGTATGTGTATCACGTGATATGTTTGGGTCCTTTTCTGTAACACGTGGATCATGCAATAATAACTTTAAATAAAGTTATTATTATGCGATACCAGCAGCTAATACCGATACAGATAAATGTATCACGGAATGTACATTTACGACTCCTATTTGGGAAAGTACTTATTTTGTTATGAATAACTTCACATCCTACAATACGGTGTGCTGCTGCAAGTAAATTTTAATTACCGTTGAAGTGAGGACGGAGTCGCGGGTCATAAAGTGGCCTCTTAAACAGTAAATCCAGTCTTTCCGTCATTGTCACGTTTGAATGCTGTTGTTTACTATAAAGTAAATGAAAAATCGTTGATTTTCAAGTTTTTCAGCGTTAATGGTTTTTTGTCCGTGTGAGTGGTCTGGGTTCTAGCCCTGATTACTGGGTTACGTCACTGGACAAGCCCCTTTAAGGGCGCTTGCCCCGCGCTTGCCATCAGTCAAGACTCAGGGCCGGGCATACTGGTATATCTAAATTAAAAATGAATAGACCTAATTGAAACAAATCACCTGAAAGGTGAATGCAAATTAAGAAATTGACTGATCGGATCAAACAGTTCTGCTTAATAACGGACCGGAATTCTAGTAATAAAATTAACGGCTCAGTCTGGCCGGCCCGTTGTGACAAATGAAAAGCGCCACTCCAACTCTCTCTACTCAGGGGAATAGATTGTTAACTGAACGGATAGCCTTACACCTGCGTTTTCGGTGAAATACATACGTATCTTAAAAAAGAATGAACTGTCAGTGAAAACTTGGTTGTACTGTTCAGAATAATCGAACACTAAAAAATGTTTCGATTTCATCTTGACATCAGTGCAACTATTGACGCTTCTTATAGCATAAATAACCTGATCTGCTAATATTCTTTCAACTTGATAATGATGTCAGCGTCGCTGTCAGCGTTTATATTTATTCAGGAAAGCATGGACTTTAGACAACGATCCGTTCTCGTTGTAATTGTCGAGGATCGTATATAACAGTTCAAGTCAAAGTAATAAAAACTAGTTCATAATTATAGACATTGTAGTGGTAAATTGACAGGTGAAATAACTTCGCATATCGTTGACAGATAAAAACAGCAAAAACTGAACTAATCCTTGAAAAAAATATCATTCCATGATCTTCACAAAGTTTGCCGAGTATCTTTTATTGAGTTTTTTTCTCTCAAACGGAAACTCAGATTTGACGAGACTGAATAATAATAGGACACTGCATGTGCTTAAACCCGAACCCTAAACCCTCCAAAATTTCAGACAAATGGGTCAAAGAGAACTCAAAACACTTCACAAGTAAATTTGTTAACTGACCTGGTGGCTGTGTCAAATAATTTCATCAGTAAAATTAGGGAACAAGACCTTAAAATCGCAGTCATGATTCGGATTGTTCCAGCTGCTATACCCCGCATAATGAAGACGAAACGTTTGTACCGTCAATAAAATAAAACGTTCTGTATTTCATTGAAATTAAGAATTATTAATCATTCATTGCCTTGGTTTCATTATAACAGAGTTTGACCGTTATACAATAAGCACCTTACAGAGTATTAAAATAATTGTTCACTGTATTGCAATACTATTTTAGACGCAGGGGGTATATTAAGCGTTTGCGGTATAATGCAAAGTTATGCTGGTTGATTAGGACGAAATTCTCATCAGGAAATTTATCCATTATTTCACTGAAAATTGAAACATATAAAAGTTTCGTGGTGTGAGGCGAAACCCATCCTAGCTAAATATGGATCAGGGGAGATTAAATCTAATTCAACAGAAAAATTAACGGCTTCTGACACGGATTCTTTGCATTATACATCGCCCCATGCCAAGCTTTGCAGCTAACAAAGGGCATCGAGGGCAAATGTATATCAAATAAAGGATCTGTTCCTCTGTTTGAAATAATTGGTGCATGCGGTCCACTCCCTCCACTTAGTATTCTTTTGTTAACGTTCAAAGTAATGATTTTGAATTCGATTCGGCGAATTTCGATTCCAATTCTCAGTGCTAAAGCTACTCATCGGATGCTTGACAGCGCTCAATTCTAACGCCAACCTAGTATTTTAAGTCGGGCCAAATGGCTTTTTCCCTAAAAAAGGCTCTCAAGGTCACGCTTTCTGGTTTCATTGATGACTCGAGAGTGGATAAAGCATAATCATAATCATAAACATAAACATAAGCTTCTTATGTTCTTGTGGGAACGGCTGCGCTAAAATCTTAAAGAACGGTATTCGAAGCTGGACGCCATCTTAAAATAAACCGACCCAAAAGTACTGGACCTAGACGTTAATTGGCCAAAACACAATAACCCCGCAGCGTCATTATCTTTATGATTATGTCATTATGATTTTCGCGTTCCCACTACGAATAAAAGCAACATAGCCAGACATAATCATAAGCATTAAGATCCAGTAACAGTTTTGGTTTACAACGACATTGTGGGTTGTCGTCGTAGCACACGATAACGTCCTGAAAAATCCGATTAAGCAATCTACGTTAGCTGGACGTTTGAATTCAACGGTCGCTTCGATTTTTTCCCAGCTGCTTTGCCAGAATACTAAGCGTTTACCCCGAAACAATGTCACAATTTATCACAATGGGCGGGGAGAAGGGGTTGCCAATGATAGCACTGACCGTCATGAAAGATAAATCAGCTTCCTTGCAAGGGTAGTCTTACTTCTTTACGAATTTGTCACAAAATCAAAAGTTAAATTTATCAATCTTTACTTTCAACATCAGTTCCGGGGGCAACATTCATGTACATGTTGTGACCAGCTCAATTTTTATCCTAGATTCAAACCAAGGATAAATTTGAACTAGAACATATATAATTATAATATTAATGCGCAAACGTTTGTATGTCCGGTTGGCCTGGACTAGGAAGACCACTAGGAGGTTATCATTAACAATTTATCGCTGGATTAGATCGGTTTTCCTGCACAATCAGAAGTTGGCGTCTCAGGTAATAACGGCTTTATCACTTCCTCCTCCTCTTGCGCCAGCCTAACGTCACGCTTCAAGGACAACAAAGTTAACAGAAAGAAAACAGAGCTGAATAGGTACAAGCCGGGATAGAGAATGTACAGGGCTGTCCGCAGACTGGTCACCTTCTTCAGCGGAGGAACAAGCAATGGAACATTTCCACCAATGATGGAGATTATAAACAGATATCCAGCGATCGAAGGTGAACGGATGGTGTTTGGCACCAGTTCGACCACAACAGTCAGGGTTACACCCACCCACATTTCACCAATGACGTTTGACGGAATCAAACTGATGAATGCCCACGGAGGTTTCAAAAACAAAGCTCCGGCAGCGAATGGTGCAGCGACTACCTGCAAAAATAGTAAAAAGGTTTGAAAGCGTGAAATAACTGCAGCAAGTAGACAGCCTACTAGCCTGTGTGAGTGAGAGGACTACACTGTAGCACCAAAATCAAGTTATAGATACACGCGGGAGAACACGAAAGAAGCGTAAGAGTGGGTGATGCCTAAAAGGGTTGGCCGAGAGGGACGTTTCTAACCATGAACAGATTGAGTTGTCTTATACGAAGCGCGGAATCGTTGGAGAATCGGTAGCTACTGAAAGGGATGAGGCTCCAATGATTCCACACTTCGTGTAGGACAACTCAATCTGTTCATGGTTAGAAACGTCCCTCTCGGGCATCCCTTTTAGCCATTCCCGCAAGGGTGAGCTCGACTCCAGCTTCTTGAGGGCTCTCTACGTAAGTACACCACAAACTCAATAGTGCACAACTAAAAGCATGTACCAATCATTTATTTATAACATTGCCTGTGAAAATGTGCATAAAAAAACCCGTGCCAGAAAAAAATATGGCCAAGCGATTTGCTGTCATTATCAGGGTGTTCCTTTGGATTACGGAGCACCCTTGCATAGTGTATACTGAATTTAATTGCACGGCACTCCTAGCTATGTTATAACAAAAATTCGTGACATACCTGACTGAATATTAGCACCCAAACTCTCGCGTAAGATCCACGGTTCTTAATCAGTCGATCAGAGATGAATCCACCAAGAACCACACCCAGACTCCCTCCGACAAGTGGGATCCAGCTCATGTATTCCCCAACGTTGGTGTCAGGGTAGTATTTATTGAAGTATGGCTGTGTGTTGTATGCCCACACATAGCCTCCAGCATTCCTTATCGAGCCAGCAAGGAACAGAATCAACATTGATGGACGAATAAACGTTCTGCCCAGCAGTAATAACTTCTCTCTAAATAGCTCTCGTTGTGGGCGATTTATAATACCCTACAAAATAGGAAAGAAGAGAGTGTTATTTTCTGTAAAGAATAGGAATTTCTATATTATGCTTTCTTCTGATGCCTAAATTGTCTTTCACAATACCGGTCAATACCGGAGATTTTCATCTTTGCAAATGTTGTATCTCAACAGGGCGATGTAGTAGCTCTCGTAAGATCTCACATGAATGGTTCGACACCTGCACGAAAACAATAGAACAAACAACAGGAACAATGCTCCTAGCCCCTACAACAATACTGTAACAACTGCTACCAGTAGAATTACAAGCTTACCAGAGCTGCTACACTACCGTCTCAACATGCATGCTGATCACTATTCAATAATAAAAAATGTGGGTCATTGTGCACGTTTTTTTAGTTATAAAATTTAAGGTTTTTTAAGAGGCTATGCTGCTGCCATGATAACCAGTAATTTCAAGGGGAAATTGGGGAGCACGGTTGGTGCAGTGGTGACAGCACTTGCCTTCCACTATGTGGGCTGAGTTTGTTGGTTCTCTTCTCTGCTCCGAGAGGTTTTTCTCCGGGTCCTCTGGTTTTCACCTCTCCACAAAAACCAACATTTACATTTGATTCAATTTGATTTACTACTTTGATTTCATTTCATTTGTGCTTTACAGTGTCCCCAATTAGTGCGTCAGTGCTAGATACAGTTGACGCTCAAATAAAGTTCATAATATTATTACTATTATTATTATAATCACAACGTGTTAATAAATGGTTGGGCATTTGTCTGATACCAATATTGTCACATCAATTGATAAACAGTGGTGGTACTGACCCATAAAAGTATAGGAACAGAAAATGTTGTAGGCCATCTATAAATGTTGCCCGTTTGTCAGCCAGTGTCTCATTCTTTGCCTTCATCAGTTGAGTCAGGTTCCTCACTTAAATATTACCTTGAAATCCGTTTTCTCACTCCTGGCAGGCTCCTTTAGTGTAAGAAGCATAAGGAGCCCCAAGACAAATCCAGGTATAGCAGCAATCCAGAACACCCATCTCCAGCCTTTGCCATCAATATCTGCTTGTGTTATGAAGTTACCAAATGCATAAGCCATACTGTAACCAATATAAATCCCCCAGTTATAAACTCCAAGGGCGGATCCTCGTAATGTCTAACAAAACAGAATACAAATCAGGAAAGCCTTTCTTGGAGAAAAAATGAAATGTTTCAGCATTTAAAGTGCTACTGCGATGAAAAAATGTTGTTCTTGTTCCCTTTCTTGAAAACAAATATGTTTTTGCCAACAGGTTTTGGCAAAAGCCTGGTTTACCGAAAGCTATTCTGTTACAAAAAGTACTATCGATGCTGTCGCTCCAGCCATAGTTGTTTTGTTCAGTAGTGCTTAATTTGAATAATTAACTATTTGCTCCTGGGATTTCGGTCGCGAGTGAGGACATGGAACTATGGTAGCACCACTTGAATTCCTGGTTAATGGCTTTAGTTATTGCTTCCCGGCTTGTTCGATTTTGAAAAGCATGTTTACGATATAATGCTGCCATTTCCGCTTCAGAATGTTTTTAATCAGACTCGGTGGCTGTCATAATGTGTTCTGATAGTTGATCTTGACTCAGACATCCACCTTTACAAGGAATTTAAGGCCTTTCTTCTTCCCTTCAACAAGAGACATTAAAAATGTTTTCTGTGCTAATGTATGACATATTCGCCCTTTTGGACTGTTCACCAGCAGTGTTTTCTTGAGGTGAAGTTTCCATAAACTGTCTTGGACAAACAGTTACACGAACGACAAAAATCTGACACGGAAGACTGATTATAATATTTTTCTTCGCCCTGTTCGAAACAGGCTTCTTTGGAGTGGAACCGCTCATCCCATTCGCATATTAAGCTTTGTTTACTGCTTCGACTGATTCCTTGAAAAATTTGAGACCGGTCAATCATGTTCGAAAGTGGCCGTCAGTGTCATGGTGACATTGATGTGAGCTGTCAAAGAGCATCAGAAATGCTGTATGAAACCATTGCAGTCTCTGTTTTGACTCCATCTGGTGCCCACGCAACTCGCGGCTCGAATATAGCACTCGCAAATTTTTGCTTTCGTTACAGATTTTGGAGCAAAATAGAGACTGCTTGCAGTCTAAATAGCTACTGGAATAGGGGGTGTCTGTTATACAGCCAGCTGTATAACAGTTGGGAAAACCTCCAGCTTACATATGCTACTTATACTAACCTCTGGAAAATAGTCAGCAATCAAACTAGTTGCAAATGGAGTGCAGCCAGCCTCTCTGCAAAATGCAAGGTATGAATACATAGTATTTATCAATAACTGTCCAGTGTATTGCAAATTGTTATTCATCATTCACAAAAGATTCCAGTTTCTGGTTGAGATAGAACTCAACTTTTTGGTTTGTTACACACGAAGATTACTGCCAGAAAGTAACAGATTTCCTGAAAAATCTCCATTTGTTTTGTGGGTGGGGAGATTCAAAGAAAAAATTGTGTTGCATCCACTATACGCTTTTTCACCAGTTTGTGTCCTCTGAAAGCCATGCCAAATTTTGCAGTTTAGCTGAAAGGGAGGGTTCTTTGGGAAAACTTTAAATGTAACACATTCTTCTGCAAGGGAAATATATTCCCAACCCAAATATGCTGGATTTTATTTCATGAATAGTAAGCAACTATCTAACTGGGGAGCAAGGGTGGCACAGTGGTGTGAGCGCTTCCCTCCTACCAATGTGGCCTGGGTTTGATTCTGACCCGGTGCCATACATGGGTTGAGTTTGTTGTTGGATCTCTCCTTGCTCCAAGGGATTTTCTCTTTGTTCTCTGGTTTTCCTCCCAAAATTTCTAAATTCCAATTTCACCTGGATAGAGGACCTGCAGGAAAACCAGCTGAGGATTATGTGGCTTCCCCTCTACATGTAATTGATTATTTACTTAATTTATGAATTTTAATATTATCCATTGTAATGAGGCCATACTCACCCTATCCCAAGAACAAATCTTGTGACAACCAAGTGCCAATATTTGGTGGCAAAGCCTGTAATCAGTGTCATGGCACTCCACAATAAGAGACAGAAAACAATAAGATTCCTACGATGAAAAACACCTGCACAAAACCCAAGAGGAATACCACTGACAGTGTACACCAGAATGAACACAGGACCAGCAAGGATCTGATACTCACTGCCTGTTCCATCATAATCCCAAACACACACATGCTGGGTAGAGTTTTTCGCTTTCTTCCACCCACACCTGAAAAAAATGAAGAGTGTTTCCATACACTAACAAAGCAACTTTGGCTACATTAAAATTCAGCTTGGAATCGAGGCCTAGAGGACACAAACAAAGAAAATGAAAAATGCATGTTTATTAATTTCTTTTGTTTGTGTCTGCTAGGCCTCGCTATCAAGCTCAATTTTAATACAGCGAAAGTGGCCTATTTTATGTTACCATTCCCCAAGCAATGCCTGGGACAGGTCAAACCCTTTCGGCCTAGGGATGGAGAATTCTTTGAAGCAGGCTTGTCTTCAGAGGTAGGGGTGGGGCAAACCAAAAGTAACGTCTCTGTTCTGGTCTGTTCTTCGTAGTACATCTGCTATTGGTTAACACGACAATGTCAAACAGCAAAAAGGAGACTGTCTATTCCAAGGAAAAGTATCTAAAACTTGGAGCCAACTGGTTCTTTCAAAATTAAAATTTTTATTTAGAGGTTTTTTGCTTTCTCTTTATTGTTCTGTTCACTGGTTGCTAGCTCCTTTCTTTCAAGGAAGTGTCGGCAAGTGTGGGTTGGAGTTTTTCCTTCAGCTTTCTTTTTGGAATGTAGTCTTTTATAGAGGTAGCGTGGCCGAGTGGTTAGAGCATTGGACTTGAAATTTGTTAGTCGCGGGTTCAAGTCCCGCTCTGACCACTACCTGGTGTTGTTCTTGGTAGCCCTGAGTTCAACTCCTCGGCTACGCTTATAAATAACCAACTGGTCTCCCACCTGCCAGTTGGGATTCTTAACCTTGTTATGTTTATTTCCAATATTTGCTTGTTTGTTTACATTGGCCCTGAAAAGCCCCAATGGGGAGTGGTCAATTAAGTAATTGCTATGCTTATTATCATTATTTGTGTTTTTGTATGTCAAATAGTCTCTGTTGTTCAAAATATAAAGCTGAGAAAAGTGTTCAAATTCTTGAGAAGACAGGCTAAAAGTTGGCCCATCTCACACCAGCTTTGAAAACCAAGATCGCAATAATGAGCGACTAAGTCGCAACAAGTGAGCAAATTCTCAATTGTTTCCAGAAAGTCTAGTTATTGAAAATAGAACATCTGCTTTTGCTATTTGTACAGAAACCAAAAGTTTTATCTTGATTTTGTAACAACGCACTTGTGGTCCATGAGGAGTCCTGGGGTGGGGAATTGTTTGTTTGTGCGCTCTGGGCATGCCCGGCGGGGGTTGGGGGGCTGGTAACAGGTAGAATTGAACCACGCATTATTCACATGCATATATTGCGTAATAATGATGTAGCAAATAATATCACGAGACGGTTGTGTAATTTTCAGCATTCAATTTCCATATTCAGTGCAGTCGTTGGCTTATTTTAAGTTCTATTTCTACGGAAATTCACATGTTCTGAAAAGTACGTTACATTTATATTCTGCAATAAAATCAAAGGGAGCGCAATGCCCAAAGATTTAACAATATAAAAATATATACTTACGCTGATTCGTTTCTCTCCGGCCCATTGCTATCTTTGATACTTTTCACACAGAATTCTTTGTATTTAGAGGAAAATGTGGAGTTATAGGGCAAGCATCCTTTATCACCAAACTTAATGTCATGAGCCATTGGTTGCGACGATACTGCCAATGCGTACCGATCCAATTGATTCAAGAGATACGCACCGAGCAGAAGAAATAGAACGTACACTGCATAGCCTCCAGCCCGAAAAACTACCACAAAACTTTCAGAAGCCATTCTTCGTAGTTTAAACGCGTTAACGATGAATTGTCTCGGTAAACCGCGAACAACAAAATGCAGCGCAGATAACTCGCGTGAGGGCACGACGGGACGGGACAAGGAACATGACGACTGCGGACGACTCGTTCCCAGGGTCTACTCTGCAAGCCGCTTCAGAACCCTCACTGATGACATGATGACACTGGTGAAAATTTAATTTGGGCGATGTAGCAGCTTTCCTAACATATAATGTGATTGGTTTGATACCCTAGCCCTAAACAAAAGACTCAACAATTGAAACAATGACTTTGTCTTGAAAACAATAAAAGCTGCTTACAATAACAAACAAAAGTAGTTTTGGATAGCTGCTACACTACCCGATTTTTGTTCTGAAGGTGGAAATTGAGAGGTAAATAAACATAAAACAATCTACTTCTAGTATAAATCTTAACTTTAAATATTCAGGCATTTCCTTAGTCTCCTTCGCAGCCGTTTTTATTGGATGTCACGAAACATTGCGTGACATCCCAATAAACGGCTGCGAAGGAGACAAGGGTTGCCAAAATTTTTGAGTCTTTTGTTTAGGGCTAGGGTATCAAACCAATCACATTATATGTTAGGAAAGCTGCTACATTTTACTGGTAGCAGTTGCTATTGTTTTAGGGGCTATAGAGGCATTGTTCTTGCTGTTTGTTCTATTGTTTTCACGCAGGGTGTCGAGCCATTCATGTGAGACCTTACGAGAGCTGACGCCCAGACGGAGGGAAGACAAAAACAGATTCACGTTTTTGTCATTTGCTAGGGGATCAGTCGTTTATAATAAATCACCTGAGAGAAAAGTGAATGTTGTTTTAGCAGGAGCCATAATCGGGAATGCTAAGTTACTTATATCCGGCATAACGTTTTGCTCTTTACAGCTGTCTTCGCAGCACGACAGGGTGTATTTTATCCCCCCAAATTACAGGGCGGATAGCACATAAGGGAATGAGTGAGAGGAAGATTTATATCGCGTGACTGAGCGCTACATATCGAGGACTTACCCTGAATCAAGGGTGAATCACTGATCGAGGGTAAGTAAGTTGAAAAGATGAAAAAGCATTTACATGAAATAAGTGCGCACGCGCTCACCTTTTGTGACGTCACAGCTCTACTTCCAGGCAGTGATCACAATGGACGAAAAAGGTTAGTTTAATTTATCATCATCTTCAATTCACAGAAACTGACTACTTGTTGTTTATAAAATCTAACATGGGACAGGATTTTTAACTGACGTAGTCAAAAGATTCTTTCCCGTCGTAATGAAAGACGTATGTAAGAGTAAGGCATACTTTTCGTTACCGATTATATCTGTTTCAAACAATTAAGTTAAGATAAGTCTGGTTTTCGCCACGGAGAATCAGTCTTACACCTCTTCTTTTAATTTTTTCACTACCATCTTCTTTAGAAACAGTATTTTTTTTCGTTTTCAGAGTCTGTTGACGTGAAGCCACAAGCGTTGCAAATGCAGGTGAAGTGGGGTGTTGCTAGGACTGCTATGGCATGTCCGCCTACACTAGGGCATGCCAACTTCTGTTTGAGTGTGTAAATGTGGGTTTCCCAAAAGATAACCCAGCAGTCTGCAGTTTTTTGCTGTTACTACCGCTATAGAAATTAAGCGCTTTTCAATTGAGTGTGAAAAAGTAATTTACAAATTGCTTTGGTTTTGCATAAATCTGTTTATACGCTTAGTGATTGGTTAAAAATCTCGCGCCAATTTCTCAACCAATCAGGAGTAACACCAAAACTAACCAAACTGGATTGTCTCTGTCCATTGTGATTGGCCAAAGTAATTACTTTGGTTTTGGCTTTACGACACTCAACTCGACACTCAATTGAAAGTCCTCCTCTCCATCCAGGAAATAAAAATCGATAAAGTTTGGCTAGCCCGCCAAATCTTCCAGTAGGTAGCCCTGTGAGTCGCCCAAAGTGAGAGCCGGCGGTGATTTAACAAGCTCGTCAAATTTGAAATTAAACTTCATCTGATTGCCTCATTTTAATAGTACCTACCGAACGCTGTATGAAGTGGTTAAGCCATGGAAAAACGAGTTTCGATGCTTTGACTTTGACGTTGAGTAATTATTTGATTTGATTTCAGTTCCCTGTTGTTGATTCGCAAGGTAAATTGCTCTTACCCCCAGCAGACCTCAGAGAAGGATGTACCGTGCCTGTTTACGCCAACCCTAGGCAGGCTTTAAGGATTCTCAAGCGACGAGAAATGAAAAGAAGACTTAATTTGTCAGGAAGATTTGGCAGACAAGTAGGCTTAACTAGTTTTAAAACCCTTTTAAAGTAAAAACTTTTAAAACAAGCGCTGGATAAATTATCTTTAAAAGTGAATTATAAGTTTTAGGAGCATATATGATATTTTGAAGACAATCTTTCGGCCAAGCTAGGAAAGCGAAGGTGTTTATTCATAACATGTTCGAGATAACGACTGCGGGTTTGAGGTTTCTATCGATCGATTAGCGAATCAAATGGTAAGTTTGCTAATAGCAGCCACTGGGTTGTGGTGATGTCTGGACGGTTTCACTAAACTCGGACAGTCTGATTCTCGTCATCCAATCAAAGGAGCCTGTCATGACACCGGTCAATAACTATAAATAAATTCATGTCTTCGCTGAAGACGGTATTTTGGGCTCATCCTCGGTGTAAAAACCTGTGAAACGTGATGTAAAACAAAGACCACAAAGAACTCAAAACAGTATGGAACAGAAAAACAATAGCTCACAAACAAAGAAAAAAGTCGCAGGTTTTTAGACCGAGGTAAACCCGTATTTTGTCTCAACCGTCACGTGTCCATTTTCGACCCCAGAGCTCTTGGGCGCTTTTCATTCGACCAAACATTCCGGAAATTCCGGGTGGGTGAGCGAATGGAACAGACATTTTCCGGAATTTCATTCCGGAATTTTGGGTGTACCTCGCGAGGTTGGCCTAAAATTCCGGAAAATCGGAGTAACCGGAAAATTCCGTTCCATTCGACCATTCCTGCTCGGGCCAGTTTCTCCGAGCCAGAATTGCAGTCAAAAATCAAGTTGGCTTCGTCGATGGCTTCTCGATATCGTTGAGCGGCTTGCTTATTTGCCTTGGAAAGCTTGTTGGTCTTACTTCCGTATCCTTGCACACGTAACATAGCAGGAATAGCCACAGTTATGAGCGGTAAGTAGCACGAAGTAGCACAGAAATGTTCAGAAGCTTCGCATGCAGCAGCTAGCTACAGTGAACAAAGTAATATCATCTTCCTCGCTAAAAACGTCGTTTGTTTTGACTTCGGAGTTGTCTAACAACTCGAAAACGAGTAACAAAGGCAACGGTCCGCCATTTGTTTTGCTTTGATTTATTTTGTATTTTGGCGGGGAACTTGGAACGCAATGGCCTGGAACCGGTTGGTCGCGACCAACCGGAAAATACTGTTCCATTCGCCACACGGAACATTCTCGTCCCCAGAGGCCGCGATCCTTTTGGTCAGCACCAAGAATCACGACCTCTAGCCCTCTGCAAAACCGGAAGCCCGCGAATCACGGACTCATTGTCGAATCTGACAATTCCGATTGGCTGAAAACTACAGAACGAGTACTCTGCGCATGCTCACAAGCTGGGGGTGACCAGAGGTCTCGATTCCTTGGTGCTCACCAAAAGGATCGCGGCCTCTGGGGACGAGAATGCACGTCAGAAGCTTGAGCTCTGGGGTCGAGAGTGTCACATGTCTTCCCGACACCGCGGAAAAACGCACCACGCGAAAAATATTAAGCGGATTTCGAAAATGCAGTGGATCAAGGATTAGCTGAAAATTTTAGCTCGAATTCCGGACTCTGCATACCAGGAAGCCTTGGTGTATCTTCAGTCCTGGTCTCAGTGTTGTCGTTTTGTCCATTTGAGACCCAAACCACCGCTTTACTTGAGAAGTCTTAGAACTTCCGCAAAAAGAAGTAATGAAACGAAACCTGGCCTCTTGAAGGGATCTTGAAAATTTGCCGCCGAAAGCAATATCTACTGTCTTTCAGTGAAACCAATATTACACAGAAAGTTTTCAAGGAATGTGGATGCGAATTTGTGCGAAAATAGTGGAGGATTGATGGATTTCGCAAAAAATAGCACGGATTGGCGGATTCGCATACCCCTGTATTCACTAGCCTGCGTAGCTGGCGGGATTCGCGGCGAAGTGCTTTTGTTTTTGGGAAGGCCGTCGTCGTCGGAGCGCTTCGCCGCTTGACCTCGTGGGCTTCGCCCGTGAATGCTGAGTGAGTGTAGCTCGCACCCTCAAATCCCGCCGGCTACGCAGGCTATATATTCACCCCCTCCTCAATGCAAATTTACGATGTTTTTAGCAAAAACTGGAAGCAAAATTATGAAGGTGACAATTGAGAGGTAATAAAACATAAAACAATCTACCTCTAAAAATATTGTTATCGTAATCAGGCATGATATAGAACGATGTGGAAATGGTTGACACTCTATCTTCAGGGGTTTCCAAAATTGCCAAAATGTTGTCCTCCTTTAATAATCCAACTGATGTAATCTGTTTGGCTGCCTATTTTCTGCACAGTGGCAAAATTGAAAACCTAGGTACGGAAGCCACGAAGCCTGCCCCTGAGGTTTTTAG
The DNA here is from genome assembly GCA_947652115.1 of Blastomussa wellsi. Taxonomy (NCBI): domain Eukaryota; kingdom Metazoa; phylum Cnidaria; class Anthozoa; order Scleractinia; family Plerogyridae; genus Blastomussa; species Blastomussa wellsi. The sequence continues at coordinate 1,244,068 of OX393563.1, forward strand.
GTCTTGTCGCTCCTCAGACTGAGTCCGGTCAAACAACAACCAACAATATTTTTATTACTTCAGAATTAGGTCTCAATCTCCTGGCTCTGCAGGTAGCAACGCTAATCGAGGCGGGCCAGGATAATCAGAGAAAAAAAGGGGAAAGAAAATACACACTAAACAAATGCAAATATGTAATAATTAAATCCGAAAACAGAAAAAGCTGTGTAATTAATTGAGGTTGGCAAAAAAGGACGGGAAAAGTCACGTGACAACAGCCGGCAACATCAAAACCCTTTATGACTCGTCTTTTATATCACAAGTTTTTTGCTCGATGTATAATATAGTAAGACAGTTGTAACCTTTGTAACTATATTTTCAAAGTTTAAAAACTAATCGAAAATATGTTATCTTTTAAACTACAGGAAAAAAGGAAAATAGAAAACGAAGGAAATATTGAAACAGATGAGGAGACCGCAGACTAGCAGTTTAGAAGCTTTTACAGACTTCAAAAGATCATAAAACAATTTCAATCAACTAAAATAAGCAAGCTTATCTTTCAGCTAGAAATTAATGTGCACGATTAAGTAAACAAAAAAGTATATAAAAACTTACATATAATAACATTCCTTTGTCAGTGAAAATCATGCTATTTCTGATTTGTGTTGTAGCCTTGACAGCAATATTCCAGAGATTCCAATGATTCGGAATTTGAAGGGGGTAAACCATGATACGGGCGTCCCACTTCTCATGCGATCAGGCGGGAGGAAGGGCATGATTACAGGTTACACATCCAGTGGAAACTTGCCCTGTAAAACCGCAAACCCTCGCGAGAAGCCGAGGCAATTCGCCCCCAAGACAGGCTTCTTTGCTCAATGATGCCCAATATGTAAACATTTTATATTGTTGTAAACTTTGGCCCGGAAATGCCATCGTCCCGACTAGCTGCCCCTGGGTCTCCCCGGATGGGAAAGCCCTGGCGTCTCGATCTGTCCCCCGTCCCTCTGAGGGCTCCTTTGTGTTTGATCTCATACAATTTCTGTCTGTAATCCGTTATATACGGCAGACCTCGGATTGATTCAACTGATCGCAAGAAATGCTTCATAAAATACAGGATTTTGCATCTTTTTATCCCTAACTGTGATCTACTGTAGATGCAAAATCCTGTATTTTATGAAACATTTCTTGAGTGTTTGTCGACGTATTTGTCGTTCGCCACAAAATGGAACAGAAGGCTTTCCTTGTTGTCTTCCAGCATCTATCAACCTTCGTTCTAAACAGGACAACTGACAGGATGCGGAAAAATTTCCGCACAGCCCCATACATTTATTATGCACGCTGAATGCTTAATTATGCATGCGCTTTATTGTCTTTTTAAACAATAGATATCCCCTAAGGATTTGAATACATACATCGTTAATTGCTACTTACAGTTTGAATAAAAATGGTCTTCTCTGCTCTCTCTTTCACTTCCCCTTTCTCCCTTTTCCTTCTTCTTACTTTCTTCTCTTCTACTCCGAATTTCTCTGTCCAGATTCCCCTCGAATATTTCTTCTTTTTTTTTTTACCACAGCAAGCCTCGAACCCCCGGCCTTCATCTACCTTCAATACAGTTGTCGGATTACCAGTCCATCATCTATACCACTACACCACGAGGTTCAGTTGGGAAATGGACGTTTAAAATTAAATTTTATTTCTTCGTTACTTTTGAAGACAAAGAGAAATTTGCATTACAATCCTTTTTTCTCTTATTTGATAATTCCAGCATGAGAACATGCAGAATATTACATTTCCATTGGCTCCCTTGCCAAATAAAAGGAAGTGTTTTCATTTCTCACCCTCTCGATCATTTTCTCGAATATACTAGTAGTGCAACCACAAATTATCAACCTATATTTTGCTTCATTTTTCTACGTTATCTTCTGTTTTCTTGTTGCGTCCGTTCTTCGTCAATTTCTCGTCGTTTCCCGTTTCCTGTGTACTGTTATGGGAAAAATTTCCGCACAGCCCCATACATTTATTATGCATGCTGAATGCTTAATTATGCATGCGCTTTATTGTCTTTTTAAACAATAGATATCCCCTAAGGATTTGAATACATACATCGTTAATTGCTACTTACAGTTTGAATAAAAATGGTCTTCTCTGCTCTCTCTTTCACTTCCCCTTTCTCCCTTTTCCTTTTTCTTACTTTCTTCTCTTCTACTCCGAATTTCTCTGTCCAGATTCCCCTCGAATATTTCTTCTCTTTTTTTTTACCACAGCAAGCCTCGAACCCCCGGCCTTCATCTACCTTCAATACAGTTGTCGGATTACCAGTCCATCATCTATACCACTACACCACGAGGTTCAGTTGGAAAATGAACGTTTAAAATTAAATTTTATTTCTTCGTTACTTTTGTAGACAAAGAGAAATTTGCATTACAATCCTTTATTCTCTTATTTGATAATTCCAGCATGAAAACATGCAGAATATTGCATTTCCATTGGCTCCCTTGCCAAATAAAAGGAAGTGTTTGCATTTCTCACCTTCTCGATCATTTTCTCGAATATACTTGTAGTGCAACCACAAATTATCAACCTATATTTTGCTTCATTTTTCTACGTTATCTTCTGTTTTCTTGTTGCGTCCGTTCTTCGTCAATTTTTCGTCGTTTCCCGTTTCCTGTGTACTGTTATGTCGTTGACGTCCATAAATCTGTTCAAGCTGTTCTACATAATCTCAGAACACGGCTGGTGCATACAGTGGTACAAGGAACACAACCTGCTCGCGTTGTCCACGAGAAGCCTGAAATAATACTATTTCGTAGAGAGCAGGGATAAAGATACTCTCTTGAGATACTCCACCATTCGCGCTCAAATATTGCCTGGACCACGCGTGATGACCGACATGTGTAAAGCTTACGATTGCCTCAATGACGAGGGTTATAGTCGCCTCATAGTTAACCACAGCCTAAACTTCATAGACCCAGACACAGGTGCGCACACACAGTGCATTGAAAATACATGGTGGGGAATAAAGATCTCTTCGAAAGCTACCTAAAGGAGTGGTTGTGGCGTAAGCACTATGGAGAGAATCCTTTTGGTAACATAATCAAGCATATCGCCGATCTTCGTGAAGTCCGAAAGGGCGCATAAGAGTTGAAAGTACTACTGTATGCATCGTTCCTGATCTGCTGACTGACTGACTGATTGATTGATTGATTGATGGTGGATGGATTCATTTCGCTGAGAGCTCCGACTACGAATACGTACAGGAATTAGACCTGTCTTCTCTACTCACGTAATCAAAACAACGGAAAACAACGACCAAATACAACGAGAAAGGTAAGCAAAACATTTATTCTTTATTTTGTATCATTAAATAAAATACTTGATGACCCAAACAACATTTGAAAGCTAACCCCAAGGCCTAAATCACTATTTTAAACCATTTCTACATGCGTATTTAATTTTAAAACATCGTGAAATCGCCCCAAAATTTAACATTTCCTTTTGATTTTCCGTATTTTAGAAGCTAAATTTTAAAAATTTTCTAAGTCTAAATTTATTTAACCTATTTTTCACGCGATTCAAGACAAATTTCGTTAAATTTTTCTAAGTTTAAAACTATTTTGGACTTAGAAAAAAAATGAAAAGTTAGTCGAACAAAGAAATGACTCAAACAAAGAGCGTAAGCCCCAAAGGGTCTCTATTGTTCCGGCTATTGTTTTCAATAAACAAAGAACTGCATGCATAATAAATGTATGGGGCTGTGCGGAAATCTTGCCCTGTTATGTCGTTGACGTCCATAAATCTGTTCAAGCTGTTCTACATAATCTCAGAACAGGGCTGGTGCATACAGTGGTACAAGGAACACAACCTGCTCGCGTTGTCCACGAGAAGCCTGAAATAATACTATTTCGTAGAGAGCAGGGATAAAGATACTCTCTTGAGATACTCCACCATTCGCGCTCAAATATTGCCTGGAACACGCGTGATGACCGACATGTGTAAAGCTTACGATTGCCTCAATGACGAGGGTTATAGTCGCCTCATAGTTAACCACAGCCTAAACTTCATAGAGCCAGACACAGGTGCGCACACACAGTGCATTGAAAATACATGGTGGGGAATAAAGATCTCTTCGAAAGCTACCTAAAGGAGTGGTTGTGGCGTAAGCACTATGGAGATGATCCTTTTGGTAACATAATCAAGCATATCGCCGATCTTCGTGAAGTCCGAAAGGACGCATAAGAGTTGAAAGTACTACTGTATGCATCGTTCGTGATCTGCTGACTGACTGACTGATTGATTGATGGTGGATGGATTCATTTTGCTGAGAGCTCCGACTACGAATACGTACAGGAATTAGACCTGTCTTCTCTACTCACGTAATCAAAACAACGGAAAACAACGACAAAATACAACGAGAAAGGTAAGCAAAACATTTATTCTTTATTTTGTATCATTAACTAAAAATACTTGATGACCCAAACAACATTTGAAAGCTAACCCCAAGGCCTAAATCACTATTTTAGACCATTTCTACATGCGTATTTAATTTTAAAACATCGTGAAATCGCCCCAAAATTTAACATTTCCTTTTGATTTTCCGTATTTTAGAAGCTAAATTTTAAAAATTTTCTAAGTCTAAATTTATTTAACCTATTTTTCACGCGATTCAAGACAAATTTCGTTAAATTTTTCTAAGTTTAAAACTATTTTGGACTTAGAAAAAAAATGAAAAGTTAGTCGAACAAAGAAATGACTCAAACAAAGAGCGTAAGCCCCAAAGGGTCTCTATTGTTCCGGCTATTGTTTTCAATAAACAAAGAACTGCATGCATAATAAATGTATGGGGCTGTGCGGAAATCTTGCCCTGTTATGTCGTTGACGTCCATAAATCTGTTCAAGCTGTTCTACATAATCTCAGAACAGGGCTGGTGCATACAGTGGTACAAGGAACACAACCTGCTCGCGTTGTCCACGAGAAGCCTGAAATAATACTATTTCGTAGAGAGCAGGGATAAAGATACTCTCTTGAGATACTCCACCATTCGCGCTCAAATATTGCCTGGAACACGCGTGATGACCGACATGTGTAAAGCTTACGATTGCCTCAATGACGAGGGTTATAGTCGCCTCATAGTTAACCACAGCCTAAACTTCATAGAGCCAGACACAGGTGCGCACACACAGTGCATTGAAAATACATGGTGGGGAATAAAGATCTCTTCGAAAGCTACCTAAAGGAGTGGTTGTGGCGTAAGCACTATGGAGATGATCCTTTTGGTAACATAATCAAGCATATCGCCGATCTTCGTGAAGTCCGAAAGGACGCATAAGAGTTGAAAGTACTACTGTATGCATCGTTCGTGATCTGCTGACTGACTGACTGATTGATTGATGGTGGATGGATTCATTTTGCTGAGAGCTCCGACTACGAATACGTACAGGAATTAGACCTGTCTTCTCTACTCACGTAATCAAAACAACGGAAAACAACGACAAAATACAACGAGAAAGGTAAGCAAAACATTTATTCTTTATTTTGTATCATTAACTAAAAATACTTGATGACCCAAACAACATTTGAAAGCTAACCCCAAGGCCTAAATCACTATTTTAGACCATTTCTACATGCGTATTTAATTTTAAAACATCGTGAAATCGCCCCAAAATTTAACATTTCCTTTTGATTTTCCGTATTTTAGAAGCTAAATTTAAAAAATTTTCTAAGTCTAAATTTATTTAACCTATTTTTCACGCGATTCAAGACAAATTTCGTTAAATTTTTCTAAGTTTAAAACTATTTTGGACTTAGAAAAAAAATGAAAAGTTAGTCGAACAAAGAAATGACTCAAACAAAGAGCGTAAGCCCCAAAGGGTCTCTATTGTTCCGGCTATTGTTTTCAATAAACAAAGAACTGCATGCATAATAAATGTATGGGGCTGTGCGGAAATCTTGCCCTGTTATGTCGTTGACGTCCATAAATCTGTTCAAGCTGTTCTACATAATCTCAGAACAGGGCTGGTGCATACAGTGGTACAAGGAACACAACCTGCTCGCGTTGTCCACGAGAAGCCTGAAATAATACTATTTCGTAGAGAGCAGGGATAAAGATACTCTCTTGAGATACTCCACCATTCGCGCTCAAATATTGCCTGGAACACGCGTGATGACCGACATGTGTAAAGCTTACGATTGCCTCAATGACGAGGGTTATAGTCGCCTCATAGTTAACCACAGCCTAAACTTCATAGAGCCAGACACAGGTGCGCACACACAGTGCATTGAAAATACATGGTGGGGAATAAAGATCTCTTCGAAAGCTACCTAAAGGAGTGGTTGTGGCGTAAGCACTATGGAGATGATCCTTTTGGTAACATAATCAAGCATATCGCCGATCTTCGTGAAGTCCGAAAGGACGCATAAGAGTTGAAAGTACTACTGTATGCATCGTTCGTGATCTGCTGACTGACTGACTGATTGATTGATGGTGGATGGATTCATTTTGCTGAGAGCTCCGACTACGAATACGTACAGGAATTAGACCTGTCTTCTCTACTCACGTAATCAAAACAACGGAAAACAACGACAAAATACAACGAGAAAGGTAAGCAAAACATTTATTCTTTATTTTGTATCATTAACTAAAAATACTTGATGACCCAAACAACATTTGAAAGCTAACCCCAAGGCCTAAATCACTATTTTAGACCATTTCTACATGCGTATTTAATTTTAAAACATCGTGAAATCGCCCCAAAATTTAACATTTCCTTTTGATTTTCCGTATTTTAGAAGCTAAATTTAAAAAATTTTCTAAGTCTAAATTTATTTAACCTATTTTTCACGCGATTCAAGACAAATTTCGTTAAATTTTTCTAAGTTTAAAACTATTTTGGACTTAGAAAAAAAATGAAAAGTTAGTCGAACAAAGAAATGACTCAAACAAAGAGCGTAAGCCCCAAAGGGTCTCTATTGTTCCGGCTATTGTTTTCAATAAACAAAGAACTGCATGCATAATAAATGTATGGGGCTGTGCGGAAATCTTGCCCAGGATGCTTTTCATCTATTCGAAGAGATGATTATCACTTCCTGTCGCTTTCTTGAAAATATAAAGGTTAATTATTCGTTACAACGATGACCTGAGATGTAGCGCAATTTGATCCCTGGGATTGATGTACAATTCGCCTGTCAGAAAAACGTAAGCTGTTCAGCGGGGAAAAGGTGAGCATATAGTTTTGTTTAAACTTGAAATTCGCTGTAGGACTACCCTTTGGCACCCAGGGTACTGTAGGAAGAAAAACGCCACAAAATTTTCTCGTCATCCAGCAATTTTATAGATGTACTCAAGACATCGATATGTTTTTCCAAACTACATAGAAATTCCTTTATTGCGGGGAGTCTGCGTGATCGCAAGCGATCGCTGTAGCAGTATAAACCTGCACGTAAAAATCGTTTAATACGAAAACGTGTACTTTTTCTGGCGCTTGCGTGAACGGTAGCATACGTGCAGGAAATAAGAGAAATATTTCTTCGCGCTATATAGTAAGTACCATCTCAGCTGCAGTCATGGTTTCGTTTACCGATCAATAATTCAACGAGATTCATTGTTTTCGTTTGTAAAGAATTAGGGCTTTGAAAGTTGTCATGATTGTATAAACTTGCTCACTGTTTTGAAGTCGTGCAGTTTGGCAGTGTACACAGTTTTGACAGGAGTTTATTTAATATTCGAATGAGATTTCTTGATTTTGATTTGGAAATATTAAAATTTCACACGCAAAATCATCAGTATTTGTTTGAGAAAGGCAAAGAAATCGTCTGCCAAAACATTTTTCTAAAATCTACATGATTTATTTGCAAAATCCTATAAGGACATCTAGCAAATTCCAGTGCAAAGTGCAAGAGTAAAAATGAATAAATAAATATGTGCAAATAAGGTAATAGATAATTGTGGTATAATAAACAATGATGGAATCAATTTGTACCTTTTGAGAAGACTTTGATGTGAAGTGTTCTGCAAATTCACTCTAAAAACTCTAACTTAACTAAATTGAACTATTCAAACTCTGTCATACTCAATGAAGTGCAATTGGACATTCCATTACCTTTAAATGCGTAATTTTTTTATGAGTTCGAAATGTGTTCAATTACCGAACACAATCGAATCAAATTGATTGAGTCCTGTTAAGTTTGATTAAGTTTGATTAATCAAATGTTTGATTTGGTTTGATTATAGTTATGTCTGCCTTTACTCACCGAACAGGTCTGGTGCACATTATTTCGATTAATATAAAACACAATCAAGAGTTTGCGACAGCTTAATTGGGACAAGTGTACTGCATTACAGGAATGTCCTCTCTGGAGTTTATTTTGTGCATTCTCTTCTTCATGCAAGTGCGAACAGTCCTTCAGCATACTTCTGTTGAGGCAGCTGTTGTTAGCAACTGCATTAACTCTACCGGTACATCTAATTCCTGCAGTGACATCACCTATGAACAAGTCTATAACATCTTAGCAAAGTCAGAAAACAGTTTCAACATTGAGTCAGCTCTATACCCAGCCAAGAAGCCATCCTCTGTTCGCGTCTTTGTGAATGTGTATGGTCCTGGTAATAAAACAAAGAATTCAGTTCTTGCTGCAAATTACACTTGGACCATATCGTGCCTGTATGCTGCCCTTCCTGCCAAGGTTCTTGAAGTTTGGTCCTTGTGGTCAATCATGGTGACCAGGCGCACTGAACAGTTGAACATAACAGTTTCGCTTATCTGCTGTAATGTGTCACAAGGGAAATTAAAAGAGCACATTGAAGGAGCATTAGCAGTAGTAAGTTCTAAATCTAATCACTTATTGCCTTTGCATCAATTGTTCACTTGGCCTACCCATAACCTCCTGCTGGAAGCAGATAAAAGGTCCATCCAAACCCATAGCAATTTTTAAGAAAAAACAGTCTTCAAACATTTTCTTTTTGTAATCATTTTAACCTAATTTTATATAGTAATTAGTTAATATTAAAGTGCACCTAACCCCAAAATATTTTTTTCGCTAAAATAAACCTTTGCACCAGTTCGAAAAGCATTGCACCTTTCGTTTCTCCTTTTTACCAAATTCTGACTTCTTATAGGATTCAAAAGTTACGAAAAACTGTACATCGTTTGTTCCACGACCGAGTCAGAAGGGGCGTGGGTCTATTCCTGATTTGACGTCACAAACTGATTTGCATGCATGTTTACAAAGACTTGATGCGATGCAAATCAGTTTGTGACGTCAAATCAGGAATAGACCCACGCCCCTTCTGACTCGGTCGTGGAACGTATGATGTACAGTTTTTCGTAACCTTTGAATGCTATATATAGTCCGAATTTTGTAAAAGGGAGAAACGAAAGGTGCAATGCGTTTGGAACTGGTGCAAAGGATTATTTTAGCGAAAAAAATATTTTGGGGTTAGGTGCACTTTAAATACTGTAGATAGATTTGTAAGCTAATCTGAGACTCACAGAATGATAATACTTTATGCATGGGTGTGAGGAAATAAGAAATTTATCTTCAAGTGAGTGAGCGTGAGTGAGTTGAACACAAGAAGAGAAATAATGATTATCATATCTCCAAGCAACCATTTTTATACAAAGGAATCTCAAATTAATTAATGTCACACAAAATGCTTTTTCGTGTGTTCGGGTCAAAATTTGGAATGGGATACCTGCAATTCTAAAAAAAAAGTGCAAAAAGATTTTTTAAAAAATCTCTAAAAGGAAAGTTATTTGAACTGATCCTTTATGTCCTCCTCTTAGTATAGTCTGATTCTCCTTTTCCCTCTTCATCTCGATCTTTTCAATTGTAATATTAATAATAATGAAAGTAACATACACTGTAATTTAATTTTAATTAATTTTGTTGTATAGCTTAAATCTGCATTATTATGTAAAGCTAGATTTTCTGTTTTCCAGTGTGTTTGTAATTTATTGTGATTTCTCTATTATGTTTCTTGTGCATATCTTGTCCCGCCTCATCTAGCTTTGCAGCTATTTGAGCTTGACAAGCCCTTCTAACGGACTTATAACATCTGTTAATAAATAGATTGTTATTGTTGTTGTATATTGCCGGTTACTCTGGTCACAGCAATCAACTTGCAACAAAACGGCTCAGCTGTCATAACTACCAGTACTCTCAGCCCAGTTGCTGACACCTACTTCAAAACATTTGGATTTATCCATTTGTAATACATTATGAAAGTACATGCAGCTGTCTATTTTCTGCTCCACAGCTTCAAGATCTGGCTGTGAATCCAAGTATACGAGATCCACGGCTAAATACTGCAGAATGCATCACAGAAGGCCACAAACCAGACATCATGGCTACAGGACGCAGTGGTCGCATAATAACAATCTTGTGCTGTTCTTTTCTCTTTGCAGTATTTAGTGGACCATTGTTGACCTTTTCTGTATTGCACTACCGAAAAAATCGACCAAAGACTGAGAAGAGGACAATAGATTATTTATGTGGTGGTTTATTTGTAATATTTGTTTCATTATTAATTTGCAAAGAATGTTCTTTAGCCAAGGATGAAAATGTCCCGAAGTTTATTCACGCAGTATATCCAGTGATTGTGGGTGTAGGTATTGTAGTTGGTTCTCTTACCTGTACCTGCTGTCCCAGTGTAGAGTTGAAGACTGTTTTCTACATGATATGCACAAACCTGGCAGCTTACCATTTTTGTTGGCTGTTGGTTGGTATTATGCTTAATCCAACATGGGGCCTTACTGCTTTGTTGATAGTTTGTCTTGTTGTTGGTGTCTATACCTATGCTGTATTCACCTATCTGTGTTCAAATTGGGATGATGATGCCAAAAAAGCTCCAGTTCACTCATCGCCAGATGACAATAGCAAACATCCTGTGCAGTCTTTTTTCTCATGTTTGTCTGCATTTCTTGCTGTATGCTGCCTTATTACTGTGGTGATTCTTACCGGGCAGTCATATCATGGAAGAGAAACCGCAGATGAGTTATTGAAAGATGGCGTGTTGTATTTAATCTCTGTATTATTTTCATGGCTGTACTTGAAGAATTTTGCTGCTACTAGAAATGCAACTGCCACATCTCCAAACACTGGTGGAGAAGAGGATGTTACTGCTCAAACAGAGTCAAGCATTCTATTGACCAGACTCTCTCAACCTAATCAAACACAAACATAGCGTGAGATTTTTATTTGAGGGTTTTTGAAGACATGGACCCTATTGTATCCCAAGTCGTCTGAAGATTTGGAAAGTCATTCCATACACCTCTCAAAGACTACCCAAAGAGTTTCCGGTCCCAGTCCTAGGATGTGTTTTGTCAAACAGAAAGTCATTGACATTTCACCCCGACTACCGGTACTTTAGATTACTTTTTTGCATTGCCTCAAGTTTACATATTTTTTAGAAATTGTTTAATAGGTGTGAGATATTGGTTCACATGCAGGTATAATGCCCAGGGGATACCTGCATCATACATGGTGAGGGGAGGGGGTGGAGGATCCAATGTATTTTTTTGGGTTGAACATTTACACGCTTGGTATTTTTGTGGGACAAGAGATCTGACACATTTTTTAGGTATTAAAAAATACGCATATTTCTTGGGTCACATCTCCGATGGAAATTTGTATTTTTTTGGGTAGGAAATTTTGATTCCAGGTAAAAGATTTCAGGCTTGTGTATTTTTTTGGGTTTGCAGTATGAGGCTCTGTTCCGTTTCAGCTCACTTTTCACAACTTTCTCAACAGATTTTGTTTCATAGAAAAGTGGGGCCATTTTCTTATGTTTTTGGAACATTTTGGAACATTTTGCATTACATGCTGCTTCATTTTCATGGTCTATACTCTCGTGAACCATAGCTCTCGACCAATCAGCATGCATAATAAAAAATCACACAAGTGTTGTTGTAAGGAGCACTTGAACTGTAACTTAGTAGTTTTGACTTTCCTAGTATTTTAAAGAAAGTATCCTTTTTTAATTGTTATTTTTTTAATTGTTGTTATGTATGATAATTAACAATTTTAAATTATGTAGTGTTTAAAAAAGTGTGCAAAGGGCGATTGACAATCTTAACACTATTTTGTACCTAAAAATGTATAATTTGTTGGCCAAAGGGCTCTATATCAGTGTTCTGTTAGCAGATAATGTACTGTGCTAACTTATTCATTCAACAGTTTCATCATTCAGTTGTCACCGAATGATATTTTGATACCAAAACAAAACTTCATTGTCCTGTGTACATGACATATATTCAACAAATTTTATTTCAACCAGATCTGTAGAGCTATGTTATCACCTACTTAAATGATATATTTTAGGTCTTTTATGCTATCCTATATAATATTAGGGTATGTGTGTTCAACTTATAACAGTCTACAATGTCAAAGGCTATAAATGTATTAGTATCACCCAACTAGTGTTTAATTGGCTACGCTACTAGGACTATTGGTAATAGTCTTATAGTCATAATCGAGCGTGACGCTTTCTTTCGTTTTATTCCCAAATAAATATTCAACTTGCATTTGCTAACTTTATTACTGCCTTTTCTGTCCGACTAGTTGGGTGACACTAGCCCTTGCGTGCTATGGGTCTAATTGTTAATTTGACAAAAAATTTTCGTGTCTAGAAACGAAAATACTGTAATAATTTTAAATTATTATAAATTACGTTCTGGTACTTTTTTTAGTAAAACAGTGTTAAAAACAGCAAACAACTGTTTCACACATTTATTATTTTACAAAAATCCAGTGCTCACTTGGCAAAGATTTTCGGTAAAACACAAAATCATTTGCAAGTTTAGAATTATTGGTAGTGACTATTAAAGTATGTTCTGTATTTATATCTCAGCAATAAATAAAGTCAGACTTCCAAAACAGCGAGCTGTATTTTAGTAGCCTTCATTGGAGAATGTAATACTTTCATAGTCTGGATAAGCCTTCTTAAGTATTTCCACTGTGATGGAGTGATCTGCTCGACCAAACCCCTGAAAACAAAATAAGTTACAATTTCAAGTCATTTGCGACCTTAGATTCTGAATATACATATTTATTATATAAAAAATTCAGTTATGTGGGGTGCATACTTTATAGTGGCAGGGTTTGTACAGGTCATGGAAAACCGGGAAAGTCATGGAATTCTAGAATTTCATTTTCCAGACCTGGAAAGTCATGGAATTTGAGTGTGGGTCATGGAAGTTATGGAAAATTATGTTATCCAAAAAGTACAAAATCAATTAGGTAGGTTTTTTTCGTGAAGAAAATAGTAAAAATGTACCCAAAATGGAAGATGATTTCCTAGACAATGCTCAAATTTAGGTCATGTATGGTGGCCGACTGTTCTCACAGAAAAATTGGGCCAAATTCTAAAATATTCGAAGAAAAAGCGAAGAAAAAAACACTTTTTCGTTGAATAAATTTTTTTTCTGAAAAATAAAAAAAAATATATAAAAAAATAAAAGGGATATACTACAAATGTTTTAAAATAAATTTAATTTTGGTTAAAAAAAATTGAAAAAAAAAATTAAGAAACATGTTTCGGAAATAAAAAAACAAAAATGAAAAAAAAAAAATTAAGAAACATGTTTCGGAAATGAAAAAACAAAAATGAAAAAAAAAATTAAGAAACATGTTTCGGAAATGAAAAAACAAACATGAAAAAAAAAATTAAGAAAATAAAAAAAACACCAAGAATAAAATCAGAGTTTTGATTTCAATACCAAATACATTTGAATTTGAAAAACGCTGTGAGAACGACCGGCCGATCGTTCTCATACAAAATTGTAATTGAAAACAAAATGTTTGATGACGGCCGAGTGTTCTCATAGCCCGCTATATCCATGATCAGCGGTCTTCTAATCAAAGATGGCGGAAAGGTCGATCCGAAGCAGTGACACACGAAGCAGATCTACGCTATGTTATGAAAAATCTCAGACGAAAGGAGATTCTGGACTTCAATTGTTCGTCGGGATTTTCTTGAACATGCTTAGAGTTTTGGAACTTTGAGCAGAAGACTGGTTCAAAAAGGCGTACCAGTGCAGTAAGACACGACTAAGAGGGTCTTCAAATTCTGCTTTGTGTGGTGTTGTCAAACCAAGTTTACCGGGAGTGGAGGGGTGCTCCCATATGAACAAAGGCGTACGAGGCGTCTGGGGGGCTGCAGCGCTCCCCAGTTTAAAACATTTTCGACATTTTTCGGGCAAAACGCATAGAATAGACCAATTCCAATATATTAAACTTCTAATATGGCGCCGAGGCTTAGGGGAATAAAACAAAAGAAATTATTTATTCATCCCTAAGCCTCGATGCAAAATCTTTTGTTTTATTCCCCCGAGCCTCGGTGACATGTTAGCGTCGCGCAGGCTTGTCAACAGTTTTACACTGTCACGTTGCCTGAACAAAACCATGTATTGGCAAACGTAACACGCAACATAGTCAACAGACGTGCGCGTGAAAATTTACAGCTTAATCGTGTGGTGCTAGAATGTCACATTGACGAATAAAGGAGATAGAAACCAAAACACTGAGCTCAAGAGAAAAAAGCTCGTCCGAGTTGATGCAAGAAACAACCTTGGCGACAGACAGCGTCTCTCTAAGACAAACTAATAGCCTTCAAGAAGTAAAGCTACAGCAGTATTTGGTTTAGTCGGACAAAGATAATTATCGTATCCGTGATGAGACGCAACAATAACTTGCAATATGAAACAGCCAGGCCCGGCCCCACAATGTAGAATGCAAGTAAGATAAATCTCACGGTAAATCTCACACTTTGTCTTTCTAAAGCAAATTTAGAGAGCTAAAAGAAAGTCTCGCATTAGATATGATCCAAAATAAACTACATGTAACAGCAAATGATAAATTATAGAGGTGTCAGACTCTACACGAAAGCGTCAGATAACAACGGAAATCATGCAGCCCAATGACCTCTTAACATTTTCTGTACAACGCTAAAACGGATCTATTCTTATTCATAGTCCTCCTCATGACACATAATTATTACCCTTAAGAAACAAGTGCGAAGCAAGAAAACGGTCGAAAGATCGAAATCGAAAAGGGAACGGCAAATCAGTACAAATGTCACGGCACGTA
>OX393563.1:1259328-1319328 GCA_947652115.1 Blastomussa wellsi
CTGGACTTCAATTGTTCGTCGGGATTTTCTTGAACATGCTTAGAGTTTTGGAACTTTGAGCAGAAGACTGGTTCAAAAAGGCGTACCAGTGCAGTAAGACACGACTAAGAGGGTCTTCAAATTCTGCTTTGTGTGGTGTTGTCAAACCAAGTTTACCGGGAGTGGAGGGGTGCTCCCATATGAACAAAGGCGTACGAGGCGTCTGGGGGGCTGCAGCGCTCCCCAGTTTAAAACATTTTCGACATTTTTCGGGCAAAACGCATAGAATAGACCAATTCCAATATATTAAACTTCTAATATGGCGCCGAGGCTTAGGGGAATAAAACAAAAGAAATTATTTATTCATCCCTAAGCCTCGATGCAAAATCTTTTGTTTTATTCCCCCGAGCCTCGGTGACATGTTAGCGTCGCGCAGGCTTGTCAACAGTTTAAAACTGTCACGTTGCCTGAACAAAACCATGTATTGGCAAACGTAACACGCAACATAGTCAACAGACGTGCGCGTGAAAATTTACAGCTTAATCGTGTGGTGCTAGAATGTCACATTGACGAATAAAGGAGATAGAAACCAAAACACTGAGCTCAAGAGAAAAAAGCTCGTCCGAGTTGATGCAAGAAACAACCTTGGCGACAGACAGCGTCTCTCTAAGACAAACTAATAGCCTTCAAGAAGTAAAGCTACAGCAGTATTTGGTTTAGTCGGACAAAGATAATTATCGTATCCGTGATGAGACGCAACAATAACTTGCAATATGAAACAGCCAGGCCCGGCCCCACAATGTAGAATGCAAGTAAGATAAATCTCACGGTAAATCTCACACTTTGTCTTTCTAAAGCAAATTTAGAGAGCTAAAAGAAAGTCTCGCATTAGATATGATCCAAAATAAACTACATGTAACAGCAAATGATAAATTATAGAGGTGTCAGACTCTACACGAAAGCGTCAGATAACAACGGAAATCATGCAGCCCAATGACCTCTTAACATTTTCTGTACAACGCTAAAACGGATCTATTCTTATTCATAGTCCTCCTCATGACACATAATTATTACCCTTAAGAAACAAGTGCGAAGCAAGAAAACGGTCGAAAGATCGAAATCGAAAAGGGAACGGCAAATCAGTACAAATGTCACGGCACGTAGGAGTCGCGCAGGCTTGTCAACATTTTTACACTTTCCACTTCTTCGATCGATATCACCGAAAACTCCTAGCCTTCTTCTCAAATTTCCAAAACTCTAAGCATGTTCAAGAAAATCCCGACGAACAATTGAAGTCCAGAATCTCCTTTCGTCTGAGATTTTTCATAACATAGCGTAGATCTGCTTCGTGTGTCACTGCTTCGGATCGACCTTTCCGCCATCTTTGATTAGAAGACCGCTGATCATGGATATAGCGGGCTATGAGAACACTCGGCCGTCATCAAACATTTTGTTTTCAATTACAATTTTGTATGAGAACGATCGGCCGGTCGTTCTCACAGCGTTTTTCAAATTCAAATGTATTTGGTATTGAAATCAAAACTCTGATTTTATTCTTGGTGTTTTTTTTATTTTCTTAATTTTTTTTTTTTCATGTTTGTTTTTTCATTTCCGAAACATGTTTCTTAATTTTTTTTTCATTTTTGTTTTTTCATTTCCGAAACATGTTTCTTAATTTTTTTTTTCATTTTTGTTTTTTCATTTCCGAAACATGTTTCTTAATTTTTTTTTTCAATTTTTTTTAACCAAAATTAAATTTATTTTAAAACATTTGTAGTATATCCCTTTTATTTTTTTATATATATTTTTTTATTTTTCAGAAAAAAAATTTATTCAACGAAAAAGTGTTTTTTTTTCTTCGAATATTTTAGAATTTGGCCCAATTTTTCTGTGAGAACAGTCGGCCACCATAGTCATGGAAAACTTGGATAAGTCATGGAAAAGGTCATGGAAAGTCATGGAATTTCAAAACCTCAAAAGAGTACGAACCCTGAGTGTGGACTTCAGTCCCTGGGAACACCTTTGCAACTGAGCCACCCAGACTGACAAATACAACATTTCACAAAAATAATAGCAATGAAATGTCTGCATTTGATGTTATAATGTTGGCTAAGGACAGCGCGGACGATCACTCATTAAAAAGGTACAGTTACTGTAGCAATGCCGTCACTCATTTTTCAAGTTGGCGGGGAAAGTAAAAAAGAAGCCAGGGGATTTTCTTGTTTGACGCATTTTTCACTTACTAGTGTTTTGGTTTTGTTTCAAAGTAGCCGAGACTCAAACTTGTAGTAGCCGGGGGAATTCCCCGGCTCCTGGCCCTTAGCGACAGCCCTGAGTAGGGTAACCCTACTAACAAGCCAACACATTTTGGCTAGCGTATGTTGCCCTACCTAACAGGCCGGCAACATTTTTCATCTTACTAACTGGCGTTTAGTGCAATTTGTTTTCATAAGTGTTGCATGAAATGCAGTCAGTCCAAGTCTGTGGTGCATCCACGTTTTTCCCAAAAGAATGTTATTTCATCAGTGGTTTTGGCTTTGTCAAAGCAGTTAATTAGTAGAGGGGGTAAGTTTCTAAAGAAACTGTGGTGCTGCGTCGGTGGGAAGTATAACAATACAATTTGGTTTCATCAACTGGGTTGATAATGTGAATTGGCCACCGTAAAGAGATTCAAAAGCTGACGTTTCGAGCGTTAGCCCTTCGTTGATTCGCTCCGACAAAGGGCTAACGCTCGAAACATCAGTTAATTAGTTACAAACCCCCTTACTGTATGTTATCAGTCTCTCATTGATTGTTTTACCCACCCTATATTATTGTGCTTGCTCTAAATAAAGTTTGTTTTGCCCTATTTAAGTCTTATGCAGTGTCCTTTCTTGGTGTTTACTAATATAATTTAAGAGAATCACACTTACCATAGAGTAGCCATACACAAGAATTTTCTTGTCAATTCTGTCATGCTGAATGCGCCCTCCTCCTGCACAGTCACTTTTCAATCCCAGCCTTTCTATTTCAGCCTCTACTTTATCATATATATTAGCTGGAGGAATAAAATCATGACTTGTTTCACATGCACATAGAAACATCACTACTAAATTCATACAGCTTAACACAACAAACACTCCAAAGAAACGAGATAAATTAATAAATCCAGCAATACCTATCCCCCACTGCACACCCTGGAATATTAATTCCCAGGCCATTTGCTCACATTGCCAGTCCCAAGATACAATAAATTTATTTATATAGGGTATTTCCATCAGCTGTTTTAAAATAATTATATAATTTATTTTAAATTATGAAAATGGTGGGGGGGGGAGTGGTGGACTTTCAATTTTTTTCTTGACTCAGGGATGATTTTGCATTTGCAGACCCTGGGTGATTATCCCAGGCATTTAACAAAGGGTATATGAGGTTTAGAAACCTTTGAATGAGTGCTTGCATTTGTTACTTGTTTTCCTTTCCTGCACTTCCTGTTATTATACTACATAAGCATTGAGCAATTTTTGGCCAGGAGGTCTGCAGCATATCATGTTTTCGTGTGAAAGCTCACCTGATATTTCACTGAAGTTAATAATAAATGTGAACGTTAGCATGCGTAGTGTACTTTCCTCGGCTCTTTCTTTCGGGGGGAGGCTTTTATTTTTGACCCTTAAAAAAGTTACAATACTTACTCTGTTTTCAGTTTTGTGCCCATGCTAGTCATAATCGCTGCCATGTATATAATTAAGCAAATATTGACTGCAGGACTGCGTGTGGGAGCAGAAGATCAATATTACCAAATTGTAGCTACGTATATTTTCAAATTTACAGTACTGTAGCAATTGCAGTGTAAGCGAATCCAGGATCGGTGCGAATTCTCATTACAGTAATTTGAGAGTTTTCAGTGGGATTTCGCATAATAGTTTTTGCACTTCAACTTTGTACTTTGGCCGAACACAAACTCCATCAAAAAGTGACGGAATTAAAACCTTGTGATCAATAAAAGTCTCAGCCTTGCAAATAAAAAAATACGTGTAACTTGAGGTTACTAAAAACTTAGCGCACACGATTCATCTGTCACACAACCTACCGTGATAATCTGCCCAATCAAATCCTCTTACTATATACTTGAAAACACCACCCTGCGTTTTATCTATTACTTTGATAAGAACGTATTTGAAACGTCCATTCGCATCAATCTCCACATCAGAAACATTCGACAACTTTGACGACGTTCCTTCCGCCATGTTGGCCGTGAGTGTCACAAGTGGACCTGGGAAGATCCCCGTTCCAGGCCTCTCAATGGTTTGCATAATTAATGGCGCCACTTTTTGTCAGTTGTCGTGAGCACGCCTTTTGTTTTTATGGATACCCCTTTTATTTAATTGTCAGTATTGTTTCCATCTTGTTTGTGTAACAATCAAGAGCCCAATCTATTCACGTCTACCAGAATTTACAGCGTAGTCTGGTCAACTCAATGCACTCATGAAGTGTTTTATCAGGGCATGTAAGTTGCAGTTTAACATCGTTTTTGCAGCCACACCCCCAGTGCATTCACTGTGTTTGACTAACTTCGACACACCAGAGTGTGCTATTTATTAACAGTCTTGCTCGACCAAAAGCTGGCAGATTTTTAACTTAATTGACAGAGAACAGGTGAAAGAAAACAGAGGTAGATTTACAGGGGGTCAATTTTGGCTCATCCTGTGTAAAAAAACCTGTGAAACTCACCAGTGGTGTAAAACAGAGAATGAAAATGACAGCAAAGAACCTCCAAACAATATAGAAAACTGTGGTGAGCCCCGATTTTTGAGGGAGGGTGAGGTGGGTAGAGGAAATGTTTGAAGGAAGCCTTTATTCCATGAAAATATTTCCACGAAATGGTGGCGATTATTTAAGGGAGATGATGATGATTCGAGGAAGGGCTGTTTTCCAAGTTAATTTGGTAATAATCACCATTTGTAATATGAGTTGCTTCAGAAATCCAAAGGGCAGATATTGCAACAATGGTGCAAGTATGCAATCAGTTTTCCAATACCTATGGGTTTTTTCTTCAAGTTCCATGCATACTGTGTGGGTTCTCTGTTTTATTACCAATACTACTTTTGCATGCAGAAAAGTAAGTTCAAGCTTATTCCCATTGTGTGGATGCAGGTGACTCTCTTTCATAATGGACAGGGACACTATTGTCATCAATGCCCCCTGTGAACTGAGAAGTCTTTCTTAAAAATGGAATCTGAATGTTTTCAGCATGAAAAGTGTGTCTTTGCTCATTGGTAAATGAACCATCGACCATTTGAATTGCATCGTCAACCATGTCAAGCACCAATGATTCCATGCAGCACTGAATATGCACATCACAATGCCCGTCAAAAGTCCAAGTCAGTCGCTTTATTGTCTGTAGTGCAACAGGAGTACTTTCATCATCACAGTTGTCAACATGAATCCATTTCTGAAAGGCCTTCCACGTTCTTGTACGTTGTTCCAGGGTGTTTTCATCCCTCACTTGTAATAAAATTGCTGAATTGTGCCTTCTGGCATACAGCAACACTTGCAGCCCTTTGTGTGTGCTAGCAACTTGAACTTTTGCGGTGGACGGGATTTGGCCTTTCTTAAAACTAAGATGGCATCCCACCCATCCCTTCTCAGTGTCTGCCATGACCTCATTGCCTGTTGTCATAGAAACTGCAGTTAAAGTACTGTTTACATTTGCCACAATGTATTCACTTACAGTAGCATCTATGGCTTGTGAGATCCCAAAAGAGCATGTATTCCCATACAAACACTTAACGTAATCATCGTTGTTGACTCTGATGTGAATGTAATTCTTGCTTACTACCACAGACGGGTCAAGATTAATATTGACAAATGATACATGGGCTTCCTGTGGTTCTGCTTTAGGAAACAAAAGCATGAATACAAGTGTAGTGCCTGCATTATTTGCTGCACACGAGATCAACTTTGAGCATGGAATGTCAACAGGTTTGTACAGCCTTGTGACATAAGAGGCTAATAAACCTGATGAAAGGTAACAGGTAATGCAGTGAAAGGTACATCCTGATTCAGGGACATTCTTTGGTGCAAAAATGTGGGTAACCTTATCATCCACTTCATGTGACTGCCATGGTTTTCCCAACTGAAGGGATTTGATGTATTTCTGGACCTTTTTCTGCTTTTGAGTCATTTCTTGCCTGCAACAAGAAAATTATTGCATTATATTTAGCTGGACATCAACTAGAAACATCTCTGCGAAATTCTGTTTGAAGTCGCGTATGTAAATGTGTGCAATGCTAATGAGGTTTTTCCTCTTTAATACAACTAGAAACAGAAAACATTAAGGGATAGATAAACTGCTGTAGGAAAAGAGATAAGCTGAGATTTTCCAGGGTTAGCCACCTAATGAAGAGGCCCTGCCTGGGGAAGGGGTCCCAGTGTCACTTGTCGGAATTTAGAAATGTACCATGCCAGTATTTATTTTTGTCTTTATTTCTCTACCTTGATGTCGCTGTCAGAATTTTGGCAGCGATATTTTCTTTTGTCGCAATTCATTCTATGTGCTTTCACTACTTTTTAGGCCATTTCAATTGTCAGAATATTTCAGGGCCTCAATGAAGGGCTGATACTTTTAATGCCAGCTTTTCAAATTTGCCAAGGTGGTTTCCACCTTTGTCAATTTCTAGTTAATAACTGTAATCAACTTTGTGATTCACTTGCCTGCCAACATGACAACACAGTTTCTTCATAAACTTAACACCGTGTTTTGTATACTGTATAAATTTTTAAAATCTAAAAGTCAGAATGATAAGACATGATATAACATTACAGCTGGATATTCTGGTAGAAATTCAAGAATTGTTACTTCGTTAAGATGACAGTGATCACATCCCACCATCGCCTTTCCATTGGACAAGTTCTTTGATTCTTAAGTCATTAGGTATGTACTTGAGGGAGGATGGGCCAGGCAGTCCAAGAAACACTTAAAACATGGTTACTATAAAAATCCAAGAGCTGAGAAAATTATAGGTCCAAATTTTCATATCACTGCCCCACCCACTTGTTTTAAAAAAATACCTAAGATCATGGTTAACAATGGTGGGGGCAAGGAGACATAGCATGCTTACAAGCCAAAGGAATTTGCCAACAAACATGTGTGAGCAGGGGTACAAACATTAGGGGCCTGTTTCACAGTTTGGTGAATTTTTAGCAGAGTTTCATTTGCACAGCAACCTTAGTAGAAACCTATTACCTGAGACGATGCTGTTTCCGACTTGGACCTTTCACAACATCAGTGAATTCAACTTTCTCCTGTGCTCCTGCCACAGGCCTGTAAGTCACCTCTGCCAAGTTCAGTCTGTACTTGATGCTGGGAACAAACCAGCCAAATCCTGTTAAAGATTCACTGGAATATTCCCACAAGTTAATAAATCCCTTTTCATCTGCGGTAACCATGGGAGAATTGTTGTTTACAAAACTTATCAGCATAATGCGATGATGATGATGTGCTTTGAACAGTTCAGCATCAATATGTTGGCCAATCGTATGGGTTGTACCATTTACTGGGTGAACTTGTGGAAAAGACATCACTGATGCCACATTGCTGAACTTGAGCCTTAGAATGTTTCCATTGTTCAAGCCTACCATTAAGAATGCCTGCTTCCCAAGAAGTGAAACAGAAGGATGGAATGCTACTGCTGTTACCTCACTTATTAAATCTTTGGAATCTGAGAAAGGACCACTAGTAAAAATGAAGTCCTTTGGCTCAAGAGTCAACAAGGAAACTAATGCAGTGGGGTTGAAGCCAAGATTCTGCTCAATTGGTTCAAATGATTTCACATCGTAAGGAACGGATACAGTGTCGCTTAGAGACCATATAATGACAATACCATATTCATTGAGACTAACCACTAGTGAAGAGTCAAAACTCCACTGCAGCTGTACAATAGCCGTATTTTTACCACGGCTGGTTCTCACTATGCGCGGTGGGTGGGTTGCTAGATCCCATATGAGAATATCTCCCTGAACAGTACCAAGGGCAATGAGGCTATCATTGGATGACACAGAACTACATGAAATGCCTTTGTATCGTCTTGGTAATGGCAAAGTTGAGAGGTCAACAGCATTACCCATCCAAAATTCGGATTCTTCATTTTGAAAGTCAACTTGCTCTGGAAGGAGACTTGCATCGGGCATGTCACTAAAAGGTGTGATGTTGTGAAAGTACAGAACATTGCCATCAAACGTGTCTTCCTCTTCATCCACTGCTAATTCAGTGTCTTGTGAACTATCTTCTCTATGGAATGTTTGGCTATGGGACCACACATGCCCTTTCCTGCGAGCCTCCTTTTTCATTTGTGATAGCGCATTGTTAAGCATGGTAGCTCTACTCTGACCATCGAATTTGGACTGAAGTTCAAACGAATTCAGTATGATACCGTCAAGCATGTTTTTAGTTTGAGCTTCAAAACCCATTATTTCATTAGCTGTTTCCTTAGCAGCCAAATGAATGACCTCGGTAAAAATACTTTGCTCAATGTCTGAACTCAACTGGAGAATTTCATCACGTCTCCTTTCAATTTCAAGCTCCTCGAAAAACCTTTCAGCAAAATGCGTTACTTCATGTTCAGATTTATTGTTAGGATTTTCTCGTACAATAAAATCCAGAACTTCATCGATCCACGATCTTAAGAAATCTCGAACAAAGTAGAAATCTTCCAACTGCCACGGTTCGTACGAACCGATACCCATTTCTCCATCATAAGGTTTTCTCAGCGAGTCCGTTCTTGCCTGATTTTCTTTTCTTAGCATTTGAACTTTCTTTTCAAATTCTGGAATTCTGTTTTTCATCCTTTCAATCGCCGCTGTTAAACCCAATGGTGATGCATTTGCAGAGCTGTTTCTTGAAATTCCTGAAGAAGTTTTCGGATCCCTCTTGCCAAATTCATTTTTCAATGAAAGTAGTCTTGCCCTTTCAAGAAGAATTTCCTCCCGTTGTTTCTCAAGTTCAATTTTTCTTGCTAAACGGGCTTCTCTTCTTTGTTGAGCTTCTTCCATGGCAACCTTCTCTCCGAAAACTAAAAAGAAACAAAACTAGACTTTAAGGGTTGTCAAGTGCTGCCTGCCATTTTGTTTTTGTTTCCTGGAGCCCAGGACAACTCGGTGATTCGACTGTAAGCTGCATCTCGCGGAACGCGTGTGTGTCTCTCGCGCGTGACTAAGGGCCTGCAAAAACAAAATGTAACGAAAAACGATAACGTGACCGTGCGTTCCAGATCGACTTCTATGATATAGAGAACTTAAATTGACAGCGTCCAGCAATTGGTTGTACGGATAGTCAAAGTCATTCAGGATCAATCTTAAAATTTTAAGCTTATATACAACATGCGCAGTGCAAATGCGTTCCCTACAGCACCTCCTGAAGGCGCTGGCTCACAAACTTCGTAGCAACTTTATCCTGCTTTGCCACAAGACTTTCGCCTTAGAAAGGTGAATGAAATTGCTGCGACTCTTGCCCTTTTGAACCTTCTACATAAGGTGTCTTTGCTGCTTAGGTAATTCGTCAAGAAAAACACCAAAAAACATCTTGGGGAATTTAATTCACAGGAGGTAATGCGTGGTTCAATTTTCCCTGTAACCACCCCCCCCCGGGCACACCCCCGGGCATTTGCCATTTTTAACTATTTTGCGGTCTATTCCCCACCCCCGGGACTCTTCGTCGACCACAAGTCCGTCCTTTTGTGTACAAATTCGAGATAAAAATACTGATTTCTGTAAAAATAGCAAAAGAAGTACACGAGGAAGTTTTTTCAAGAACTACACTTTTCTCAAAGCGACCAAAAAGTCCCTGGCTTCTCTTGACATGTTATCGCGACGTCGTCCTTACAATAAAGTTATAAGGGCCGACTTGCAATTGTTGCACGACTACTCAACTCATGAATTTGAAAGCTTTTCTATCTACTTCAAGCAGTTTCCAATGCCAACCTCGTTCCCAGGGTCTTTTCAACTGCCAGCGTTACTGCAGATCCCGAGCGGGTCTGATTGCCCACATGAGAGCCTGTATAAGATAGGCCTCAACTCATTGCAAGACAGTCATCTTCAGCAACGAAGGACAGCCATTATTGTTATTATTATTATTATTATTATTATTATTATTATTATTTTTATTATTATTATTTTTATTATTATTATTTTTATTATTTATTATTATTATTATTATTATTTATTATTATTATTATTATTATTATCTAATTTTTACTTCTTTTATGTAAGTAAGTTATTTTTGTTATTAGTATTATTACTTTATATAATAAATATTGTAATAAGTTCCACATGGATGCATGTAAGATTCGAGTTTTATTTCTCAATAAAGGTTGATTTTATTATTATTATTATTATTATTATTATTATTATTATTATTATTATTATTATTATTATTATTATTATTATTATTATTATATATCATAAATAACAGAGACTACATATATAGCATACGAAATAATGAAGACTACATTTTATAAAGAAAACTGAAGGAAAAATTTAACCCGTACGTCTCGCCACTTCCTCGAAAGAATAGGAAAGGAGCTCGAAAACAGCGAACAGAACGATAAGTATATTTAAATTTTAAAAGATTATTCTTCTCTAACCAGACGGCTACAAGTGTTACAGATTTTCCCTGGATATAGGCAATCTCCTTCGCGCGGTATGGCACAATCGTGTCAACCGATAAGTGACGTACTGGGAAAAACATCGAGAAATGAAATTTCAAATTTCAATTTCAGCCCCTCTGGGCTGAAAATCACAAACACCTTTTTACTGTAAGATTTGCCCTGAAAGCCGGGTTGAAAATCACAAACATCTTTTTAAGACTTCACACTTTATTATTTTTAAATTAAATGTTACAAAAAGGGCATGCCCGCAACTAGCAACAGCTAATCTAGGCGGACCATGCCTTTTCGAAAATTAAGGTGGCTCTGAACCCCCTCCACAGAATTTTTTTAAACTTTGCGTAAAGTTGCATCTTTCTCATGCTTATCAAAATTCGGTAATAAAAAATAGGGGTCACCGAGCTCGTTTTTGAGTTATTAGCAGCTAAAGCTAAAATTAAGGGTGTTTTCAGCAGGTCATATTGTTTCTATGGTAACCTATTATGTCACGAAAATGATAACAACGTGTTCACCAATGATTGGGCAGTTTTTTAATACCGTGATTGTAGCATCAACTGATAAAGAGTTGTTTCAATAACCCATCAAATTCTAAGTCTTTGAAAGGTACACATCAACCGACCTAAAAACTCAGCGATTCTAACCAGGCTGATATTCGCCATCGCCCATGTTATCAGGCCCTCAGATTCTTGTCAATAGATCAATTTGTACACATTGCTTTGATGTAGTAAAGATTAAACATAATCACTACGTTAATTATACGTACATGCATGGAATGTCCATTGGAAAAATATGTTATTAATTAGGCATAGAAAAATATCGAACTTGTTTAAACTACTACAGCTCGCAGATTATAACAGTCGTAACAGTAAAGGAAAAAGAAAGTTAGCCGTTTCTCTATAGCTAGCGCTCAGACATGCAGAAAGACTTGTAAAATACTTTTGAGCTTTCAGTAAAGAGAATTATGATTACTGAACATTCATATCGTTCTAATTAAGAAAACATGTCTTCCATAAGACGCCACAGTAATCTTGTTTTCGGCATAGTATTTACATTATTGTAATATCTTCCTTTCAAGTTTTCTCACACACGGGTTTGAATGAATATTCCACACCTTTTGCTTTCATTAATATATTAACACACTGCTTCTTAGGTTAACCGCCAGAACTATTTTATGAGCACAGGTCCTTACAATATAGCATTCACAAAAAGCAAGACATTTGCTGCTAAATGGCATTGTTACGTACTGTTATTCTTCAGTGTTATTCTGAAGAAACTAACCAGAGGCTGAAAATTGTATTATCATTAATATTACTTTATAGAACCAAATGAAACGATTTTTGATAGCTGTCCATTAAAGTAATGTAATCATATCATACAACATAGATGAACTTGAATTTTTATAAGTAATCAAAATGTAGAAAATATATTTATAAAGAATGAAAGGACTCCGTGATTTAGCTGAGTCGTCCCCAGTCGTCAAGAAAATAGCAAGACGCCACTTTCCCATCATTCTCCGCGTCTGCTATCATTTCGTATAAGAGACGACTGGGGATGAGTCAGATGATTAAGAGGATCCATGATCCACCGTAAGGAAAAAGAAGGCGACTGGTACATTTACCTGCAATGCTTTGCGCGGGAAACCCTAAGAGCGTATAAACACAAAGAAACGTTGTTAGTCATTCAAACTCGACAAGAGCGATATTGTTAGTAGTAGGAACGACTTCCGTCGTACCATACCTTGCTGTATGCCCAGTGGGCTTTGCTTGGTTCGCAAGGTATTGTGGTAAAATGTACAGCCGCCATCTTCGCATTGCCCATAATACACCTTGTTTACCCCCAAAATTTTGCCTGTAATACCCAGGAGAATTGGGAAACAAAGGTTATGCATAATTTTGGGGGGTAAACAAGGTGTATTATGGGCAATGCGAAACTGGCCAATGGTGGATTGGCATTCAGTTGAACCAAACACTTTTCAGTGAAGTTTTCAAAATCAGAGCAGATAAGCAGACGGCGCCCAAAGTCACTTGCCGCATCAAGTTTAAATACACTTTCAAACGGTCAAAAATGACCTGGATTTTTGCAGAATTCATTTGATTGTGACTTTTTATGAACATTAATTTCATACGGAAATTTCAAAGAATTACACGTAATTAATTCATATATAAAAGGATTTTCAAAACTGGGTCAAAGGAAATTTTGAGCAAAACTCGTGCAACCGTTTTTTCTCGCCAGAAACTACCTCCAACGTTGACGCTATAAAAATTAAAAGAAATGTAAGTTTCTTTTTTCCTTCCCCGCTCTTTCATCGTTAGCTCAGTGCTGTTATCTCATTTTTTTTCCTTTGCTCCATTCTCGGCCCGATTTCATATCATAATTGACAGGAAAAACATAATCTTTTGAGCACAACGTGAAAAGGTGGTCAGAATTTCTTTGACCCGGTTTTGATAACTTCAGTTATATATACATATTAGCAGACATAGTTGTTATAATAATTAAATTATGCACCAGAGAACCTTGTCCACCAGCTAACAGATTTATACATGCCGGCGTGTCTATATTTACAAATGTCATCAATTTATTTTTGGCATCGCTTAGCATCTATGAACAAGTAAATAACTATGTATAACTTTCGTGGCATTATCCGCGGCACACTGCAAACATCACGAACTCATAATTTAGAATTTCGATATACATCGTGTTCAATATGATTACAAATGTATACAACAGTGACCAGGTTTCTGGAAATACATTAAGCTGCGAGTCTCTTTATGTATACTGTACTATCTACACGACTGAAGCAATGAGTTTTAAGTATACATGTACAGCCACGCAGGCTAATAATCGTGTTGAAAATGTGAGGTGCACGTGTATGGTGGTATCGTATTGTATCAGTGCATATATACGAGACATAGTTGTGGTGTATTTTTGACCAGAGGGCATGGCTAACTGGAGTCACATTGAAATAACACAAAATTGTGTGCACAACATTATTTAACCTGACATTATCCTAATACTAGAAAATTTAAGCAGCTTCTTGTAGTACATATTTATAGCGTGCCCTGAAGCATACAACCAATCAGGAGCCTAGAAAAGCTGCATATTCCACAAGGGTCGGAAGTTTCCCAGCGTTCATTACGGTTTCAAGTTTTCCCGCCAAAACCCAGGCCGGAAGTGCGCGCCATTTTTTCATTCAACTCAGTTTAAATTTTGCGAGAAAATTTTCAAACATGAATCAAGAAAGAAACAATTCCCTCGGATTCGACAATATATAGTTTTGATCTTCGTAAAAACCTGATACTACTAACTGGAGATGGGAAACTGTGTGCAGGCGTCGAGGAATTTTATACCAAACAGAATTCTCCACGACTTTAATACCAACTCCAGGACAACTTATGGGCTATCCAAAAAGCAGATGGAGAAATCTTAACCGGATACGGTAACATAATATTTCAAGTGTTTCACGATAAACTATTTAAACATGTATATTCACTCGAAGTTGTACCTTTCTGTAAGTTGTGTTAGAGCCATGGGATGAAATAGTTATGGAATGTTCTCTCGTGGCATACCGTGAATATCCCACTCGTGACTTGAAAATCAAGTCACTCGTGGGATATATCACTGAATGGAAACATATCTAGTACATATTACGAAATTTTCAAAAATTATACAGAATTGGCAAGGGAAGTACCACTAATGTAGTAGTTACATGTACGAGAAAGATCTCACGCTCAGCGTTGATCCACTCTGGACAACATTGTAGGTACTAACACAAGAGTGTCACAGAGGGCACTGTAACTGCAATTAATAGCACTTTGCCTGCATGCATGTGTCCAATGGAAATACTTTAATTATCTGCAGGAACTAAGTACTTTTAACTTTCACTTTCATCCGGATGGTCCTCTACAGGTGCAAGAAGATTATTTTCTTCCAGCATCAGGTCAATGTCATCACCTAATATAAAACAAAGATGATTTTTACTTATATTAAATAAAAAATTCACACTGGACCAGGTTTTAATATAAGAATATGCAAAATGGCTTGCCAGCATTGAAGTTAAATCAAGTAGAAAGCTAAGTCAGAAAGATGCTACAGGTCCCGTTTATTAATAATTCTGCATGTCATGTTATTTTTACTCAAATGCAAGTTCCTCAGCTTATGCATGTACTAACAAACAAAGCAAGCAAATAATGAAAATTAATAGCAGGGTTGCGAACTAAAAGTTAAGAGCACTTGCGATTTGGGTGAGTGACCTTCACACTGCACTGGCAGCTTCACTCACCTAGTGTCCTCTCCACACAGTAAAAACAATTTGGCAACTAGCCCCTCCCCCGTAAACATCTAAAAAATTCTCAGCAGTGTTATTGTTCTTGCTAGCTGAAGCAGATACCTTCCTTAAACACTGCGGGAAGATAGCTCCAGATTTTATAATATATTCGTAATATACAGTGACTGATGAACAATAATGAAGAGGAAGTCATCTTTTGTGTGTTAACAAGACAGGAGTAAATGCGATCCACCGCTCATGTGAAATTTCAAAATGGTCAACATTTGAAAGAATAATGGAATTTAAGCTCGTGGACAGTGTAAATTATTTTAGTTTTTTGTGGAAGGCAGAGAGCTTCACTTGGTTCTGGTAGTTGTTGACTTCTGTTGAGAGGATTCTGATCTAAGTTCGTAAACCAGCTTTCCATAGTATTCTGGATATAACCAGGCGAGTGATCTGTGATGTCTACTCGCCTGACAGTTTTGACACTCAGCTAGGCAAGCAGGTGACCGCTAATTCACAACCCTGTTAATGCCTGCGTTGCAAGTATTCCCACAGGATTGAATAAACAGTTTTCAACATTTTAGCCGATGTATCATAGTTTGAACAGGAAATAATGAGCCTTAGGGGGCTGTTTCCTCATCTCTTTTTTTCAAGCCCCCAGTAATGCTTATGCAGACTAATAATGAAATAAATAAAAAGAAGTTTATCAGTACTAAACCCTGGCAGCGGCAGACAACTTCAACTTACTTGAAAAATATTTCTGAAGGACATCTAAAACATCTTGTCTTTTCATAGCCACGAGTGCCAGAACAAGTTCCTCAAATGTCAGATCAGGCTCACAATTCTCAATACTTTTAAACAGCAATTTAGTTGGGCTATTCGTGTCTTCTGTGGGTTCAAAGATTTTGCATTTTTCTTGTGGAATTTTAAGCTCCTTTGCAAGATGTCTCCAGTGTGGAGAGGGAGGGTCTTCATTCAGCAAGTCTGTGATTTGATCCAGCAAATCAGAGTCGTCTAAAATGTCTTTCACAGGTTCATCCCCTGCAACAAAGAATTATCTTAAAAGGAACCTTATTACCAACATTTACATTGACATATGACCTCAGAAATCAAAACACCTACAAAAACATTTCCAAGATTTTCATCAATCATACATCACGTAGCATTTCGCACAAGCAATCACAAAAAAGAACTGGCAATAAGTATTTTTTCCGTGAATGAAACTGACATCTTTACAGAAAATTAATTGCATACTCTCATGTTTCTACGCCATGCAAAAAATCTATCAGTAAGTACTTCCTGTTTGGGATAAACTGCTATTTATTCACACTATCCAAAGAATTTACACACTACTTATATTATAAATAAGTAAAAGAAAAAGAAAAAGAATGATATTAGGTCATAATGGGCAGTGTCCAAAGGAGCGGAGCTTTCTAGTTGAACACTGCCATGGCTATAAAGTAAATAAATAATGGCAGCACAAACATAGATAAAATTAATAAACTGGACGATTAATCTTAACAAGTAGAGTAAGTAAAGTAAAGTGAGATGAAATTTATTATTAATTTCTTAAAGTTTAAAAGCAGGAAGGAGCCAGATTATTTTATTCTGCATGAAGCCAGCAGTGAACTTAACTTTGATTACTTAAAAGATGACATTTCCATTTAACTGCATGTACTAATGAATACCTGGAATTCCAGCATTGTCCAAGACTTCAACAGCATCTTGTCTGCCAATGGACACCAAGCATACTTTCAAGTGCTCTAATGTCAACTCTGGATCAAATATAGGAATGTACTTTAACAGCATCAAGGATGAATTATGCCGCTGATTAGAACCAAAGTTCCTTAATACACGGTGTGGTACACTCAGCTGTAGAGCCAGACCTTTCCAGTCATTCTTTCTTTTTTGATCAAGTTTTAATGCCAACCGACCAAGAATATCTGTGTCGTCTCTTTCCACAAGGCTGCCAACAACACTGTCCTTGCTGATTATACCACCTGGTGGACAAGTGTAAACAAGTAAAAATGAATCAAATTTTCTGAAAAGAGTACAGCCTAACAGCCACCTACCAGCCTCTGAAAAATTTTAAGGAGTACAAACTTTTAAATAGACCCTACTTGCTTTGCCAATTGCAAGGGGTCAGTACAGTGCTTAAGTTAACTGCAGTTTCTGGAGCATGCAGTAGCCCCAGCTAGTACTAAGTACTGTTTTTGCCACTCCACGGAATGAGAAAACCTATGGTATTACACTACTGGCAGGGAGAGGGGAGGGGAAAGAAACTGACACAGTAAAGTACCAAAAAACAAAGATTCAAGGCCCAACCAATCCCAAGTCCCATGCAATATCAATTACAGTGCCATAGTCCTTCCAAACCCTGGCCCCTTGCTAACCTTTCACAAAGGTATGATTCCTCAGCTTATTATCCATTTGCCACTTTAATCTCACCTCACAGTCCCTGGTAGGACTGCTAAGTGAGGCCCCAAAGTGACTGCTACATAACACTTGACCCAGTTTTCTTTTCCTTCCGAAAGTGACAAATTTAGCTCATTTTTCCCTAGCTGCATTTTGTCTGCAACAACAACAGTATGTGAAGAAAACAATGACATTATAATAGCAAACGTCTATCCACAGAAGAGACAACTATTAAAGTTCTTCGCATATACCTCCAATTTTTCTGTCTAGTAGTTGGGCTATGTCATGCCTATCAATTTCCTTAAGGGCCTCCTTAATATCTTGAATGGTAAGCTGAGGTTTTGTTGCTGTTAAGAACACAAACAAGTCTTCTGTTGGACTGGTAGCTGAGAATGTACCACAGTGCTCGTATGCCTCTGGGGGAATATCCAACAGCTCAGCCAGATCTCTCCAACAAGGCACTCTTCCATATTGGTATTCTGTGTCTAGGCATTTTCCAAGATCTCTCAGAATGGGAGGGTTGTTGGTGACTGTCTCCGTCAGTAGAGATTCTGATAAAAGGTAAATAAGCTCTGAGTTACACATGCCCAACCATTAATTTGTGCATTTGGAAGAGAGGAGAGGTAGTCAGACGTTTCTATCCTCCACTGATGCCTCTACATTGACAACTAATAAATTTCTGATCTCCTGCTTCTCAGTCCACTCCTTTCCTTTCCCATATTGCGCATCCTCACTCACGGCCTGACACTAACTTTTCAACTTACTAGTCTAGTGGCTAGAGATAACTTAGATAATACTACCCAAAAAAGGTTTTTACTAGTCCAGCGTTGATGTTGGCTAGGTCCAACAGAATTATTAGCAAGACTTGAAAGTACAATGCAAGCGACTCTCTTTGAATATATATAATGTGGGTAAATGCATCATACTTAAACCAGTTCCAATAATAAAATGTGCTTGAAAACGCTTAGATATTTACGTTATGTTAGATATGCTAAGTATTTCCCGTCTCATTGATGCTTTCGTGGCAATTCTTGAACCGAAAGCAAGCCAAGTAAAAGGCCAACAAAAGCATAAATTAAAAAGATGTGAGAAAAGGAGAAAGAAAAGTGAAAAATAAAAATAAAGAAACCAAAAAGCCGAAAGAGGTGGGTCACTTTCTCATCCAAAAACTCAAAATTTTGATTTGTGCGCATGCCCGAGCTAAAATGTTGTTAAATGCGATGCTAGTGAAAAACCCGGCATGTCTTTATTTTGCAAATGCATTTTGGAGAAATTTGAAGCATATTTAGCCTACAGCTGACTAGAAAATGTTCAAAATGTCAAAAAAACACGTTTTTGAGTCAATGGGTTAATGAGGATTAACTTGAATGAATGTGTTTAATAGCTGTTATTGAAGTTGAGCCTGCGATAATATGTAACAATTATTCCATGAGCCCGCGTTGGACATGAGGTGATAAATAACCAACGAGCGCATAGCGCGAGTTGGTTATAATCACCACATATCCAACAAGGGCGGATAGAATAATTGTTTTAGTAAATTCTCAACCTCGGTTATTGTCGTAAGAATTTTAAAACAGTACACTTGTTCAGTCTACTTTTATATTATTAATAATGCGGACATTTCAGTTTGACCTAAACGAAGCGATTGGATAAAAAGGCGGCAAAATCAGTGGTGCGTTGTTCGCACTGTAAGTTGAATGAAACACAGGAAGAAAGCTAGCGAGATAAAAACAACTTCTTCATAAACATTCCTGGCACAATCTCCTCTAAAGTTGTCTTTATCGTGGAACATCTGGACAAACAATGTTGGTTAACGGGAAGATCCGAAATATTGCGAAGCTGAACATTGCATTACTTGTACAAAACAAATCGAGCTTAATGTTTACAGCTGTCTACTGATCTCGCGATTGATCAAGAATGATTCCAAATTAACCGTGTTGAAACAAAGATGATTTTTTAGCTCAGAACTGATCAATTCCTCTGAAGAAAAGGATGAAGCAAACTGTCACTGAATTGCTGCAAGGATGAAAAGGGAGAGAGAGAGATTGATCTTCGAAGATAATTTCACTGTTGGAAGCCGATGTTGTCTGTAAAAATTATATACCGTCACAAAGAAATTGCCGCTTCGTGTGCTCCTTTGAAAGCTTGGCCCCGCTGGAACTGACAAGCCTAGTCCAGATATAAGGTAACAAACTTTACTGAATTGCTAGACTTATTTATGCTGATACTCTGTTTTCACTTTCTGGACAAAATTGTGATGAATAAGTTTCGGATCTTCCCATAAACGCAGTGTTAATATTCACTCCTTTTTGTTGTTTTTTTTTTAACATTTTCACCTAAATGTTTCGTATCGAACTCAATGGTTCTTGGTAGAGTTTACCTGTTGCTTTAATGGAAAATGCTTTTTATATTTAATGACTAAGTTGTCTCTAGTAAGTGTTTCTTCTCCTGGCGAGCAAAATTGTAAGCACATAACCCATCCATTTTCCATACAAGGTAAAACCTCGGTTATTCGCTATTAACCGAGGTTTTGTGAGCCAATCAGAAAGCTAGAAATGCAATAACCGAGGTTGAGAATTTACTAAATTCTTTTAAAAAGTCAGCATGCGAATGAGGCGAAAGGGTCAAAACATCGGACAACACAATGCACAATGACCCGTTAGCCTCGTTTGTATGCCAAACCACTGATAACTCCAATAAGAGTCACTGGAAATGATAAAGATGCAAAAGTAAGTAGTCATGAGGTAAATGAAAGAGATATCAAAATGTGGATCATCCATTAGAAAATGACAACATGCATTGATGTTGTGCCAACCAGTACCTAAAGTTAACAACAACACAGCCAGAGAAGGATTTGAATTATATAAAGGGCACAAATATTAGTTTTTCTAAAATTACTAACTAAGATCATATGCACACCCTCATTGATTGATAGGTATGTTTACAATAGATGAGAGTTTGTAAACATGGTTGTGATGTTTTAGTTTTGTGCATAATTGTACAAAATGAATTATTTTAAAAAAGCAACAGTAAGAGGACATTTTCCAGGTTTACATAGCCTCATCTAGTAAACACTCAGTGGTTTGGGAGAATTCCCAAACGTTCACCCTCAACTGCACCTCAACCTTGCTTAACTGTCTCAAATTCTCCCAAACTCCCTAATATTTAGATGAGGGGCCCTATGTAAACATGGAAAAAGTCCTCTAAATTGCGTAACTGGTAACATGTGTGTTATTTTGTCTCTGACCTGCATCTACTCTTTGTATAACAACAGCATCATCAAGAGCTGATTCCCCACACACTTCCTTGACCTCAGCCTCAGCTTGTTCAGAGACAGTTCCTGGGTCCTGTTCATCTATGTTCCTTTCAGCGGCACCAGCATTTGAAGAAAGAATGTCTGCACTGGAACTGCTATCTTGCTTCATTTCTTCATTGAGTTCAGCAGATTCAACAGTTGATATCTTTTTAATGTCTACTTCACTCTGGCTATGATCAGAATGTTCACATATTTCTGCTGAGCCTTCATCATTTACTTTGACACATTCTTTTTGTGTTACTACTGCCTCTTCACCATCAAATCTTGGAGAATATTGTTGAAGTTCTGCTTTGATATGTTCAATACTTTTACACATACCATCTTCATTATCTTCTACGCCATCCACTTTTACCAAATTCAAGGAAGTGTGATCACCACCACCTTGTGCAGATTCCGATTCTGGAAGTTTGCTTTCATTGTCAAGATTTACTTTGGTAACACCTTTTTGCCCACAATCAGTTTCTTTAGTTGTTTCTGTGGTCAATGAAATTTCTATAGAAGAACTTTTTTGACACAAATCTTCAGACACATCTTCTTGGATGTCATGATGCTCTTTGAAATTGTCATAATCTTTACTTTCATTTCTAATATGCCCATTTGGAGGAGTAGCATGAATGGACACATCACAATTGTCTAATAAATTATCAACTGCCCCTTCAGGAGAATCAGTTAAGTCCTTACCATCCTTAGTAATGAGTGTTATGTTGTCACTTTCTGGTCTCTCATCACTGGTTTCTATGGCAACATGTGTGCCTGGAATTTGGACAGAACCTGCCTCAATGTTTCTGTCTTCTGGCATGGAGTCAACTAATGCAATGGGTTCAGGTTCTGTATAATAACGCATATTGGGATAATCAGTTGCCAAATTATGTTGCTCTTCTGCAGAGTTGTCTGTGTTGCCATTCTTCATTTGTCCAACTTCTTCGTCTGGTGAACATTCAACTATCGGTTCTTCTACATCTGATTTTTCTTTGGTGATTGATTTTTCATTCTCTGTTGTTACAATTCCTGAATTACAATTCTCCAAGAAATCCCATTCTGCAATTTCATCATTTGAAGTATCTGCTTTTTGAGTGGATTTCACCTCTACAGGATTGATTTCACCCACTACAAGAGGACAGAATATATTAATTTGCTTCTCCAATTCCTGCACTTTTGGTATAAGTGTGATCAGAAGCCATAGACAAAATCATACACTCAAGGGAAAGAAAACCACTATCAAGCCATGAAATGTCACTAGTTTACAGAGTGGCATTACACTACAGTCAAACCTCAACTTATGGACACCACACAACCCCTCCCTGGCTCTGTGTTGGACGGGATACTTTAGTCTCACACTTCCTCTCTAATACTAGAGAAATACTACCAGCTCCTTCATGCAACAATAACCAAGGCAAGTTCGCCTGATGGACCACTAGGCTGAAACATGCACACACTATTGATATTAATAGTGTATAATACATTTATTTGCAGTGATAAAAGTCTGCATTTGAATTTTTACAATAATATGAAAATATGAAATGTCATTTATTTAAATTACTTGATACTCATGATAAACCTAGAAGCTACTGACATGTACAAAAAAAACAAGAATTTATTTATTACCAATTTGTGTGGGTAGTAAGGGCTTGTCCAGCAAATAGCCACTAAGCTAGTCAAGGCGGGACAAGATGTGCATGAGAAACATAATAGAAAAGACAAATCACAATAAATTACAAACATACTGGAAAATGGATGACAACAGCAAGATAATTACCTTTAATTACAGTAACTAAACTGTCATCATCCTGTGTTATGTCATTTCCTGAAAAAAAAAACCAGGCAGTCTGCAATTGAATCAACATTGCTCGTTGCTTTTGCAGCACAAGGTGGCTTCACCATATCTAAGCTAGGTATTATATCCCTACTGTGCCAAGATCCTTCATTTTGTTGGGACCTTCCTCGACCAAATTATAAAATTTTGCTCTGTCTTCTTCTAGGAACTCTTCAAATTAAAGTTTGATATTGAATTCAAACCCCCTTTTATAGTTTTATTACCAAAAACAGGATTAGCTGCACATTCTTCATTAACATATGCCTCGGAGTTTGCGGCACTGGTTAATCCCACATCTGGGAGGAACTGCTCCGAGGCTAGTAGAGGATTGTTATTGACATGCAACACATCATCTACAGAAACTTTAACAGTATGGCTGTCATCATCCCAAAGAAAATTAGATCCAGGACAGGTCTTCTCTTCTGGACTTGACCATTCTTCTGTTAAGTGTTTATCTTCATTTGACATCGATTCTGTAATTACATTAACATTGTTTCTTGGCATGACTTCATCGTCTTCTTGACTATTCTCTGAAAAGTAAGAAGAAATCATGACCTTGAGTAATACATGCATACAGTTTAGAATTTGAAGCCAAAGCTGAGCCTTTCTTATGCCTTCCAAAAGAAATCAAGACTTGAGGAGCCAAGACCCATGAAATAGGCCACAAAAAGAATACTCTTTGTTTGTCCCCAAAATTTTGCATAAGCATCGTTTCCAGTTTCTCATGGAACATACAATGGTCCCAAGAGAAAACAAAAAAAAAATGCTTGTGCAAAATTTTGGAGACAAACAAAGAGTATTATGGTATTTTCTGAAGTGGCCTATTGCAGGACCATTTACCACCAACAAATCAGTAGTTGTGATTATAATTGCATGAGCACCATGAACCAAGCTTGAAAAAGTATTAAAAATGGCCTTTCATTAATATAACAGTCTCTGAATCTTCATTCATACCAACCAAATTTCATTTAAAAAACCTGGTTGATTCCTTCAAACTTAATTCTTATCTATACACTAACAAATATGGTAATTAAAGAGTTCATTGACACATGTTTACATGTTTAATGTAAATACTGCTGCAAATTTTCTTTATCGACTGGAAACACAGCTAGAAACTTTCAACGTTAGATTACTCAATCATAAACGACGTTTACAATAAAAAAGAAAACATTGCACCTTCGGGTGGGGGTATTTTTCAAGAATATGCTCGAGCTCAGGCAAATGAGCTTATTTAAGCACGTCATGTCACATAATTATGACAAACAGTCCACCAACCTTTCATCGACGGTTCAGGCAAGAAGACAGGCGACATGGTAAAGTTGTCCACAAAATCCAAAACACCAACAAATTCTCCTTTCTTGGTGAAAACTACAGCCCCAATTGGAGGCTTTTCCTGATTGAATGTTATCACCGCTCCCCCAAAATTCTGCAGGCTGAACTGTCTCGTTTCTGATTCGTAAACAAGTTTATAAGTTTGGGTCGAAAAAGGACAGTTTGTCGACTCAACAAATAAATCTGCGATAACGTGGCAGTACAAACCTTCGCTAATTAGCCATTCTTCTTCGGATTTACTGTGAAATTCAACGCAGTCCAAAGGACGAAATGTTTGTAGACTTCCTTTCTTGACCATTTTCTTTAGAAAGCCGCGTTTATCAAGTGGTTCGACAGACAAGAAGCTAAGATAGTGGTCCCGTCCAAAATCGTCCTCTGAACTGCGGCCCACAAGATCCTTGCAAACCTCGGCCATTTGTTTGATCTCGAATGTTTCAATACCTCTTTTATCCTTGTTCAAGAATTCTACAACAAACGCCTTGTCTGACGATAAATCTTCCC
This sequence comes from Blastomussa wellsi, assembly GCA_947652115.1. Classification (NCBI taxonomy): domain Eukaryota; kingdom Metazoa; phylum Cnidaria; class Anthozoa; order Scleractinia; family Plerogyridae; genus Blastomussa; species Blastomussa wellsi. Next base: position 1,283,592 of record OX393563.1, read on the forward strand.
GACACAGCACGATACTTGGAGTAACAATGAAATAATGGCATTTCCATCCCCACGAAGCTGTTAGACTCTCACAGTGCACTACACAACCACTTCCCTTTGTCAAAAGCCCTTGATTCCCGGGAAGCTTTTCTTTGATTCGGCACACGGCAAACTCTGCTCTGTTCATGACTGTTAATATAACGACTAACCAATTTTTTAGGGCAGATAATTACGCAAATGAATCACAGGAATGTTCTCCTCGGTTCGAGTACCTTCCACTGTGGTAGCCATCTTTAAATATTGCCCCACCTACTCATTACCAGTTCTACGCGGTCATTTTCCTATCTCTCCCATCTCCCCCTCAATATCTTTGTAGAGCTGCTCGCAACAGACGTCACTGAAACGTGTAGAGAAAACAATCAAAACTGCAAGGCTGGAACTGCGGCAAAGGAAACTTTTAATGGCCCAATATCTCGACAAGAACAACTAGTTCATTTTCGTTTTAGCCTCCGTTGAAGGTTTGTTTTGCAAATTGCCGTGGGATTCAGACTTTATTGTGTTTTGCTTACATTATTAGAAGATTTGTAGTACAACTAGTGCAACTGGCCCGGAAGAAGACTTGTTGTTGTCCTTATGCACCTGTCAATGTTAAGCCCGAGGTGGGGGACCCTGGGCATATGTGGGGCATTTGACCTCTATTGCCTCCCCCACTGTTGGGAATTTGACTAAGAATCTGGGTCCCAGGGTGGGGACGTTTGCTTTTTCCGCGCAGAGTAAAGGGGCGAATTTCGAAGTAGCACGGCTAAGCACAGCTATTTTAGAGGTAATGCAATTGTTTTTAACAAAAACACTTCTTCTCACTACTCACTTTCAATATAAATTGATGGAACACCTTACTTTGACGGGATTGTGTGGAGTAGTAGTAAGTGGTGAATTAAATGAATACCACCTCGTCACGCGCTCCTCGGTTGTATCCATTTAATTCACCTCTTACTACTTCACTGTCAGGTTCTTCCAATCAATTAGACAGAAACGGCAGCTCCCCAAAAATGTGCGGAGAAAACAACTGCGAGTGGTTGCTTCGAAACCGGCAAAAGAACTCCGGCAAAAAGTGCAGCGGAAAATATTGCTATCAGCACAAGTGACAAGAGAAGAAAGGAATGCAACAGCCGGCGCCATGCCGCAGCTGCGGAATCGGTGTTTTGACCGAACATCGGCTATGCGTCCAATGCGGAGGGGCCACTTTGCAAAAGCGGCTGAAACGCATAGAAAAAAAAAGCGAAGAAAAATTTTGAACTTGTTTTGCGCGAGCTCCAAGAAAGATCGACCATTTGGAGAAATCCACCCAATTAGAGATATGCCCCAAAAGAAAAGCAACCATTTAGAGATTTCCAACCAATTGGAGAAAAGCGCCAAAAGAAAAATGGCTGAGCAAGTGACGTTGCAGGATATGGAAGAAGCCCTCGCGGAAATTGACATTGAAAAACTGTTTGAACAAATTTGGAATGAACAAATTCGGGAAGAACGCATTCGGAGTTTGAATGCGTTTTTCGGAAGCACACCCCCGGAAGCCCTGGAGCAGCTGCCCGAACCTCTGCTTCCAAAACCCGGCCCCATCGCGCCACCAAGGCGAAAAAGAGGGACGCCAGACAGTGTTCTAAAAATGTTTGATCCAGTCCAACCCCAGAAAGGAAAAACGAAGAAGAACTACCACGAAACTCTTTCATGGTTCTTTCCTGAACCAAGGGTTGAGGGAGTGGAAAGAGGACGCCGCTTTATAAGATGGAAGTTCCGAGGGCGTGAAGAAAACATGACAGAAGAAATCATGGGAAAGATCCGAGCAGCTGTTAACACCTCGATGTATTTGAGATACACTTTTTCTTATTGGCTGCAACACGCCGAAGATGGAAAGATAATTTTGTGGTATCAAGTTTTGAGCGGGTTGCCTTGGATAAACCGATATTCAGAAGCGGAAAAATATTTGAATGAAAGGGAGGCGGAGCGTCTGGATGATGACGATCGCGATAGACCGAGCTCAAAGTGGGTGTTTATAGGCTATGATGATGTCTTTGTGAAGGCTGTGATTGACCGTCAACCTTTGTTGGGCACAGGTCCCTTGCCAGACTGGCTGCGCAACATTGCACGTGGACGTGATGGGACAATTGTGGCGCAAGACACTTTCCAAGACAACTTGTGTGTCTGGCGCTGTATTGCGGTGCACAGAGGAGCACGGCCCGATAGAAGTACAGCAGCACCTCGTGAGCTTGCCAAGAGTTTCTTCGATTTCGCAACCGCTCCAAACAATTTGCCAAAAACGTCTCTAGATGAATTAGACGACGTTGAAAAGCATCTCAACAAAAAAGTAGATTTTTCAAATTGGCTCGGCATACGAGTTTATGAGCCTAAGCGGGGAGAAGACGGTGAAGTGGTTTGGCATCTAAGAAGAAACGCGCCGGCCAAGCTAAAAAACATTATGACAATTGGCATCTGGGATGGGCACGCTTTTTTGATAAAAAGCATTGAAAAACTTGCGAAAAGTTATGCGTGTGTTCATTGTCGAGTGAGATTCACACAAGCTTGCAATCTTCAACGGCATGCCCAAACGTGTGCGCAAGGGAAAACGACAATTGTTTGCCCGGGTGAAAAAGTCGAAGCCCCGCAAACAGCTTTCGAAAAAGCGTTTTATACAGAAACCGCTTCCAAAGAATCTCTGGTGTGGCTTGAAAAAGAAGCCAAGCGGCGGAAAATCCACATCCACCACGCAATGTGTGGGCACGGAGTTCTAGAAATTCTACTCAGAAATTCCTTTTGCCCTGGCCTTCGAAAACCATGAAGCTCGTATTTCTTCGCTTTTTTCTGACAGACTTCACAGAAGTTCTCAAATTAAAGATTTGCGAGTAAATTTTGAATGAAAAGATAGTTGATTATGCCATCCCTGTCAAAACAGAAACTGTTTATTGTCATCCTTTTCATTACTTTAGGTTCTGCGTTTTTTGTTAAAGTTCGTTCCCTCCAGCTGAACATATGGTGGGCGAGAAAATTCATTTTTTCGATCCAAACTTTTTTGCATTATGATCGTTTATGAGAATCATATCTTCCGTTTTAACCGTCGGACACTCCAAATTAAGACAATAAACTCCATTGTCCTTACGCGTAGTGGTGCGTTCTGCTGCCATCCAGGACGCAAGGAAGAAGCAGAAGTTCACCGGCACAACAGAACATAGGTTGCTGACCAATCACACAGCGCGTAGTATCTCCGTTATTTAATTAAGTTGAATAAAGAACACGTTTTCTTCCATGTATGTTAGAAAGTTTTTATTGGTATCAAATGAAAACATCTTATTAACCAAGCGCAAGGGCAGTACTATTTCACATATTTACATAACATTATACTCAAGGACCAGGAGCTGGTTTGCTCCTGGCTTAACAAGCTAATGAGTAGAGAATAGGGCCCGAGCACCGCAGAAAAGACCGAGCGCCGATATTCTCCCAGTACAGTTCCGAGTAAGCTTGGTTAAAAAGAGGTTTATTAAACAACTGATTTTTTTTATATAGGATATAAGCTTCTAAATTACACAGGCATTAATAAGGACATTCCTGATTAAAAGTTAGTTTAAGCAATTTACAGTAAAACAAAACAATGAAAAATAACACGCTCTATTCTTGTGACTTTAACTGTTTAACGGGAGGGGTGGGTGAGAGGTTTAACATCTTTTACTTTTAGTGTTACTATGATGAAATTTGCATGTCTCCAATCTAAGCCATCAAAGCATTGAAAAGTAGTCTGTATGAGAAGAAAAATGGCGCTTTTTCAAATATCTTTTTCCGTTACAGAGATATCCAAATTTTTAAAATATGTAAATTAACAAAGTGATGACGCCATAGACTTAACCAAATGTAAAATCAAATTGGCGAAGAAAACATTTCTCACCCAGTTTGCATCAGAAATGTTTGATTCTTTGCATCATGACTCTACTGGGTCAGTTATGCAATACGATATTAACAATAGACCAATTTCGTCATTTTAAAATTCAGCCTAAAACAATAGACCTCATCACGAGGCTCCGGGGTATAAATTAGAGAGTTTGTGAGATTTATTCCCCAGAGCCTAGTAGTGATGTCTATTGTTTTAGGCTGAATATTAAAATATCGAAATTGGTCTATTATGTTACCATGGCAACATGCTGTATCCCATCCCTCCCAATGTTCTAGGCTATTCTGCCCACTTTTGGCCGTCTATTTTGATATTTCTCAATGACTCTGGATCTACTTAATTTCACAGGCATATTTTATAGGTTCTTTTGTCTGGTTTCAATTTTCTGAGCTAAAAAGCACTTAAATACTGAGAACAGATTCGGGACTGGAAAAGAGTGTGTTACCATGGAAACAGGATTCAGTTACAACCACACGTGTGTCACCTGAAGAACTATTAGTGTGCAATTACCTCTGTAGAAAACTGACCAAAATAGCCCTATTTATTTACTTGAAATTGGGTTGCATAGATGACGTCATCAGTATCCTAATTTGCATATTTTACCAATATTTTACATATAATATCTCTGGAACTACTACAGATATTTGAAAACGGAAAACGGCACTTTTGATCTCACATGAAGCACTGCATGATTCCCTTCAAAAATCAAGGTTTCAAGTTTGATCATAGTATTAATGAATTTGCATTACCGATTTTAGAAATTACTGCTGCAATAAATTCTACAAAAAGAACAGACATTCACTTCTTCTCCAAGGCCGACACAATCTCTTTGTAGTCCAGCTCATCACGGTCATTTGCTTGGAAGCTTCCTGATAGACCTTGAAACTTCTTCTTCAAATCTTCTGCAGTACTTCCCTGTACCATCTTCTTGGTAATTGGGCATTTATCTGAACACCTTGGAAGAAATAAGACATAGTACTAAGTAAATACCATTATTATATGGCAAGGAAAATCCAAGCGTTCTGATTGGTTCTCTCTTGGTCGGGATTTTGCCATTCAGAACTATAATTGCAGAAAGAAAACATATATAAATACTCTATTAATAAACTACTTACTAATCTAGCTTGCTCGAGCCGTACTGGGGAATATTGGCCCTCTGCCATTTTTGTACAGACCTTGCTGCGCTTGGTCCGTACTTCCACGACCTCGAGCCAAACAAGTTTGATTGACCTAATTAGCCTAAGGTGCCTCACCATAGTTTCAAGAACATTTGAGGTTTTAGACTGTGATGGGTCTGTACTGCCACTACCACAATAATTATATGCCTAAATCTTTGGTGAACTGACCCCCAAAGTAAGTTATCTAAGAAATTCAAACTAATAGGAATAGCAGGTGGCCTGAAGGGCCGCTGAGCAGAGTCCCATACCCAAAAAGGTTAGAGAACCTTGCATGTGTGAAAAACCCCATGCACCACGCTCAACATAGCGGCCATGCTCCAGAAACAGGGCGACCTGATTAACGCGATTCCTCAGTATTGCATTGCAAATCCTTAGCGCATGCACAGGAATATGGCGGCTTTTCCAATACGGATCGTCGTCATCCTCGTAAACAAGCACAGTGACCTATATTTTTTATTGCATTGTTCCATATAATCGAGACTTGCTAGCTATCAAGTTTTTTGCTAAGTAATCCATTAATAATCTTTCCTTTCAGCGACCACAGAATTTACCGTGAAACTGTATGTATTGAAGAATTATGTTGTACTAATTATCATCTTTAAGTTAAAAAAACAAAAAGAGAAATTTTTGGGAAGGAAAAAAGATATAGTTAAAACCTCTGCCAATAATAGCCTTTGGAACAATGACTCCAACTACAACTGTGGCCATCTTGAAGACCAAGTTAAACATGACAAGAAGATAAGAATTTGCTCTTCGATCCCTTAAGTTCACAGGTGGTTAATGTTAAGGCGCGCATTAATAATAACAAACAACACTTAGTGGGCAATATTGGGCAGGGAATGTACTGGCAAGGCTCGGATAAAAACCCACCGACCGGATAAACCCACCGGATGAGGGGCCTCGGCACATGGCGCCACGCCGAGGGGGTGCCTCATACCTGTACTGCAAGGTGGACATTGTTGCTGGCATAATGTCCTGGGGCCAAGTTAACCCAGTCCAGAGAACAAATGTCCCCTCCCTGACGTGGCTTCAGCACAGGGCTGAAGGGGTGCCGCAGGCAGCAATTCCCCGCCCTTAAGTTTATTAATAAGTCCTTCAGAGTTGTACACAAATAAAAGTTGCCAAAGAAGGATAAATAATTACTAGTAAGACTAGCAATGGCTTGAATGATTACACTTCCTATATGTAAGGGTAATAGCAACCAAACACCTATAAAAGGAGTGGGTGGGAGGGATTAAACTTGCTGCGAAGGAAACTTGCAGCAATCTGAGAAGGGAAAAATGATTACTCGCATGACATGCCACGCTTGATTGGCATGAGCCAAATATGGTAAACATGCACGGAGAAAGTCCGCAGAGATATATGGGAGCAAATATGGTGGTCGCTTGCCAACATTAACCTTTATTTTATGCTAAAATATTGATTAAAAATTCCAGCTTGCTTGAAAGTGGTCTGAAAATGAGTAAAGCTCAATCATGTAATGTTTTTTATCTCATGTGATGGTTATTTGTTGATGCAGTGGGTAAGCTTTGATCAGAATATGTCTCACTTGTTTTGTTTTATTTTGTAACAGCAGTCAACTCTCATAAAGGGCCCTAGTCAGCCACACCTTTGTTATTGTTTACATGCCAGAGTTCAGTATTATATTTTACGCTGAGCGTGTCGAAACGAAAGAGATCACTGCTCAAGATAGTTGCTAAGTAACATAACTCACAGCAATGTAATAACTCTCCTTTCACCATACGATTTCCATAACTTCGATAGCATCAAAAACTGCAGAGGCTGACTTGGGCCCTTTAAAGACAGACAGTGCATCAAAGACCGGTACCAACAACTTGTGCTGTGTTTATACTTGAGTATTTACCGAGGTAAGGATTTACGAACTTAACCATGGTAGATTTGTACAATGTTGATACTGGCTCAAATAACCGACAGAATTCTAAAATCCATGCAGACAATGCTGTATGTTTGTGAGCAGCAAATACAAGACTCAAGATTTCAGGGGGCTCTTAATTTTGCAGCACCTCAAAAAGTTGAGGTGAAAGTGATTGATTTTCAAATTGCTCTTTGAAAGATGATGTGCATGGTCTGCTTTAATGGTGAATTAGCCTGCGAGGCAAATAAGTGGAATATGCATCTTCTCTGGCAAAACAATATATGTAGAATAAATACAGAGACTCGACTGAAATTGCCACAAGAAAATAAGATTATATGAACCAATTAGCAATACAATGATATTAACTTTACCATTTACTTTTTGCCATGACTAGTACATAGAATAGATCGAAAACAAACATGGCCGTGAAAATGTGATTGCATAAGACCGGCGCAACCTGAACAGCACAGGATTTGACATACTATGCGGCCACAAGCTTGGTAACAAACCTTGGTAAACTTTCTATTGTCTTGGGCGGTCTTAACTATGGTATCAGTTGGTGTTTTACACATGCAAAATATTTACCTAGGTAAGTAAACTCCAATACGTTGGTAAAATGCTCAAGTCGAAACACGGCATTAGAGAGGTGTCCAGCTGAAAGAGTTAAGTAAGATACGCAGGGGCGGATCTACAGTGTAGGGGGAGGGTGCAAGTGGTGCACACCCCTCCCCGAGTGACCTGTGACTTTGTAATATAACCAGTATTCTGCTTATGCCACCCATCAATTACACATTCCTTAGTGATGAACCCCCTCCTAAGAAAAACCCTTGATCCGCCCCTGATAAAGAGGGGACCAGAGACCAGCACCAGTTCTGTTGTCTGTCTTGCATTTAGATGTCCGTATTAAGCTTTGCTATTCTGAGCCACCCTCTCTAAACACAGACTTTACCCAGCTGCTTATATTCAGTTACAAGTAATTACTGAGATTGAGTTCACTGAATTTGAAAACCTGCATGCATAATTAACCTAACTTGAGACTATTACATGTTCTCTTCAATCAGTATTTGGAAGAAAGGTAAGGATTGCTGATGGTAAACTGTACAAACAAAAAATTGAACATAATAATTCGAAAAACTAAATATTGATAAAAGTTTTAATTTCAAGCTTACCAGTTTATAAAAGCTAATTTTCGCCTTTGGCCAGCGTCAGTTTCCCACTTGAAATCAAACACCAAGAATTTTGGTTCTGTTTCACGTTCCAGCATTTTATCTTTCAATTCATTGAATATTTTCTCATTATCACATGGAGGGATATCTGCAGGAAATGGGTCTCCAAGTTCTTCAACAACCACTTCCTTATTTTCTTTGATTTTCATTACTATGTAGCCATACTTCTTGCTAAGTTGCATTTCATGGTATTTGCTGAGGCATTCTTCGTTTGCAGGAATACCAGATGCCTGAAAGAAACACCTTGTTATGTATTCTGTTGGTATTTAAAAGACTGTAATTAAGGGTGTGTTTCTAAAACAAAGAATTATCTGGTAAAACCACTGCAATATAACAAATTCTAGGTGCTACCAGGTGCACCACAACACTGTTTTTAAAAAATTAAAGAGCATGTTTACAAGTTGCCCAAAAAGTTCTTATTTTCCATGTAAGTACAAAGCGACAGATACAGTCAAGCTGCTCTTGAGCCACCTTCTGAAAACAAAAAGCTGTAACCCAGTTCGCTTCCAGTTCGCTTTCAGGACAATGGAAACCTGTTTTAAATGTATCACAATTGTGTATCAAAAACCTAGGTTACTATTTTGACCATTTGAAATCTCTGAGGAGTTGGTAAGAAGCGATTTTGAATTGAGGTTGCACTGTATTGATCTTGACCATCTGGAAATGTAATTTCACCGACAATCCCCCATCCCCTCAGGAATTTCCTGGGCCTTTGACCCCCCACCCCTCTGGAATTTCCAATTCCCTCCGTGGTGGGGGTATGGATATTTTCTGAAAACAAAAAGCTGTAACCCTCTATAAAGCAGTGTGAGGTAGACTTGCCCAAAGTCGTTCAAATGTTTTTTCTTTGCGTCAATAGAGGCTAAAATTGCTTTGTGAATGAAAGACAGTGCAGAATTTTATGTAGCACAAAGATTGCTTGAAAAACAAGCGACTTGGGCCACTTGCCGGAAATTGCTTCTGGCTGACAATTTTTACAGCAAAATGGCATCATTGTACTTGTACTACATTGGTTTCTTTTTTGTCTTATTGACATCATTGTCATGCGACGTGCACAGTTTGACGGATGCCATGGTGTGTGTAACAGTTGTGATTTCCGATTCTTTATATTTTCTTCAAGTGTTGAATAAAACATAACATAACTAACACAAGTTTGGTTGTATCACAAGTCAAGTTCGAGCCCGAGTCAAGTTCGAGTCACGAGTCAAGTTAGAGTCAATTTTTTTTCTCCTTTTCTTCCTTCTAATAATATTCTTTGCCTGTAATTGTTATTGCCAAAAAAAATCTCGAAGAAGTAACAAAAAACGACAACAAAACCAGACGATCGTTTATTTGATTGCAGTTTTGGGAAGATTAATACACTTAAAAAGCGTAAATTAAGGAGCCGTTAGAAGGACACAGGAAGGACCTAAAACGTGACTGATGTACTCATTGAAAATTACAGCCTTGCTTACAAAACCGTGAACACCAGAAATGCTTATGGAATGTTATTGTGTTACAAAGAAAAAGCCAATCAGGTGTGAGAAAACTTAACCGCAAAGAGCAAAGGTAATTAGTTTGCTCGTGCGTCCTGAACTTTGCTGGGATTGGTCACTACACAATCAACATTCCTGAAATATTTCAGGTGTTCACGGTTTTATGAGCAAGGCTGTAAGAAGCGTTCTTCTGAAACGTTCGTGACTCAAGATTCATCAGTCCGTACGTACGTTTAACTTGTTTAATTAACAACATCCACAACGCTGTACTGGTTTGAGGAAAACAAACATGGCCACTCATGGTCAATCCGATCTCACCGACTGCGCATGTCCATAACATTACAGGCTGCAGGACACTTAAGTAGTTCCTACATGTAGTCCTTCTAAACAAGAAGACAATGGGGTTATTCCTTTCTGCCATCCATCCAAATACTAACCCTGCCCAGCAGGGCTTAACTTCGGTGATCGGACGTGTACTTGTGCTTCCTTGTGGTATCAAAAGCAAAGGGTCAAGTTCATACAAAGAGAAAACAGCATGGTTTAAATGGATCTTTCCTTTAATTTGGCATTCTACTCTGTTCTAGACTACCTTTTATTTTCTGATTTCCCTGACTCTTAGGCTCTTTAGTAGTTCTTTGTCTCGTCTTGAACTGATACCACAAGGAAGCACCAGTTCTATTCCGATCAACGAAGTTAAGCCCTGTAAGCACGGTGAGTTCTTGGATGGGTGACAGAAAGTAATTCACCAGTTTGTTGTGTGTTTTTTCTTCTTCTTCTTCGTTCTCAAACAATATATCAGTAACCAAGGAACCCCTCGTTTGTCATTCTGATGGCTTCTTTTTTAACTTTCGGTGGTGATTTTAAACAGTGGTAAGGATGTCCCTATGGAGCTGTCCCCTATTTTTCTCCATTCAATGTCGTCCAACCAACCCAAATTTATGCGCTTAAAATCACTTTAAAAATATTTTTAAAAAGCTTTTCTTCAGAATTTCTACTTAGTATTAAGTACAAGTATTCTACTTAGTCCTTAGTATTGCTTATTTTACAAGATCATGCATTACATGGCGTATTCAGCTTCCAGTCCATGCTTGAAATCGAAGAGATTGCCCGCATTCGTTGTTTTTTAATTTATTTATTTATATCACTTCTGTGACATTTTGTTTGACAATGCGTGGTTCCAGAAAATATCCATACCCCCACAACAGAGGGAATTTCAGGTAAGACCCCCCCACCTCTCCAGAACTTCCATTTTTGCAAAGGAAAATAAACCCCCCCACCCCTCCGGAATTTCCAAAAGTATTCTGCATACCCCCTACACCCTCTGGAAAATAACCTTTTGAACAGAAATTGTGCAAATGTTCTCAATGTTAAGCCACTTTCTCTTGTAAACATGACTGTTGTGGATAAACGATCGATCTGAACAGGTTTGAAAACGAAATAAATTGTTACAGACAATACAGAGATTTCCTCAACTAAATCAGACAAAATATTTGGTAACCACTTGTTTAATTACCTTGATGTATAATCATCCATCCCTTTTCACTCAGTTTGGTAGAAAACTGCTTGTAAGCTTTTGTCCATGAACGCGGACTTCAAAATATGTTGATCGATAACAGTTTCCGCAAACATGATCACAAAATCACAAACACCATCACTAAGAAAGCTGAATTTAACAGGAAAATTACAGACGAATAGCTAGAAATAACAAGAACGAGATATTCATGGGTTCCTGAAATCATAACAACACTTTCATCACTATCAAAGATGAACCTTTTTGATTACAAGAATGAATTTCTTTCAATCGAACGTGACAAACAAACAAGGCTAGTCACCAGTGCATTGCAGTCAAAAACATGCGACATGCAGTAGACTGGTAACAAGTCTTGACTATCTGGAAATGTAATTTCACCGACAATCCCCCGTCCCCTCAGAAATTTCCTTGGGCCTTTGACCCCCCCCCCCCCCACCCCTCTGGAATTTCCAATTCCCTCCGTGGTGGGGGTATGGATATTTTCTGGAACCACACAATAGCAATTATAGTCAAATTAAACTATATTTATTTAAGAAAAGAAGAAAAGGCAAAGAGAAAAACATTGACTCGAGCTCGAACTTGCCTCGTACTACGACCAAACTCAACCTTTTTGCAAATGGGTAAAAAAGCAGCCTCTCAAGCAGAGTACACTAGAGTGCACGCTTAAGCTGACACACAATATTTTAATTGACGCCCAATGTGGCATCACCAGTAGGAATAATCAACCGGTGACATCACATTTTCAGACGTGGTGCACTATAGGTGCTTGTTCCACGCCACCATTTTGATTTTTAAGCCAGCACATGCCATATACAGCAATCTCCCCCCCTCCCACTTTAATTTGGACTCCTGTGTGCCCTCCGAAGTGAATCAAATGAGCGACTTGGAGAAAGTCAAGTGTATGGGTGTGACTGCATGTACATACTGAGGGCAGGAGAGGTGTCATGCCCATGCAACTGAGTCATGCACAATTTGCTCCAACAGTTGCTGGGGACAATTCAGTCCTCTGTGAGTGCACTGAAATACATGGGTCAGAGTTAAGGTGGCTTACTACAGTTTTACCCAAGAGCAGACCACTCTTAATGCTCAGTCAATCATTTTGGCAGTTTATTAGCATTTTTATTGTTCAAATGTTGCAGTTTAGCTCTTTTAACCCCTCAAAACTGTCAGAAGCCACCTTAAGAGAATGACTCACCATACTTGCAGAGTTTTATCCCTGGACTGGTTCCTATAATTAACAAACAGAAACAGTTAAATTCCAACCTCACAAAAGGATACTCTATCAAATGCAAGAAGTACAGCAATGATCCACCCAGGTAAACATAAGGGCCAGTTTGCACAATAGATCACACTGTCACATAACAAAAAAATATGTCCGCTATGTGTGTATGTGTCTTGTGGCTAGATAACTGAGTGATTCAGAGATGCTTTTAGAGAATGGGTTTCGAAGCTGGAGCACGAGGTACATGTGCAGCTCCAACATAACAGCATGCACTAATGTGCATCAACAGGACAGCAAAGAATCAAAGGCTCTTAGATCCACCTCATGGTATGGGTTCTTTGCTTTTCGGTTTCTAACAACTTCTTTGTTAACCTTTTTTATGTGCTCTGGGTTATTTTCTTTTCGATTTCTGAAAGATTTTCGCTCAATTTCTCTTACATGGCCAATAGTCAATTCTCTCTTCTTCACAGTCTGCTTTTTATTTTCATCACCTCTTCTGTGTTTCATATATTCCCTCATGTAGTTCTTTTTGTAAATTTTACGCTTTTTCTTGTCATCATTAGACATACTTTTATTCTTATTTTGTGGACAATTTCCGTTGTCTGTTAATGCCAAAGTTCTATCTTCTATTGTAGAAACATAATGAATTTCATCTAAATGTCCAATGCAAATATGTACAGCACTTGCAACATTCAATGGTGCAACAACAGTAAAGGAAAAAAAAGTTTGATTTGATTCAGCAAAATTAATTGACTAATTCAAACAATTTACAACAGCTTGACTTATAATAGCATCAGCCCATGTTCCTTGACATGACATTCTTTGTAAGTAACCTTGCCAAGAATGCCCAGTGTTACTCTCTACAAAATGAATAGAGGGGGTAAGTTAATAAAGAAACTGTGGTGCTGCGTCGGTGGGAAGTATAACAATATAATTTGGTTTTATCAACTGGGTTGATAATGTCAATTGGCCACCCAAGTGATTCGAGAGCTGACATTTCGAGCGTTAGCCCTTCGTTGGAGTGAATCAAGGAATTGTGGGTGGTGTGTGGTTTATATACAGAAAGATGGAGCTTCGCTATTGGTTGGTGCCTGGTAGAGTGAAAACAACGGAATAATTTAGTTGAATGAAAAGCGTTCGTTGATACCAAGAGGATTGAGAGTGCCGATTTGAAAAATAAATTTTTGTTCTAGAGTTTTGTGGCTTTCCGTGTTACCTTGGTGAAGGGAAAGGCCGCAGACTGCCATATGTTGCTTACAATGATTTGGGAGATTGAAGTGTCTCGCCACCGGTTTAGATGCATTTTTGTCGTCTTTCTCTACGTCCCAAAGGTGTTCTCGGAATCAGTCGCCAAGTTGTCTCCCTGTTTCGCCGATGTATAACTTTTTGCAAAGAGTGCAAGTTATGCAGTAGATGACATTGGCTGAGGCACAGGTGAAATGATCAGTGATAGATTGATACATCGCTTGGGTCCCAATATTTTGTCAACGTTGTGAATGAAAGGGCATGCTTTGCACCATGTGTAAGCGCATTTAAATGCACCAGGGAGACTAGGCAACCGATTCTCAGAACACCTTCGGGATGTAGAGAAAGAAGACCAAAATGCATCTAAACTGGTCGCAAGACACTTCAATCTCCCATAATAACTTGTTGAGAAATTTGCTGCAAAAATCTTTGGATTTGGATAAATCCTCTATTTTCAATGGCCCGTGGAAACAGAGTTTAAGTGGTTCGCGACCGTGCATGGGGAATCTGGGGAGAGTTAATCATTGTCATTAAATCAAGAACAAAGGCTTCAGCTGTCCCAGTCAGATCTTCTAATTTGCTTGTGTGTCGAAGCCTTTTGCAGCATATTTGTTTTCCATGGGACTCCACAGTCTAAAGATTTCGGTCTATACTTACAATGGCTTCTACTTCATTGGACTCTGAAATGAATTTTGACTCAGAAGACTCTGAAATTTTTTATATCGCTGTAGTAGAAACCGAAGAGAATACTATCAAAATCACATGTGATACCACATGTGAAATCTAATGCCGAAAAGGTAAATTATAATCTATTTAATGAATTGTGCTTGTTGTTTAGAGGGCTTTCACTGCATTTCACTGACAATAAACGTGAATGCCCCGGGGCGCTTTCCATTCGACCAAAAATTCCGGTTTGAGATTCCGGGTATTCCGTGTGGCGAATGGAACAGTATTTTCCAGTTGGTCACGAAAAACCGGTTCCATGCCATTGCGTTCCAAGTTCCCCACCAAAATACAAAATAAATCAAAGAAAAACAAATGGCGGACCGTTGCCTTTGTTACTCGTTTTCGAGTTGTTAGACAACTCTGAAGTCAAAACAAACGACGTTTTTAGTGAGGAAGATGATATTACTTTGTTCATTGTAGCTAGCTGCTGCATGCGAAGCTTATAAACATTTCTGTGCTACTTCGTGCTACTTACCACTCATAACTGTGGCTATTCCTGCTATATTACGTGTGCAATGATACGGAAGACCAAAAAGCTTTCAAAGGCAAATAAGCAAGCCGCTCACCGATATCGAGAAGCCATCGACGAAGCCATCTTGATTTTTGACTGCAATTCTGGCTCGGAGAAACTGGCCCAAGCAGGAATGGTCGAATGGAACGGAATTTTCCGGTTATTCCAATGTTCCGGAATTTTGGGCCAACCTCGCGAGGTACACCCAAAATTTCGGAATGACATTCTGGAAAATGTCTGTTCCATTTGCTCACCCACCCGGAATTTCCCGAATTTTTGGTCGAATGGAAAGCGCCCCCGGTTGTCCCCCAATGGGGGGTGGCGGGGGTTTCACGTGACTGGTGCATAAGCAACAGAGCGTAAAAAGTGCAACCAGCGAAACCGAGCGGGCTGCTCGCCGAGACTGTAGTCCCAGGCATCTGGTCCTCCATTCTACAAGTGCACAACAGTACACTAAAACGTGTACAGTACATTATATTAACAGACAAAATGCTGTCTTATTCAGTGTAATAAAATAGAACGCACTCTGTTGTGACGTACGAGTTGAATCGAATGTTCATCCCCTCGGTCATCGAACATCGATTAAGCTTATGACAATGAATGCACCAAGCTAATAACAGCAAACAATTGACAAAATACTTACCGAGGTTAAGTTCTTTAGCTGGCTTGTCTAATTGGCCCGTAAAAACGACGACTTGAAGCACCACAGACCGCGTACAGACAGAATAGTTGAAGAGGGAGAGGCTTTCTTGATGACGGTATTTGCCTCGCGACCACGTGACTACAGTCACGTGACACGAGGTAACGAACACTCGATCGATTCCCATTCTCGTCCCCAGAGCCGCTTGTCCCTCTTAGCCGGCTGGGCCTGGGGCACGAGGAACAAGTGGCTCTGGGGACAGACGATTTGATTCGCTGAAATCAAACAAAGGGAGTCCAATCATATCAGCCGTTTTAGAATCCTTTATCGCTAGCGCGTTTAAAACGGCTGATGTGATTGGAATTCCTTTGTTTGATTTCAGCGAATAAAATCGTGTGTCCCCAGAGCCATTCTCAGCCGGCTAAGAGGGACAAGTGGCTCTGGGGACGAGAATGCCCCAGAGCCACTTGTTCCTCGTGCCCCAGGCCCAGCCGGCTAAGAGGGACAAGTGGCTCTGGGGCCGAGAATGCGCGTAAACCAAGCTCCAAAGGCACTGGGAACAAGTTAGTAGTACACTCTTTTTCTTTTATAAAAACCTTTTTTATAAGAACGTTGAGGCTGAAATTAACCAAATTTTTAAGAACGTATTTAGAACATTCTCCAGGCTGCGGCTCGATTAAGAAAGTTTTGCTCACTGTATATTAAAATGTTGGTTAACGGAAGCTTTGCTGCACGTATTTCATGTGAACTTTTTCCGCGTTTTTGCCACAAAATCTGGTAAATTTATGTACCGTTGCAAACCTCTATGTTCAATGCTTTTTCTAAAGCCAGAGTTGGTTGGCGAGACATCTCGCACGAGGTATCAGAACAAGTCGCATATCTCAGCAAGCAATGCACTTTGATAGGTTTCCTGGTCACCTCCGCATTAATTTATTGAAATACTATACCATGTAAATTTAAGAACATCTTTAAGAACGTTTACAGCCTCAAATGGCAAAAAATATAAGAACGCTCAGCCTCAGCTACAAAGTTAGACGTTCTTATATAAAAAAAAAAGAGTGTAGAGCTTTGGTTAGCCTACTACGCACTCCGGTTAGCCAACTAAGATCTCCGGTTAGCCTACTACGCACTCCGGTTAGCCTACTAAGAACTCCGGTTAGCATACAAAGCACTTCGGTTAGCCTACTAAGAACTCCGGTTAGCATACAAAGCACTTCGGTTAGCCTACTAAGATCTCCGGTTAGCCTACTACGCACTCCGGTTAGCCTACTACGCACTCCGGTTAGCCTACTACGCACTCCGGTTAGCCTACTAAGAACTCCGGTTAGCATACAAAGCACTTCGGTTAGCCTACTAAGAACTCCGGTTAGCATACAAAGCACTTCGGTTAGCCTACTAAGAACTCCGGTTAGCATACAAAGCACTCCGGTTAGCATACATGCAAAGCACTCCGGTTAGCATACAAAGCACTCCGGTTAGCCTACTAAGATCTCCCGTTAGCATACGAAGCACTCCGGTTAGCATACATGCAAAGCACTCCGGTTAGCCTACTAAGATCTCCCGTTAGCATACAAAGCACTTCGGTTAGCCTACTAAGAACTCCGGTTAGCATACAAAGCACTCCGGTTAGCATACATGCAAAGCACTCCGGTTAGCCTACTAAGATCTCCCGTTAGCATACAAAGCACTCCGGTTAGCCTACTAAGATCTCCCGTTAGCATACAAACTGAGCACTCCGGTTAGCCGTTTTAGAATCCTTTATCGCTAGCGCGTTTAAAACGGCTGATGTGATTGGAATTCCTTTGTTTGATTTCAGCGAATAAAATCGTGTGTCCCCAGAGCCATTCTCAGCCGGCTAAGAGGGACAAGTGGCTCTGGGGACGAGAATGCCCCAGAGCCACTTGTTCCTCGTGCCCCAGGCCCAGCCGGCTAAGAGGGACAAGTGGCTCTGGGGCAGAGAATGCGCGTAAACCAAGCTCCAAAGGCACTGGGAACAAGTTAGTAGTACACTCTTTTTCTTTTATAAAAACCTTTTTTATAAGAACGTTGAGGCTGAAATTAACCAAATTTTTAAGAACGTATTTAGAACATTCTCCAGGCTGCGGCTCGATTAAGAAAGTTTTGCTCACTGTATATTAAAATGTTGGTTAACGGAAGCTTTGCTGCACGTATTTCATGTGAACTTTTTCCGCGTTTTTGCCACAAAATCTGGTAAATTTATGTACCGTTGCAAACCTCTATGTTCAATGCTTTTTCTAAAGCCAGAGTTGGTTGGCGAGACATCTCGCACGAGGTATCAGAACAAGTCGCATATCTCAGCAAGCAATGCACTTTGAAAGGTTTCCTGGTCACCTCCGCATTAATTTATTGAAATACTATACCATGTAAATTTAAGAACATCTTTAAGAACGTTTACAGCCTCAAATGGCAAAAAATATAAGAACGCTCAGCCTCAGCTACAAAGTTAGACGTTCTTATATAAAAAAAAAAGAGTGTAGAGCTTTGGTTAGCCTACTACGCACTCCGGTTAGCCAACTAAGATCTCCGGTTAGCCTACTACGCACTCCGGTTAGCCTACTAAGAACTCCGGTTAGCATACAAAGCACTTCGGTTAGCCTACTAAGAACTCCGGTTAGCATACAAAGCACTTCGGTTAGCCTACTAAGATCTCCGGTTAGCCTACTACGCACTCCGGTTAGCCTACTACGCACTCCGGTTAGCCTACTACGCACTCCGGTTAGCCTACTAAGAACTCCGGTTAGCATACAAAGCACTTCGGTTAGCCTACTAAGAACTCCGGTTAGCATACAAAGCACTTCGGTTAGCCTACTAAGAACTCCGGTTAGCATACAAAGCACTCCGGTTAGCATACAAAGCACTCCGGTTAGCCTACTAAGATCTCCCGTTAGCATACGAAGCACTCCGGTTAGCATACATGCAAAGCACTCCGGTTAGCCTACTAAGATCTCCCGTTAGCATACAAAGCACTTCGGTTAGCCTACTAAGAACTCCGGTTAGCATACAAAGCACTCCGGTTAGCATACATGCAAAGCACTCCGGTTAGCCTACTAAGATCTCCCGTTAGCATACAAAGCACTCCGGTTAGCCTACTAAGATCTCCCGTTAGCATACAAAGCACTCCGGTTAGCCTACTAAGATCTCCCGTTAGCATACGAAGCACTCCGGTTAGCATACATGCAAAGCACTCCGGTTAGCCTACTAAGATCTCCCGTTAGCATACAAAGCACTTCGGTTAGCCTACTAAGAACTCCGGTTAGCATACAAAGCACTCCGGTTAGCATACATGCAAAGCACTCCGGTTAGCCTACTAAGATCTCCCGTTAGCATACAAAGCACTCCGGTTAGCCTACTAAGATCTCCCGTTAGCATACAAAGCACTCCGGTTAGCCTACTAAGATCTCCCGTTAGCATACGAAGCACTCCGGTTAGCCTACTAAGAACTCCAGTTAGCATACAAAGCACTCCGGTTAGCCTACTAAGATCTCCCGTTAGCATACAAAGCACTCCGGTTAGCCTACTAAGATCTCCCGTTAGCATACAAAGCACTCCGGTTAGCATACATGCAAAGCACTCCGGTTAGCCTACTAAGATCTCCCGTTAGCATACAAAGCACTTCGGTCAGCCTACTAAGAACTCCGGTTAGCATACAAAGCACTCCGGTTAGCATACATGCAAAGCACTCCGGTTAGCCTACTAAGATCTCCCGTTAGCATACAAAGCACTTCGGTTAGCCTACTAAGAACTCCGGTTAGCATACAAAGCACTCCGGTTAGCATACATGCAAAGCACTCCGGTTAGCATACATGCAAAGCACTTCGGTTAGCCTACTAAGATCTCCGGTTAGCATACAAAGCACTCCGGTTAGCCTACTAAGAACTCCGGTTAGCATACAAAGCACTTCGGTTAGCCTAATAACAACTCCGGTTAGCATACAAATCACTCCGGTTAGCCTACTAAGATCTCCGGTTAGCATACAAAGCACTTCGGTTAGCCTTCTAAGATCTCCGGTTAGCCTACTAAGAACTCCGGTTAGCATACAAAGCACTCCGGTTAGCCTACTAAGAACTCCGGTTAGCCTACTAAGAACTCCGGTTAGCATACAAAGCACTTCGGTTAGCCTAATAAGAACTCCGGTTAGCATACAAAGCACTCCGGTTAGCCTACTAAGATCTCCGGTTAGCATACAAAGCACTTCGGTTAGCCTAATAAGAACTCCGGTTAGCATACAAAGCACTCCGGTTAGCCTACTAAGAACTCCGGTTAGCATACAAAGCACTCCGGTTAGCATACATGCAAAGCACTTCGGTTAGCCTACTAAGATCTCCGGTTAGCATACAAAGCACTCCGGTTAGCCTACAAACACTCCGGTTAGCATACAAAGCACTCCGGTTAGCCCACTAAGAACTCCGGTTAGCATACAAAGCACTCCGGTTAGCATACATGCAAAGCACTCCGGTTAGCATACATGCAAAGCACTTCGGTTAGCCTACTACGCACTCCTGTTAGCCTACTAAGATCTCCGGTTAGCATACAAAGCACTCCGGTTAGCCTACTAAGATCTCCGGTTAGCATACAAAGCACTCCGGTTAGCATACATGCAAAGCACTCCGGTTAGCATACATGCAAAGCACTTCGGTTAGCCTACTAAGATCTCCGGTTAGCATACAAAGCACTCCGGTTAGCCTACTAAGAACTCCGGTTAGCATACAAAGCACTTCGGTTGGCCTAATAACAACTCCGGTTAGCATACAAAGCACTCCGGTTAGCCTAATAACAACTCCGGTTAGCATACAAATCACTCCGGTTAGCCTACTAAGATCTCCGGTTAGCATACAAAGCACTTCGGTTAGCCTTCTAAGATCTCCGGTTAGCCTACTAAGAACTCCGGTTAGCATACAAAGCACTCCGGTTAGCCTACTAAGAACTCCGGTTAGCCTACTAAGAACTCCGGTTAGCATACAAAGCACTCCGGTTAGCCTACTAAGATCTCCGGTTAGCATACAAAGCACTTCGGTTAGCCTACTAAGAACTCCGGTTAGCATACAAAGCACTCCGGTTAGCCTACTAAGATCTCCGGTTAGCATACAAAGCACTTCGGTTAGCCTAATAAGAACTCCGGTTAGCATACAAAGCACTCCGGTTAGCCTACTAAGATCTCCGGTTAGCATACAAAGCACTTCGGTTAGCCTACTAAGAACTCCGGTTAGCATACAAAGCACTTCGGTTGGCCTAATAACAACTCCGGTTAGCATACAAAGCACTTCGGTTAGCCTACTAAGATCTCCGGTTAGCATACAAAGCACTTCGGTTAGCCTAATAAGAACTCCGGTTAGCATACAAAGCACTTCGGTTAGCCTAATAAGAACTCCGGTTAGCATACAAAGCACTCCGGTTAGCCTAATAAGAACTCCGGTTAGCATACAAAGCACTTCGGTTAGCCTACTAAGAACTCCGGTTAGCATACAAAGCACTCCGGTTAGCCTAATAAGAACTCCGGTTAGCATACAAAGCACTTCGGTTAGCCTACTAAGAACTCCGGTTAGCATACAAAGCACTCCGGTTAGCCTAATAAGAACTCCGGTTAGCATACAAAGCACTCCGGTTAGCCTACTAAGAACTCCGGTTAGCATACAAAGCACTTCGGTTAGCCTACTAAGAACTCCGGTTAGCATACAAAGCACTTCGGTTAGCCTAATAAGAACTCCGGTTAGCATACAAAGCACTTCGGTTAGCCTACTAAGAACTCCGGTTAGCATACAAAGTACTTCGGTTAGCCTAATAAGAACTCCGGTTAGCATACAAAGCACTCCGGTTAGCCTACTAAGATCTCCCGTTAGCATACAAAGCACTTCGGTTAGCCTACTAAGAACTCCGGTTAGCATACAAAGCACTCCGGTTAGCATACATGCAAAGCACTCCGGTTAGCCTACTAAGATCTCCCGTTAGCATACAAAGCACTCCGGTTAGCCTACTAAGATCTCCCGTTAGCATACAAAGCACTCCGGTTAGCCTACTAAGATCTCCCGTTAGCATACGAAGCACTCCGGTTAGCATACATGCAAAGCACTCCGGTTAGCCTACTAAGATCTCCCGTTAGCATACAAAGCACTTCGGTTAGCCTACTAAGAACTCCAGTTAGCATACAAAGCACTCCGGTTAGCATACATGCAAAGCACTTCGGTTAGCCTACTAAGATCTCCCGTTAGCATACAAAGCACTCCGGTTAGCCTACTAAGATCTCCCGTTAGCATACAAAGCACTCCGGTTAGCATACATGCAAAGCACTCCGGTTAGCCTACTAAGATCTCCCGTTAGCATACAAAGCACTTCGGTTAGCCTACTAAGAACTCCGGTTAGCATACAAAGCACTCCGGTTAGCATACATGCAAAGCACTCCGGTTAGCATACATGCAAAGCACTTCGGTTAGCCTACTAAGATCTCCGGTTAGCATACAAAGCACTTCGGTTAGCATACAAAGCACTCCGGTTAGCCTACTAAGAACTCCGGTTAGCATACAAAGCACTCCGGTTAGCATACAAACACTCCGGTTAGCCTACTACGCACTCCTGTTAGCCTACTAAGATCTCCGGTTAGCATACAAAGCACTCCGGTTAGCATACATGCAAAGCACTCCGGTTAGCATACATGCAAAGCACTTCGGTTAGCCTACTAAGATCTCCGGTTAGCATACAAAGCACTCCGGTTAGCCTAATAACAACTCCGGTTAGCATACAAAGCACTCCGGTTAGCCTACTAAGAACTCCGGTTAGCATACAAAGCACTTCGGTTAGCCTAATAACAACTCCGGTTAGCATACAAATCACTCCGGTTAGCCTACTAAGATCTCCGGTTAGCATACAAAGCACTTCGGTTAGCCTTCTAAGATCTCCGGTTAGCCTACTAAGAACTCCGGTTAGCATACAAAGCACTCCGGTTAGCCTACTAAGAACTCCGGTTAGCCTACTAAGAACTCCGGTTAGCATACAAAGCACTTCGGTTAGCCTAATAAGAACTCCGGTTAGCATACAAAGCACTCCGGTTAGCCTACTAAGATCTCCGGTTAGCATACAAAGCACTTCGGTTAGCCTAATAAGAACTCCGGTTAGCATACAAAGCACTCCGGTTAGCCTACTAAGATCTCCGGTTAGCATACAAAGCACTTCGGTTAGCCTAATAAGAACTCCGGTTAGCATACAAAGCACTTCGGTTAGCCTAATAAGAACTCCGGTTAGCATACAAAGCACTTCGGTTAGCCTACTAAGATCTCCGGTTAGCATACAAAGTACTTCGGTTAGCCTACTACGCACTCCGGTTAGCCTACTACGCACTCCGGTTAGCCTACTAAGAACTCCGGTTAGCATACAAAGCACTTCGGTTAGCCTACTAAGAACTCCGGTTAGCATACAAAGCACTTCGGTTAGCCTACTAAGAACTCCGGTTAGCATACAAAGCACTCCGGTTAGCCTACTAAGATCTCCCGTTAGCATACGAAGCACTCCGGTTAGCATACATGCAAAGCACTCCGGTTAGCCTACTAAGATCTCCCGTTAGCATACAAAGCACTTCGGTTAGCCTACTAAGAACTCCGGTTAGCATACAAAGCACTCCGGTTAGCATACATGCAAAGCACTCCGGTTAGCCTACTAAGATCTCCCGTTAGCATACAAAGCACTCCGGTTAGCCTACTAAGATCTCCCGTTAGCATACAAAGCACTCCGGTTAGCCTACTAAGATCTCCCGTTAGCATACGAAGCACTCCGGTTAGCATACATGCAAAGCACTCCGGTTAGCCTACTAAGATCTCCCGTTAGCATACAAAGCACTCCGGTTAGCCTACTAAGAACTCCGGTTAGCATACAAAGCACTCCGGTTAGCATACATGCAAAGCACTCCTGTTAGCCTACTAAGATCTCCGGTTAGCATACAAAGCACTCCGGTTAGCCTACTAAGATCTCCCGTTAGCATACAAAGCACTCCGGTTAGCATACATGCAAAGCACTCCGGTTAGCCTACTAAGATCTCCCGTTAGCACACAAAGCACTTCGGTTAGCCTACTAAGAACTCCGGTTAGCATACAAAGCACTCCGGTTAGCATACATGCAAAGCACTCCGGTTAGCATACATGCAAAGCACTTCGGTTAGCCTACTAAGATCTCCGGTTAGCATGCAAAGCACTCCGGTTAGCATACATGCAAAGCACTTCGGTTAGCCTACTAAGATCTCCGGTTAGCATACAAAGCACTCCGGTTAGCCTACTAAGAACTCCGGTTAGCATACAAAGCACTCCGGTTAGCATACAAAGCACTCCGGTTAGCATACATGCAAAGCACTCCGGTTAGCCTACTAAGATCTCCCGTTAGCATACAAAGCACTTCGGTTAGCCTACTAAGAACTCCGGTTAGCATACAAAGCACTCCGGTTAGCATACATGCAAAGCACTCCGGTTAGCATACATGCAAAGCACTTCGGTTAGCCTACTAAGATCTCCGGTTAGCATACAAAGCACTCCGGTTAGCCTACTAAGAACTCCGGTTAGCATACAAAGCACTTCGGTTAGCCCAATAACAACTCCGGTTAGCATACAAATCACTCCGGTTAGCCTACTAAGATCTCCGGTTAGCATACAAAGCACTTCGGTTAGCCTTCTAAGATCTCCGGTTAGCCTACTAAGAACTCCGGTTAGCATACAAAGCACTTCGGTTAGCCTTCTAAGATCTCCGGTTAGCCTACTAAGAACTCCGGTTAGCCTACTAAGAACTCCGGTTAGCATACAAAGCACTTCGGTTAGCCTAATAAGAACTCCGGTTAGCATACAAAGCACTCCGGTTAGCCTACTAAGATCTCCGGTTAGCATACAAAGCACTTCGGTTAGCCTACTAAGATCTCCGGTTAGCATACATGCAAAGCACTCCGGTTAGCATACAAAGCACTTCGGTTAGCATACATGCAAAGCACTCCGGTTAGCATACAAAGCACTTCGGTTAGCCTAATAAGAACTCCGGTTAGCATACAAAGCACTTCGGTTAGCCTAATAAGAACTCCGGTTAGCATACAAAGCACTTCGGTTAGCCTAATAAGAACTCCGGTTAGCATACAAATCACTCCGGTTAGCCTACTAAGATCTCCGGTTAGCATACAAAGCACTTCGGTTAGCCTTCTAAGATCTCCGGTTAGCCTACTAAGAACTCCGGTTAGCATACAAAGCACTCCGGTTAGCCTACTAAGAACTCCGGTTAGCCTACTAAGAACTCCGGTTAGCATACAAAGCACTCCGGTTAGCCTACTAAGATCTCCGGTTAGCATACAAAGCACTTCGGTTAGCCTACTAAGAACTCCGGTTAGCATACAAAGCACTCCGGTTAGCCTACTAAGATCTCCGGTTAGCATACAAAGCACTTCGGTTAGCCTACTAAGAACTCCGGTTAGCATACAAAGCACTTCGGTTAGCCTAATAAGAACTCCGGTTAGCATACAAAGCACTTCGGTTAGCATACAAAGCACTCCGGTTAGCCTACTAAGATCTCCGGTTAGCATACAAAGCACTCCGGTTAGCATACAAAGCACTTCGGTTAGCCTACTAAGAACTCCGGTTAGCATACAAAGCACTCCGGTTAGCCTACTAAGATCTCCGGTTAGCATACAAAGCACTTCGGTTAGCCTACTAAGAACTCCGGTTAGCATACAAAGCACTTCGGTTAGCCTAATAAGAACTCCGGTTAGCATACAAAGCACTTCGGTTAGCATACAAAGCACTCCGGTTAGCATACAAAGCACTCCGGTTAGCATACAAAGCACTCCGGTTAGCATACAAAGCACTTCGGTTAGCCTACTAAGAACTCCGGTTAGCATACAAAGCACTTCGGTTAGCCTACTAAGAACTCCGGTTAGCATACAAAGCACTCCGGTTAGCATACAAAGCACTCCGGTTAGCATACAAAGCACTCCGGTTAGCCCACTAAGAACTCCGGTTAGCATAAAAAGCACTCCGGTTAGCCTACTAAGAACTCCGGTTAGCATACAAAGCACTCCGGTTAGCCTACAAACACTCCGGTTAGCCTACTACGCACTCCTGTTAGCCTACTAAGATCTCCGGTTAGCATACAAAGCACTCCGGTTAGCCTACTAAGATCTCCGGTTAGCATACAAAGCACTCCGGTTAGCATACATGCAAAGCACTCCGGTTAGCATACATGCAAAGCACTTCGGTTAGCCTACTAAGATCTCCGGTTAGCATACAAAGCACTCCGGTTAGCCTACTAAGAACTCCGGTTAGCATACAAAGCACTTCGGTTAGCCTAATAACAACTCCGGTTAGCATACAAATCACTCCGGTTAGCCTACTAAGATCTCCGGTTAGCATACAAAGCACTTCGGTTAGCCTTCTAAGATCTCCGGTTAGCCTACTAAGAACTCCGGTTAGCATACAAAGCACTCCGGTTAGCCTACTAAGAACTCCGGTTAGCCTACTAAGAACTCCGGTTAGCATACAAAGCACTTCGGTTAGCCTAATAAGAACTCCGGTTAGCATACAAAGCACTCCGGTTAGCCTAATAAGAACTCCGGTTAGCATACAAAGCACTTCGGTTAGCCTAATAAGAACTCCGGTTAGCATACAAAGCACTCCGGTTAGCCTACTAAGATCTCCGGTTAGCATACAAAGCACTTCGGTTAGCCTAATAAGAACTCCGGTTAGCATACAAAGCACTCCGGTTAGCCTACTAAGATCTCCGGTTAGCATACAAAGCACTTCGGTTAGCCTAATAAGAACTCCGGTTAGCATACAAAGCACTCCGGTTAGCCTACTAAGAACTCCGGTTAGCATACAAAGCACTTCGGTTTGCCTAATAAGAACTCCGGTTAGCATACAAAGCACTCCGGTTAGCCTACTAAGAACTCCGGTTAGCATACAAAGCACTTCGGTTAGCCTACTAAGAACTCCGGTTAGCATACAAAGCACTTCGGTTAGCCTAATAAGAACTCCGGTTAGCATACAAAGCACTCCGGTTAGCCTAATAAGAACTCCGGTTAGCATACAAAGCACTTCGGTTTGCCTAATAAGAACTCCGGTTAGCATACAAAGCACTTCGGTTAGCCTACTAAGAACTCCGGTTAGCATACAAAGTACTTCGGTTAGCCTAATAAGAACTCCGGTTAGCATACAAAGCACTCCGGTTAGCCTACTAAGAACTCCGGTTAGCATACAAAGCACTCCGGTTAGCCTACAAACACTCCGGTTAGCCTACTAAGATCTCCGGTTAGCATACAAAGCACTCCGGTTAGCATACAAAGCACTCCGGTTAGCCCACTAAGAACTCCGGTTAGCATACAAAGCACTCCGGTTAGCATACAAAGCACTCCGGTTAGCCTACTAAGAACTCCGGTTAGCATACAAAGCACTCCGGTTAGCCTACAAACACTCCGGTTAGCCTACTACGCACTCCTGTTAGCCTACTAAGATCTCCGGTTAGCATACAAAGCACTCCGGTTAGCCTACTAAGATCTCCGGTTAGCATACAAAGCACTCCGGTTAGCATACAAAACACTCCGGTTAGCCTACAAACACTCCGGTTAGCCTACTAAGAACTCCGGTTAGCATACAAAGCACTCCGGTTAGCATACAAAACACTCCGGTTAGCCTACAAACACTCCGGTTAGCCTACTAAGAACTCCGGTTAGCATACAAAGCACTCCGGTTAGCCTACTAAGAACTCCGGTTAGCATACAAAGCACTCCGGTTAGCCTGTTTACGGGTTAGGGTAAGGGTTACTGTTTATGGTTAGTTATTAAGGTTAACAAATCTTCTAATATCGGCAAGACCACAACGACAAACCAATGAATGGTGCCGGATCTTGTGTAGACCTGGATCAGTTAAAGTCAAAAGATACTATGCAAAAAACGGTAGACTGATCCCCAGAGCGAAGAGAAGAAATTAAAACAGAAATGAAATTACATAATGAAATTACATATTGTACTTGTTTTTATGTAATTTCATTCTTCTCTTCGCCGTGGGGATCAGTCTACCGTTTTTTTGCTTATTAGGTACCCGATTTATATGATAACCAAGTCAATGCGCGTGCTATGATTGGTCAATCAGCTATGGTTTATTGTGTCAGTAAACTCATGGAAAAATTGCACATTTTCTGAATTATTATATAGATGCAATAGACCATAAGTTACTGTGGTTTATAGGTAGCCTGCGTAGCTGGCGGGATTCGCTTTTGTTTTTGGAGAGGCCGTCGTCGGTACGGCAAAGCCGTGGAGAAATTGGTGAGGAGTCACTCGCGCGGCTTCGCCGCTTGACCTCGTGGGCGACGACCGCGAATGCTGAGTGAGTAGCTCGCACCCTCAAATCTCGCCAAAAATAAACCAATTGGGATGTTGTTAGAACACTCCAAGAATTTTTAAATAAAAATCGCCTGCGGCTTGTGATTTACAAATTCTTCTATTGCTTTTATAATACATACCTTAGGCTTATTTATTTGTTAAATAAACCATAGTAACTTGTGGTCTATTGCTTAAATATAGTGCTAATGCATCAAAAATCGAAAGTTAAATAGAGCTAATTAAAAGTTAGTTCTTGACTTCTCATCACAGCGAAAAATAGAAAGAGTAGGATCCGGAAGAAAATTAAAAGCGGGGTCGAATTTTTGATGTCATTAGCACTTTAAAAATTTTGATCAACCGGCAGCCAATGCACTGGTCATGCGTTTGACCCGCGTTCGATTCCCCTGTACGTTCTTATTGTACTTGTCTTTTTCATTCTTTCACTTTGAAAGAAATTAATCGAAGTGTCTGAGTTACGCGTTGTCACTAATGACCTGTTTTCTTGAGTCCTATTTAAGATTCTTTTGTTCATTCTTTCCATGTCGGTTTTCTTTAATTAATTAATTTTGAAGTGTCCCTCTTTCCTGTGGCCAAAACGATTAATATCGTAACGTTTTAAATGCGCTCGCGCGCACGCCCTTTCATTCATAACGTTGACAAAATATCGGGACCCAAGCGATCTATCAAGATCACTGATCATTTCACCTGTACCTCAGCTAATGTCATCTACTGCATAACTTTCACTTTTTGCAAAAAGTTATACATCGGCGAAACAGGGAGACGACTAGGCGACCGATTCCGAGACGACAAAAATGCATCTAAACCGGTCGTGAGGCACTTCAATCTCCCAAATCATTGTAAGAAACATATGGCAGTCTGCGGCCTTTCCCTTCAAGAAGGCCGCAAAACTCTAGAACAAAAATTTATTTTTCAAACTGGCACTCTTAATCCTCACGGTATAAACGAACGCTTTTCATTCAACTAATAAATTCCATTGTTTTCACGTTACTAGGCACCAACCAATAGCGAAGCTCCATCTTTCTGAATATAAACCACACATGACCCACATTCCTTGATTCGCTCCAACGAAGGGCTAACGCTCGAAATGTCAGCTCTCGAATCTCTTTACGGTGGCCAATTCACATTATCAACCCAGTTGACAAAACCAAATTATATTGTTAGACTTCCCACCGACGCAGCACCACAATTTCTTTAGAAACTTACCCCCTCTAACATCGTAACAACCTCGTTCCCAGGCGTAATCCAATTGGCAATCCACCGTAAGGAAACAGTGGCGACTGGTACATTAACCTATAATGCTTTGCGCGCAAAACCCTAAAAGAGCGGATAAAAACACAAGGAAAAGTTCTAAGTGATTTAGGCCCCACTTATATGGTCTCGAGTACCCGAGACAACCCTCCCCCGAGTTACCCTGGGCGAGCTAACTTTTCACTAAAATGTTGAAAAATTCCGCCAACCGTTTTGTATGATCCTACCCGAGTTGCCTCGGGGGGCGAGACAACTCGGGTAGGCGAGTTGTCTCCTCTCGGCAGGTAGGGTAACCCTGGCAGGCGGGACAACTTTTTCTCATATAAACACTTTGGCTGGCCAACCCGGGACAACTCTTAACGTGCCGACTGTCACCTACTGTCCGGATGTCAGGTTTTTAAGCAAAAAATTGCACTAAAGAAATAGAATTTAACCCAACAAGGCCTCCAGTGATCGAATAAACAAAAGAAATTCAAAGGAAGAAGGATACCTGGTGAGTTGAATTACTTGAACATTAAAATACTTTATGAATAATCAAACAGGGTCAACTTTAACTCAGCTGACAGGGACAATTTTTTGTCATATAAACGCTCGGTAAAGTTGTCTCGGGAGGGAGGGTTGTCTCGGGTACGCGAGACCATACAACCTAGGCCTTAGTGAGCAATGTTGTTTATAGTAGTAGGAACGACTTCCGTTAAACCATACCTTGCTGTATGTCCAGTGGGTTTTGTTTGGTTCGCAAGGTATTGTGGTAAAATGTACAGCCGCCATCTTTTTTCTTACGGTGGATTGCCAATTGGATTGAGTGTGGCACAGGTCGGTATTACAGTCATCCCAAGAGAACCTGAAGACAATGCTTTTGGGGGGTAAACAAGGTGTATTATGGGCAATGCGAAAATGGTCAATATACGATGTGAGCAAATCACAAATGTACGACGATGCCAGACTCGTACCCAGTCGCTATTTACGGGTTCAGGGAATGAGAGAAGATTGGATACTAGGGAAGACTGAGGCGCGTGGAGTGTCATGGGAAGGGTCAAAGGGAAAATAGCGACTATTTTTCCTTCGTCCCTTTCCATGAAAACCCGCGCGCTTCAATCTTTAGTACTCAATGTTCTCTCGACTGGGTACAAGTCTGCGACGGTGCCAAATTGTTGAGTGTCTTGTAGGTTGTAAGTCAAATCTTGAAAATAATGCGTTGATTTACGGGAAGACAGTGAAGATTAAAAAGAACGGGCGCATTGTGATCGTGCTTTGTTGTAAGTGTGATGAGGCGAGCAGCGACATTCTGAACGTGTTGTAACCTTTTTATGTATGGTAGGTCATACAGTAGGGCATTACAGTGATCCAACTGTAAAGATACAAACATATGGTCGCTGAAAGATATTTCCTGATATGGCTGATATTACGCAGGTGCAGATAAAACGAACATTTGCAAATGTTGGTAACTTGTTCGTTAAAGCAAAACTGACTTCGAACAAAGAGTGGCTATATTTCTTGCTTTTTGCACGGAGTGAATAGTTTCACCGGCCAGCTGCAGCAACAGAGATTTCGTGAAGGAGTGTTCTCGGAAGATGTTTGGCGGATGTCACAAATAATTTAGATTTGTCTTTATTTAATTTAAGGCGATTAACCATCATCCAGTGATTAATTTCATTCACACAGCTCTCAATGTTAGACACCGCTAGATCCCTATCACCCAGTATGGTTGGTTGAAAAGGCAAGTAAAGCTGTGAGTCATCAGCATAAAAATGATAACTCAAGTTAAATTTCTTTACAATGACTGAAAGTGAAGAAGTTTAAAGCATCCACTGATCTAACTACGCGAGGAAGACCATGACACTTCAGGAATAAAGTACAACATCTTTCATAAACCGAAAAATTGATAAAAGATGATCGGCAAAGAATAGGAAAACAAATAAAAGATCCAAATATCATTAGAGAAAGTAACACGTTTCGACATGTTGCGTTGCGTTCGACATGTTGGTGGGAGGCGCAGTGGCCTAATGGTTAGTGCGCTGGACTCTGGATCGGACGGTCCGGGTTCGAGTCCTGGCCGGGGCACTGCGTTGTGTTCTTGGGCAAGACACTTTACTCTCACAGTGCCTCTCTTCACCCAGGTGTACAAATGGGTACCGGCGAATTTACTGCTGGGGGGTAACCCTGCGATGGACTAGCATCCCATCCAGGGGGGAGTAGAAATACTCTCTGTCGCTTAATGCTTCGGAAACCGGGGATAAGCTCCGGCCTGATGGGCCACTAGGCCCGACAGCAGACTTACCTTACCTTACCTTCGACATGTTGCATGCAAGTGTTTTGATAAGATGAGCTCTTCACTTTTTTGGTTTTGTGAACTTTATTACAACGTATTTGAAGCCGTTATTTATGTAGCTATCCATATAAAGTAAAACATCGAGAGTCGCTAAATACGGACACACGATTTTGACGAGTTGTTTCTTGTTAAAGTTCGTTTAAAATTGTGTAGCTGTCCTCTCTAGATCTCGTGACCGCAGGAGCAGGCGAAGTTTAGAAAAAAAAGCTCCAAGTGGAAATCAACAAGAAATGGAAAAATGTGTTCATTCACTTATGTTAATTAGTTATTTGTGCGTTATTTATTATTTAGTAATACGGTTTTAAAAACTATATTTAAAACCATTAGTCGTGATAAAATTTGGGACAAGATTCCTCAAGTTATAACCTGGCATAGGTAGCAAATATTATAGGTAGCAAATTTTTGGCATTCCAGTGAGCAACTTTTCCAGAATTTTAAGAGCACAATCTAGACAGGCCCAGCGGCGAATGGTAACTTCAGGGCTTTGCGCGCGACTGTGACCGAGGTTGTGATCCAAAACAGCTTTGCGAAAAACCAAGACGTTCGAACCACTCAAAAAACGAGACCATTGAAATTTGACTAAAATTTTGCGAGGCCTTTATTCTTCCAAAGACCATTCAGTATGAGCGGCGAGTGTGACCGGCGAAGCCGAGGTCTGCAATGGGCGTATCAGCTGGCGGCGGTTGCGCCTTTAAGAGGGGGGGGGGGGGGGTGAATAGGGGTACGCGAATCCGCCAATCCGTGCTATTTTTTGGACAAATCCGTCAATCCGCTACTATTTTCGTTCAAATCCGCATCCACATTCTTTGAAAACTTTCTGTGTAACAGTTTCACCGAAAGGACAGTAGATGTTGTTTTTGATGGCAATTTTTCAAGAAGCTTCGTCTCTTTGCTTGTCTACGCAGTTTCCAGCGCTCCAGGTTTTCTGACCAGGTAGCCTCATGCGCACAGTTTCCCATTGTCCAATGGGTTGAGGTGATTTTGCATGTTTGTTGTAGTAGCACTGCTGCCTTCAAGTCGAGCTCACAGAGCGCGAAGCTTCGCGCGCCGGAGAGCTGCCAAACCGGAAACCTCTGAGAAACAACCTCGTTCCCAGGGTCTCTCATCTTCCTACCCTATTTCTTTTCTTTTTATTTATTTATTTCTAGTGTATTGTATTGTATTGTAAAATGTAAAAAGGCATTGTAATGATAAGTATTTTAAGTGATGTTTGAAAGTAAGTTGTATGTAGTAACTTAGCGTATTGTAAGCTGTTAGCAGTCATGTAATTTGTTGTACGTAATTGAACTGTAGTCTTTGTCAAAAAATCTTAATAAATAAAAAACAAGGGTTTTACCCCTTTAAAAAAATTCTCCCCACCCTATCGTAGCGAGAGTTAAGAGCGAGAGAGGGAGGGCGGGAGCGTGTCTTCTGTTGAATAACGAGGCTGTAGCTGCGAAGGAGGGTCTTACAGCGACGTAAGAGATAAGAACTCCGATTGGTCAGATTCTCTGCACTTGGCGAACAGGCATTTGACTGTCTTCACGCACAACAAACGCAGTTTTCACGGCGTTCTCAGCCTTTCCAGTGACTGTTGAGGATAGGGTAATGATGTAGTGTTTGAACATCCAAGTTTTCGCGAACACAGTGAGTTCGCTGGATCTGGAAAATAGTTTCAGTGTAGAAAAGTGCTTTATTGGCTAATGTGGGAAAACACAGTTCCTAAGGGCCTCTAACGGTTAAATATAAGAATTTTTCAAAAGTGTACTGACGCAAATTTGTAAAACCTCCTAATGTTCGAATGCTCATTATTTTTGATAGCGATATATATTGCCATAATTTGCTCCTAAAGCTCAGTTGGTAGAGCGCCGGACTACCGCGCGGGAGGTCTCGGGTTCAAGTCCCAGACCGGACCAACACTCAGGGTCTTAAAATAATTGAGGAGAACGTGCTGCCTTTGTAACTAAAATCTGCAAATGGTTAGATGTTCTAGTCTTCTCGGATAAGGACGATAAACCGTAGGTCCCGTCTCCTGCATCTTCAGTGTTACAGGTCAGCAGGGGACGTTAAAGAACCCACGCACTTATCGCAAAGAGTAGGGCATGGAGTTCCCGGTGTTGTGGTCTGCTCTGCTGGTTGGGTTCGGGTGAGATCATGAATGGACTGATAGCGGCTGCTATAGGCGCCTTTACATGCTGACGTCCGATCTCACCCTGATTAGATATGTAAATTGGCCCTGAAAAACCCAATTTGGGAGTGGTCAATCAAGTACAAATTACAAATTACAAATTACAACTCGGATAAATGTCTGAGGGGCTTATTAACAACTGCATCTTGGAGACCCGGCATTTATTCGGTCACAGCATTTAATCAAGAAAATATGTTATGTTTACATCCACCTATTATATCATATTTTACTAGTACTGTATTACACCCTGGACCTACAGGCCAATGGTATTGCAGGGTTCGTACCCCTTTTCAAAAACAAATTTCCAGGACTTTTACAGGCCTTTTCCAGGACTCACATCAAATTTTCCAGGACTCCAAAATTCACATTAAACCCTTTTTCGTCCAAGATCCCAATATAAATTCTCCCAACTGTAAGCCTCGCATTCCTTATAAAGTTAGTTCAGAAAAATTCATTTCTTGAGTTTAACAGATTTCCAGGACTTTCCAGGACCTGTAATCTTTTACCAGGACTTTCCAGTCCTGGAAAATGCCATAATAAAATTCCAGGACTTTCCAGGTTTTCCAGGACCTGTACGAACCCTGTATTGGTGCTTCAACAAGGTGCCACTTGACCCCACCCTGGGAATGTTCACAGCAAATTTTAATTTAGACATTCTTTAAGACAGAAAAGTAGCGGTTGGCACCATAGTCCACATAAAGCATGTCGCCACGCACAGACTCCACAAGCACTGTGCAAAACCAGTAATCAAACAATCAACATTCTTGCTGCTTTATTTTGTATGCATGCTCTAAATTTTACATAAGATTTAGCTAACTGCATCACCACAACAATGACAAAAGAGTCAACTTGTTGCATTATGGGTTCAAAATAACAGCCATCCGGCAAACAGTATCCTTAAGTCAATATTGGCAAATAAAGTCTTATGCAATATAACAGCAAGTTTTGATTACATTGCTTGCCAGTCGACGCTCGGCCTGATTTGAATATGGCAAGGGGTGAAGTGACATTTAACCCTTTAGTCCCAAGATCAGCATTTTGATTCACCTGATCTTTGTGCATACAGTGCCCTAACTGCACCTTTGGAGAATTTGCATTTTGGTCAAAACTTTCTAAAATGTTCTTGACTGGTGCTTAATTTTCAAAGCCTGCATGTCTAGATTTTGTTACAATATGTTAGGAGAAGTTACAAATTGGTCACTGCTGCCAGGGATTAAAGAGTTTAAATATCACTTCATATCACTTCTTCCCCTTGCCACTAGGAACCAGCGGCTGTCCTTTATCTTTTCCCCGAAGCTTAACACCTGAAAATAACAAAATCACATACAGTGTTCGCAAATGTGAGAATTAAATGCTCAAGCATCAGCATCAGAATAAGCACAAGAATCATTACACACACCAAGGTGCTCAAAGAAGTGCAAGAACATTCATTTTTTTATTTACTCAAGTTATCAGACGGTGCTTATTTCACAAGAGGCAACGGGCATGGAATAAGTACAAGATTTGGCAGTTGCCTTCCACCAATGTGGCCCGGGTTCGATTCCCAGCCCTGGGATCATATGTGGGCTGAGTTTGTTGGTTCTCTACTCTGCTCCGAGAGGTTTTTCTCCGGGTCCTTCGGTTTTCCCCTCTCCACAAAAACCAACATTTAAATTTGATTTGATTTGATTCAGTGTTCCCAATTAGTACGTCAGTGCTAGATATAGTTGACACTCAAATAAAGTTCATTACTATTAAATTCATGTTCATTACTTACATTTGGACAGAAATTTTGTTGCGTTGTACGTACGGCCTGGCACAATGGAGTGTATGTGTTTGTGCCAACAGTTTTTGGTTTACAAAATTATTTTGAAAGAGTACCTAAACTCCTTCAAGAAAGACAGCACCAGTCAAGGTATTGACTGCAGTACAGCTATACTGCATGTATTTTGATGGTTGCATTTATTCTCTTGGTTTAGAAAAGAAGGAGATTTATAATGATCAATGAGCACCACATGCACAAAAAAAGACAGATAATGGTGAATGATAAGCTCCATGCTTTGTACTTCAATAAACTGTGCTACCTTAAACCCAATGAGAG
>OX393563.1:1324328-1426828 GCA_947652115.1 Blastomussa wellsi
ACAGCGATGGGAATACACCTATTCACTTTGCTTTGAAATATGCCCTACAAACGGTGCGGTTCTCCACATTTGATGACCTGATTTTGCCATTACTTAAGGTCTGCAGTCGCCATGTTCTTAACATGGAAAATAACGAGGAAAAAACTCCAAGAGAATACCTAACCGATTTAAAAAGAGTGTATTCTCAGCGAAGGGAGGAAGAAGAGGCTGAAAGAGCACGGAGGTGGCGAAAAGAACGCGAGATGTCGACAAAGATGGAGAACTTTGAGTGGGAAAGGAAACTGCAGTTTGAAGCAAGCCAAGAGGACTATTGTAATAGACATAGTGCTTATGACCAAGATAACAGTCATGAGAACTCACAGGAATCTTATGATGAATGGGCTGACAGAATAATGCGTGAAAACATGCAAAAAACTACATCAAGTAAACAACAGAAAACAGAAAGCAACAGGCGAGAGCAACAACAAGAACAAAGGGCAAGAGAGCGAACTCGAGAACTCGAGAAGGAACATGAAGCGTATATTACACGTATGTCTTTCCAACGACAGAAGTTAAAACTTTCTTCATCATTGACGGACTATGAAAAGCGTTGTGAAGCAATCTTCCAAAGTAATTCAACGATAAGCCTGAAGTTTTCTGATCTGCCATGGCCTTCAGAGGGGGACACAAAAAATATGATTGATCGTGTAGTGAAATGGTCAGAACTGAAAAGGGAAGAAGAAAAAAAGAAATTTCTTAAAGAACAGCAAGTGAGATGGCATCCAGATAAGTTTTTACAGAAGTGTGGCAGAAGACTTCATGTTGATGACAGAGAACAAATAATTGAACAAGTAAAGGAACTTTCTCAAGAAATTAATACATTATTAGAAGGTTAATTTTCAATTTTATGTTGTGTTTGATTTGGAAATCCAGATTTGATTCCAAATCTTAATGTTAGATTTGCCAATTAAACACAAAATCATAACATGGATTTTGCTGGATTTTGGTGTTTTATTGGGAAATTCCGAAATTAGGATTTCAAGATCTAAATCCAGATTTCCCAACCAAATGAAACTAACAGTAATCGAGTAGCAAAATACTGGGAAACCTGTCTCATTAAAATCCCTGTAAACTTTGAGATATTGCATCATGTTCCTTTGTAATAAAGCTTCCTCTACAGGCTCATGGAACTTTGGAGTGATTATTCATTATGGCTGTATTTTCCCAATCAGGCCAAATGATACCACAGTCAGACTCCCCAAGAGGGAGTTCTAGTGAAGATTGCATATTAAAATCCGTGAGGCAAGCAAGAAAACAGCAAGCAGGATATATTCAGCAGACCTATGAGTTGTGTAGGTGTCAGTTAAAGAGAACAGGCAAACTGTCAAAGGGCCAAGACCCTCCTGTGTTGCTGTAAACCAGGCAGTCACTCTGCCCATACTGACTGGCATCTGCACAACTTGTAGCTACTTGTGGCTAGACACTATTATTTATCTCGCTGATAATAGAGCAAGAGTCTGAAAATAATCTATTTTAGTATATTCTCAGCTCCGACTATTGCATTTCTAGCTTTTTGATTGGCTAAAAAACTCCGACTATGAGCCAATAGTCGGAGTTTTACGTCATATGGAAAATAGTGCGCCAAGTTTAAAAATTTTCCGCACAAAGTTTTTAACTTGAGCCCTCTATAATGGCCGACACTGGCAGGTTTCAGGAGCTGTCTCCCACAAAACTTCAAGAGATATGGTTTGAGAATTTACTAAAATAATTATTCCATTCGCCCTTGTTGGATATGAAGTGATTATAACCAACTCGCGCTACGCGCTCGTTGGTTATTTTATCACTTCATATCCAACGCGGGCTCATGGAATAATTGTTATATAGCTGGGGTATTGGGTATAGTACTAAATAAGTTCAGATTTATCCAGTGTTACAGCTTTTGTTCAAATGTTTATTAGAGTGCCACTTGCTTTCATAAGGAATGCTTCGTAGCTAGGTTGATAAAGCAAGAACGATTTCATGCCAATGTAGAGGTTTGAGGTTAAGTAACATAATTTGGAGCTTAACAGCCCATTTTTGAGGGTGATACAAATGACTGTAACACTCTTGCGGGGTGGAAGTTACCAACATCAAGGCGAGACATCTGTCTCATCTGGATTTTGTCTGGAATTTAAAATAGTATTGTCGGTTGAAAATTAATGGAATATTGATTGTAACAGGCACCATTAGTTTCTAATTTACATGCAGCAGGCTAGGGTTGGCGCTACTTTAGGGTAGCCTTGAATGTCAGGTTTCAGACCTCCCTAAACTATGGTTTGTTGTATTAGAGGAAAGTGTTATGTTATGAGATTTGCTTGTGTGATTTGCTGGATGAGCTTGGCTGGGAAAAGTTGGAAAACCAGAGACAAACAGCTTGCTGTGATAATGTGCAAGATCCAAAATAATCGTTCCCCACTGCATTTGAGGAAAACTTTGACCAATTCTTCAAGTTTTCGTACATACAATCTCAGAAACTCCAATGTCTACTTGTCACATTCCCAGACCAAGAACCTTGTACCCTTGGAGATAAGACAGCAACCCAGCTTGAACAGCTTAAAAACCGCCTCAAAAACGGCATCAAAAGTTAAAACTTTTAGCTTAGTACAAATAGTAATACAGTAACTTAATTTTATTCAATAATGATCAGTGATAACCATGACTCTAGACCCTGGTTAGGACAGACTCGCTTGAAATTATATACCCTGTTCAGGAAAGGGTGAGGGGTCAAAAACGATACCCTCTCCAGCGGCACATCCCCGTATAGCCCACCCCCACCCCCCCCCCCCCCCCCCCCCTGGGTCTAGTACATTATTCTTATCCTGAAGTGCCATTTTGAACAGGATTATCTTTGAAAATAATTATTTTCTTTAGGCCCACCATGAAATGCCAAGCAACTTGCACCTTCATAATTCACAGATTTTGTCTCTTTTATAACGAAAACCAAAACAGTGGCGGCTGAATTGCATTTTGCTGAAGTTTCGGACGAGTATTTGAGCTCATTATTAGACAAATATATACTTTCTATGCTTTCTAGTTGGATTTTACTAAAACAATTATTCCTCTCGCCCTCATGGCCTCTGAGTCAGTAGCCCATTCGGCCTTTGGCCTCATGGGCTATTGACTTGGAGCCCAATCAGGCTCGAGGAATAATTGTTAAATACCAGCATTTTTATTGATTTTGTTATCATGGTTCATACAATCCTGAGACCTTTTTCATTCAAGGACAAATCACATTTTTTCAAGGATTTGGTTTCCACTGAATTTGACATAATTAAAGATGATTTCCGCTTGCATTGTTAATATGGTTCCCAAGGTACGTCAAATAACAGCAAATAACTATACCAGCAAACGCCACATGAACATCAAACACTGTTTCAAGCTGAGAATTGTGAGCTTTCAAAGTTTTCAGTGTGCAAGACAACGCTGTGTTAACGACGTTCTATTTATTCAAGGAGTTCTCAAAAAGATTCAAGGACTACTGAGGAAAATTCAAGGACTTTCCAAGGACTTACGCAAATTTTCCGATGTGCAACAGCTTTTCAAGGGTTTGATGCTTTTTCAAGGACTTTTCAAGGCCTGCGCGAACCATGGCTATGATTAAATAACCTCAAACACAAGTCAATAAGAATTGTCATTCCCTGTATTCACAACTATATAGCTCAATAAATAACTATAGATCAATAAACGAGATAAAAGGTTTTCGACAATTCAGTAAACAATTTTATTCCAACTAGAAGGAAATGAATTACAAAACTCAAAATTTGTTTTAGTTGCACCAATGCAAATATCAAACTCGTTTGGTGACATATTGCAGTACATGAGCTTGTTTACAAGTTCAAATACTTGTTTCTTAGTTCAAATACTGATTAAAATGGACTACGTATTTTCATTTGGCTTTTGAAGACCAAGCAATTTCATTTATATTAGAAGTTTTGCAATCTCAGTATGGCGTGTTGATGGAACCGATACCAGAACATGCCATTAAAGGCCCATTAACCGATTCGCACGTGTTGCTAAGGAGGTAGCCTGCAAAGCAGGCGGTTTTTACTTACGTCACCCTGCGCGCAGAAAATAGAAACAACTCAATAACTCGCAAATTCGCTTACATTTGAGATGTTTTTCTTTGTGTTTCACAGGATGCAAAATAAAAAAGTACAAGCAAAGACAATGAGAGAAAAACAGAAAAACAAGAGCAAAAGAAAGAAAAAACTTACTGTGTGTGGCTTTATTTGATCTTACCGAAGTGCGCTGGTTGTGTAAATTGTGCACACGCTGATTGGGTAATTTATATCAATATATATCGCGCACACTTCCAGTTTCTTTAAATGCTAAAGGACACACGGTTTTTCATTAAATTGAGCCTTTTTCAACGATTTTCGATTAAACATAGCTCTGCATTCCTTTTTTAAAATCGTGCTTTTTTCAGAAAATTACGAATTTTTCAATACTTTGAAATTCTCTCAAAATCTGAGCTTTTAGAAATAAAACAAAATCTATGCATAGCATAACGAGGATTAAAATTAAAATACTAAATCAAGGAAAACATCCCGCTAAAGTAATTTGCCTGGGAGCCTTTGCATTTTTACAGTATTAGTCACATGACCAAGGGTGTGGCCCGATGACATCATCCCTGATGTTACTGGTCACGAAAAAGTTAAAACAACTGAAATAATTCTGAACTGACTAAAAATGATGAGGTTATATGAGAATTAGAATAAATTTTCCTTAGCAATGGCTCGAAAAGATCAGTTAATGGGCCCTTAATGTTTGGTATGCCTTTACAAGTCTGGTATATTTCACACATCAAAGAGCAATTCTTAGCAAACTAACCTTTTCTCTCCCAAAAGCCTGAAGTCAATTTCACTTAAAAATCACATCAAATATTCTGAACCAAAGTTACGTTGATAACATGTTTAGGATGTTATATTTGATGCCGCAGGCCACATTGCTTAGTGTCACAAATATGGAAATGCAACTGCAACCATAAAGCATATTTAAACTTTTACAGTTTTAAAAATTGTTTGTATTGATAATCAAAAATTGTTTCCAAAAAATACTAAAATAATTATGATTTTTGACTTGAAACTGAACTTGAGGATTTTGACAAGAATAGACAATATTCGTATTCCCCGATGGCTCTGGGTCGAGAGCCTTCAGAACATGAATGCGAGGCTCGTGGGGAATCTCGCTTGAAAATGCAAAGAAACATGAGGAAAATTACAGCTTGGGTGCTGGAAAACCAAAACAGCATTGAAAGTTTCAAGGCTCTGGAGCTTATAAATGATCTGCATATTGAAAAATGATTTGGTGGGAGTGACCAAGAAGATTCATGTCCCCAGAGCCCTTCGTTCCTCGTGAAAAGGCCCCGCCGGCTAAGAGAAACGAAAAAGGCTACGGACACAAGAATGAGGTTACTGAACTGATAGGAGAGTGTGAGTCAGTCAGGAGTCAGGTATGTTTCAACACAACGTAATATCCCCAATCTCCAGCAAAATACTTTTTAACTATTTTGCTTCCACAAAACGGGGGAGATATTGGAGAAACTACAAGTAAATATTCTCACTCACCAGCAGATTTCTTCGATTGTTAAACTGACCAAAACTTCCTGATTTGTTTTAAGCCAAATACATAAAACCTTCAGTCCAATTCAAAGACCAGCTTTTCATTTTACTTTTATTAGTGATAGTGGTGTCCATAGTTTGACGATCATTTAATTTCCTCACTGTAAAAAATGTCTATAAATTAACAGAATTGCAAATAAGTAGAAAGTAAACAACTTGTGTGTGTGACGAGCATAAGTAGCTGCGCAAGCCTCTCTGTCACTCCTGCCAAAAAACGTTGAAAACCTCAAAATATAGTTTTCCAAGGAAGAAAACACCAAAGAGGTTATAGAAAAGTAAAAAGGAAGAAGGATGGTTAAGATTGAAGATGTATTGTAAATGACAATTTCGAAAAATTTAGGCAAAAGTTTTCAAAATGCACAAACTGTGATGTAGCTCCTTTAAAGGGTGGAAAAAATAATCTACTCAATCTCCTAAATAAACACTAAATATAAATAAAACCTTTACAATGCAAGCAGCAATACTGAACAATCGAAAACAGTAAAGTAACATTGTTTGAGAAGTTTCATAATCACTCAGACTACAAAAGGTACAATCTTTGTACCTGCCTGTGCATTGTACCAAGATTATAAATCTTAAACATAATTTTTGTTATATTACAAGATAGTGATTGCAGTAAAATGCAGTCTAGCGCTCTGGAAACACATCATAACCAATTCTCTGCTTCGCCTTTTCTTTGCAGTACTTCTTGTGTGATGGCCAGTCTCTCTGAAAAAATAATCATATACCAAACAAGAACAAAAAACAGTTAGGATTTAAAATTATTATAGAGTAATAGTCAGATAAAAGGTGACAGTTGCTCAAACATAAATGACTTGACTTGAACCTTGAAACTTGAAAACTCCTGATCAATCATCATGAGCTTCAAGTTTCAAGCCACTGAAATGTGATTCAAGAAGGATTCAAGTGTCAAGAAGAGCAAACTTCTTGAATATGCTAACTTCATACAAGTGTTCAAAGTGAAGTTTGTGATCCAAACTGTAAGCAGTTTTAATGGTTATTTTAATACTGACAGCTCTAGCAAATTTCAACTTGATACTGATTGCACCTATACTAACCTGAGCATTTTGATTTTCTGACGCTGTTCTCTGTGAATAAATTGTTCATTTATCCCAAATTTCAATAATTCAGACTTGTCTGGACTATTTTTTCAAAGCTGTTTGAATTTTCCAACAAGCACCATAGAATTAGGTAAAAGACAAAGTCTGCATACGAGACTTGGCACATCAGGCATCCCGGTTTTTAAGCAGCTGAGAGTACCTGTATTTCTATTTCTACTCCCCCTGTATAGAATGCTAGTCCATCACAGGCTTACCCCCAGCATTTAATTCGATGGTACCCATTCACACACCTGGGTGAAGAGAGCCACTGCGAGAGTAAAGGGTCTTGCCCAAGAACACAATGTGGTGTCTTGCCAGCCAGGGCTCAAACCTGGACAGCTTGATGCGGAGTCAGCACACTAACCAGCCCTTCACCTCCACCCTCAGAAAATTTTAGATTCCCAATTAATCCCTCTCCCACCCCTGCCACTTTCCACCAGGAGTCTGCATAAGGGGACGAATCAGTGTCCACTTAGCATGGAGCAGACTATACAAGCAATTAACACGCACACACAAAACACTGTAATTGCTAACCTCTTGACAATGAGCGC
The DNA here is from genome assembly GCA_947652115.1 of Blastomussa wellsi. NCBI lineage: Eukaryota > Metazoa > Cnidaria > Anthozoa > Scleractinia > Plerogyridae > Blastomussa > Blastomussa wellsi. Next base: position 1,331,619 of record OX393563.1, read on the forward strand.
CACAGTATCGTACTTGTTGGCACTGTCCACAAATACTGAACTCCCGAAGCTACATGTACAAAGTGAGTAAATGTTTACCCATAATGATAACTATGATTAAAATAGTAAGATACCATGTATAATAATCATAATAATTCGGTCCTCAACTCGTATAATTTAACTCCTTTAATTGTAGTAATCACATTGCTTGCAAAAAAAACTTGACTCAACAAACTCGCTCTGATCGGTATAAAAATCTGACTTATCTTATTACAAAATTCAGGTGATCAAACCGGTTTTACAAGAATACTATACAAACAAAACACAGTGTCCAATTGCACTGATGAATTATTAAATATAAGCAGTTCAACAATTTCTACACCATGCATAAGCAACAAATGTGACGGGGAACAGCAAATTGTGTATCAATTAACTTATTCATTGAACAACTGCCATTGATTAGTTGTTCAAACATTTCTAAATTAAAGAAGCTTCAGTCATTGTAGAAAGCCTGAATATTTTCAGGGAAAAAATCCATCACCTGCTAAACCACTTCCAACCAATAATATTGCAAATTCATTTAGTAATAATCAACAATTGGTTAATAAAATTATTATTAATTGTAAGCAACACAATTCACTCACTTCAGTTTCAATTTTACAACATGGAGGATAATGACATTCATAAAAGGATAATGTATCATCTGAAAGAAAAGAGAGATAATGTCAAACATACATGTATGTTCAGGTCTGCAATGCTTACCATCCTAGCATATATTTTGTTTCAAACTAGTTTGATTCTTGGTTTTCACGTGACGTCAGAAAAAACTAAAATTAAAAATTTTGAGTTTTCAACTTTATTAGGTAAAAGTCATTTTTAAACAAGTATATGCTGGCCTGTTTTCAGCTCAGTAGATGGCTTTGTTTTGAAAATAGAACAGTTTGAATTTCAGATTTTTCACAATGCGTGACATTGGCATTGTATGTGGGTAACATGTTACATGCACGGAAATATAAATTTGCCTTATGTTTTCGAGTTCTGAGTAACCGATATGTATGCGAATGTTTTCAAGTTTAACAAAGAGAAGAAATATTTTGAGAGGGCCAAAGTAACTCCAGATGTTTCCACTGGTTTCCGGCCGCCATGTTAGAGTCTCTCAGAGGGGCTCCAACATGGCATCTCCATACTAAACACTATAATTTTCAGTGATACCCTTTGCCGAATAACTCAAGTTCGCAATATCGTACATCCATGAAACTTTGCACGTTGTTTATTTATGACTCTTGTACTATATTTCAATTTCTTGACTCAATTTATCAAATGGTAAGCAATTTTATTTCTTACTTGCGTGATACTTGCGTGACATGAAAACCACCAATTTAGAACAATAATATTATTGTAAAAAATGTAACTGTAAATGTTTTAGTGGTTAAAGCACTTTGCTATACCAAGCTAGGTTTCAGGCATGCCACGCAAACTGAAATGAAACAAATATTTCAAATAAACATTACAAGATTAAAAATCCCAACTGACAGGAGGCAAAACAGTCAGCTATTTACAAGCATGAGGTGGACTTGGGCCTGCCAAGAAACAACTCCAGTTAGTGGTTAGAGCAGGACTTAAACCCGGGACCTAAGGAAACTAAGAGAACCAAACTAAACAACCAAAAAGTCTAAACTAAGCGCTTGCCAAAAGGTCTCTGAACAGATGTTCGAGGGATTCAACATCCTCTTTACAAAAATTGCAGAGGTGAAGTAGTTATTTTACACAATGTATCTGGAAAGCTTATATATAATAGTACCATAAGTAAGAAGCCTGCATTAGTTATAATTGCAATATCTTACCTTCTTCTGTTACCTGTTCCCCATTTGCATTATAACACTTGTAGTTTAAATTCATAAAATGCTGAAATTTAGCACAACATAATATGTGAGATTCAGTCTAAATTTAGTGAAGACAAAATCCTTGGCCAACACAAAAACAGAGAATAAAGTGAGTACACAATCATGTGGTTTGAAATGGAGAAGAACCTCCTTGATAACAGTACTACTGTACAGAAAGATTGTCCTGTGAGAATATTCACTTACTATAAGTATTATTATTGTTGTTGTTATAATTATTAAAGGTATAGTACATGGACAGGCCAAGTGTGGCCAAAATATCCACTGTGCTTAGCATGGACTTGAGTGAGACATGCATGCACACTTGTAAACAAAATGGAATACTGGAGCTGGGCCACCTGCTAACTTAATGTGACTTTACCTCGTGTTCTGCGTCAAATGGTGGTAATCTGGATACAGCCATCCAGTATAATCTTTGGTCTTCTCTTGGTTCACTGCCACAATTATTATCATTATTTCTGGCACTAAAAATATGAAATAATCAATACATCATTATTATAAAATTAAAACTCAAGCAAGTAGTAGTATACCCGTCAGTTTACACCCAAGATTGTAATTCCCTGTGTAAGATTTTGAAAAAAACATTTTTGAATAAAAACAAGAGAAATAATTAGTAACGAATAAACTTTTGCCATCCTAAGCATCGGTTGTTAAGGTCAAAATGTCTGTGTCACTATGTGATGAATTATTACTTGCTTTTGTTCTAAAATGTTTTTCTTCTGTAATAGTTTGTTACTCATACAACCATTTGACTTGAATTTTATTTGCTCTTTTACTATTATTTAATCCTAATCTCTTCTGTACCTTTCCACTTGGCTAAATTGTTCTTTACATTTCTTCCTTGGTGATGAAGGTACTACACACAAGTTGTTTAATCTGTTGTCTGGGATATCAAGTAAGATACAAAAGATGAGATATATTTAATATCAAAATATCTGTACATATTGATGCATTATATAGTTACATAATGCATAATATAATCATATATAAAATTTGGCTTGGTTTCGTTTTCCTTTCAACATCACTTGTCTTGCATGTGTTTAATTTCTTAAACAAAGAACCCTCTTACTCGGTTGGGCCTGTGCACAAGTAACAAGTGATTTGACTGGCTGAAATCTAACAAAGTGAGCCCAAAAACATCAGTTGTTTTAAAACCACTTTGTCATAAAAAAAGTTTAAATGGTTTATTGATTGGAATCTCCTTGTTAGATTCAAGCCAATCAAATGAAGTTTCTTGTTCCTCATGTACAGGCCATGCTTGACTGGTACTTGCCTACTGTGACACCATTCTTGTGCGAAACTCTAAAACCAGGTGCAACCCCACCACAGTGCCTTTCCCTAATAACATCAAGACAGGAAATGATAAGCGAGGCTTTAATGCAAATTAGATCACGCAACTTCAAGGTAACAAGTAGAAATAAATTGTTGGTCACACTTGGCGATTTGAAGGAAAACAGGAGTAGTGGATGTCATACCAGATATATTCATGAAAATAACATCCACTTGTTTCCTCTCGTGACAAGTCAAATGCGTATGCAAAAATATTAGCTCCATTGCCATCTTTGTTGACATCAACCTTTGCCTGATAATTAACAAATCAGACATATTAAGTTATTACTATTTTTAATAAGGGGATATGCAATCACGATAGATCGCCAAATGAGGCATGCTGCATTGAGTGGGCTATAGCTATCTCATGTCCAGCAAGCACAAGTGAAATAGTTAACTTATTAAAAGCACAAAAATTACAATATTTGAGCTTGCTGGCTTTCTTGTTGACCCCAGGGAAGGTACACTGTACTCGCCATATACTTGATGGAGGGAGGTGGGGGTCAGCATATTTTTTGGGGTTGAAAATTTACACGCTTGGTATTTTATGAGGTGAAAAAAAAATGCGTATTTGGGTCACATATCCGGGCGAAATTTTTGTTGCAATCGGTGGATCAAAAAATATTCATTTAAATTTTCAGCAACATGTAAAATTACATGTATGCATAAGAAGAGTCTGTTGTTTGATTGAGTAAATTCATATTGAAGTAGTTAAGTCTTGATGCAAGGTATTTTTTTGGATCCAAAAAATTTGAGGCTCGTGTGTTGTTTTTGGTTTGCAATATGCAGCTCTGCCGGACCGTGCCCCCCCCCCCCCCCCCCCGTCATACATAATGCGATTACCTCCCTGGGTTGTTGACATGTACACTTCTAGAGCTCATATACCACGATACTCATCACAGCTACATGTAAGCCAATGAAAAAGCTTGAATTACATTATCCAATGATACAGTTTTTGATAAAGTTATACTGTTATTATTAGTTTCTAATGAAACTATTGTCCTGCATTAACTGGCAAATATTGCAACAAAAATAAACAAGGTACATGTAAATAAACCAAGTGTTCTGAGAAACTTGAGTCCCGAGGGGTGGGGAATAGACTGCTGAATAAGCAAAAAATGGCAAATGCCAGGGGGTGTGCCCCAGGTACCATGCATAATAATTACAATTATACTATAATAACACACTAGCAAAAATCAAACATGTTCACTGGCAGATTATGAGTGAAACTCCCAGAACATAAGAAGTATCAATGACATGCAATAATTCATCAAGGTGATTAAGTGCATTTCCACATTAAATATAGCATTACTTTCATTTCAAGCTTGAGTAACAGAACAACAGTGCTCTGTAGATGTTGTATATTGAATGCAAAATGTTTTTACTTACCTCAAATCTAAATCTCTTCACAAGATGAATGTCTTTTTCATCAAGCAGAGAGAATTTATGCTGCAAAGGGCAAATTATATTAACTTATTAAACACGGGAAATCAGAGCAAACTACAACTTAAAATTGAAGTTGCAATACACTGTAGCTTTCAATCCAACTTCATCTAAACGCAGATCAAGATTGATAAGCTGATAAAATACTACCAACTTTTCAGAGTGTCAACTACAGGACCTGGAAATCGAAAAAAATCAGTGATCAGATAATCATTGATCAATCGATAACAATTGATTCAATCCATTAATTGGCCAATGCCAATCGATGACCAATCGATAGTTACATAAAAGTAGTCGCGAACTTCATTGATTGCAATGAAGTTCGATTACGACTAACGTTCACATGTTGCTGTTTGCTAATTTAAGTTTTTCTGTTAAATTGACTCAAAAAACCAATGGAATCAAAATGTGTAACTTTATTGGTAGTCAATGAAATTGATCATCAATGTCAATCAATGTTATTAATTATCAATGAAAATGATAATTGATGACAATTGATAATCACAAAAACTTTCAAGATCTATTGTCCATCGATTATCAAAATCAATCAATTAATTGATATCGAGTGTCATCGATTGTTATGGATTGTCACTGATCATCTGTTCCATCGATTGTCTAGGCTCTGCACTATAGTAAGCTTGTACACTTCATGATAGAAACATATTTTAATAATAACAATGATAATACTTTAACAATAATAATAATAATTATAGCATTTATTAATACACAATAAAATTATAAGGTTATAACAACCTGGCACATCCAATCAATGACAATCAATATCAATCAATACCAATCAATATCAGTTAATCAATTGATATTGATAAGCGATGGCCAATCAATGATGAAGGTTTGTGTGGCTATCAATTTCAATAACAATTGATATATTAATTGGTATCGATTGGTTGCAGATTTCATCATGTTTCAAACAGCAAAAGCACATCAACATCACATCTTTCAATGCATTAATTATTGTTATGCCTTGAACATTAACAAGAAAACAATACTCTCTTATTTCTCTTACTGTAACACCCAGTACACATGCATACATTAATTACATTTGAAAACACAAACATTTCTTTCCATCCCATCCATGTGTATCCCATGAAAATGGTCACCAAAAACAGAAACGTCTGAAAACGATTATGTGTGGACATGGGTCAATACTACATACTTCAAAAAACAGAAATTGGTTATGCATGCGGTGGCGAGAGAGGATCCACAACCTTGCATGTAGTGGCCAGAGAGGATCAACAAGCTTGCATGTAGTGGCCAGAGAGGAGCCACAAGCTCAGACTCTAAAACACCAAGCTGTCCACAATGGTAAACAACTTTAAACGCTTTTCTGCATTCTCCCCTCTTCTCACTAGCAGTAAACACCTCAATTATCAACATTTCAAAATGGCAAAGATGATAATAAATAATAATAATAATAATAATAACTTTATTGAAGTGTCAATGTATTTAGCACCACTGTGCTAATTGGGGACACTGTAAATACGTAAACAAATATTGTAAATGAAACAGAAAGTTCTTAAAAATCCCAACTGGCAGGAGGCAGACCAGTTGGCTATTTACAAAGCGTGGAGGAGTTGAATTCGGGACCACCGAAGACAAATCCGTTTTAGTGGCAGGGAGGAGGACTCGAACCCGGGACCACCTGATTACAAGTCCAGCGCCCTGACCACTGGCCACGCTCGCCTCCATCAAATATGATAACCTCTTCCCAGATTTCTTGGGTCAACATACTCAGGGCCTCCTAAACATGGCGGCTGATTGAACAATTAGTCTTTAATCTTTAATCATGGTACTCCTAAAACAGTAATGACTATACTAGGTGTGCATGACATTGTCTGTTCGAAAGTTGGTGTGCCAATCAATAGCAATCAATGGACGCTTTTTGTGTGGTTATCGACTGATTGATACCAATCGATATCAATTACCTAATTGATTGGCTTTCCGATCATCGATTTCCATCGATTGGACACGCCGGGTATAACAAGGCTACATGTAGGATGATATGGTGGTGCAATTTTAAGCTACACGCCAGACCATCCTGTATTTCGAAAAGCTTCGATGAAATATATCGATAAACGAACTAATTTTAAACTTAAGCTGAGTTTTATACATGAAACAGAAGATGGGAAATTAGCTCGTAGACAGGTAGTCTTGATATACCAAATTCAGAAACAACAAAAATCTGCACCATCTGCTTAATACTTCCATTGGTCAAGTCGGTTACAGGTAAGTCGCTAAACACATCAGCACTTACCTTGCCACCCGCCTTGCCGATATATACAATTCCTAGCTTCTGTCCGGCTTGCATTATCCCTTAGAATTTGTTTGAAAAACTGAGATTTCTAAAGAAAACACAACAAGACAGCTAACATGGCGGGTTCCGTGAACTGCGTTACTGTCAACTTCGCGGTCAGCGGTCCTCCTATGTACCACGTGAGGGCTTGGTAACCGGGAGTCATGGAAACGGGGACGAGATGGGAATCCAGAATTTTTGGATTAGGAGCCGGGCAATGGACCAGGATCGACGACAATCCCTTGTGGCTCCCAATGGTACAGAATTTTCTTCTGAAAGTTGGGTTAACTAAAGGCCATGTAAGGCATGCGAGCCATTCAACTTTACAAGTTCCACTGAAACAAAACTATACTGGGCGGAAATGTGACATAAGAAGCACAAAAAGGTATTAATTTATTTATTAACATCACTCGTGGCTTTTGGTTCAGAGATAGCAAATCAAATGGACACCAGCTTAAAGACAGTCCTACCCAGCCTCTGTTTATGTCTTTACAGCCCGGCAATATTATCAAAATCTACTTTTACAGCTGTGTATCTGTGATGGGCCCGGAGGATCTACCAAGAGAATGATTGATTTAGTTAATGAATGAATATTCTCCATACCCCCTCCCCTCCACTGAGATGACTTGCGACTTTCTAATATAACTAGTATTCTGCTTACGTCACACATGCATTACGTCAATCCTTAGTCGTGCACCCCCTCCTAAGAAAAAGCCTGGATCCACCCCTGGTTATGCCTTCTAATGATTCTAAATTAACTTCTGAGAAGTTACTTTGAATTAACGAAATTAGTCTAAATCCAATAACTCTTGAAATTATATAGCTACACAAAAATCCATTATTGTCAATACATTTTTTATTAATTTTTGCCAACTGTCCAAATTTAAAATAAATTGGACAGTTTTTGCTTGTCCAATTTAAGAAAAATCTGGATACCTTCCATAAACAAATCAATTATCAAGAAAGTTAGTTTGGAGGGCGAAACATTTGCCATGTTCATATATTTTTGGATACTATTTAAGCAATAGACCACAAGTTTCTATGGTTTATAAGCTGATAAACCAAGCGGGATGTTGGCAGAACACGAGAAGAATTTGTAAATGATTTACGAATTCTTCGAGTGTTCTTCCAACATCCCAAGTGGTTTATCAGCCAAGAACCATAGAAACTTGTGGTCTATTGCTTTTATATAATAATTCAGAAGACGCGCGATTTTTCCATGAGTTTACTGGCACAATAAACCATAGCTGATTGACCAATCAGAGCGCGCGCATTGATTTGGTTATTATATAAATAATTAATAGGTAACAGGACTACATGCCAGTCCAATTTGGAAATAATTGGATTCAAAAAATTCCTCGAACTGCCAAATTGGCAGTCCTCGGAATTTTTCTCATCCAATATTTTCAAAGTGGACAGCATGTAGTCCCGAGATTAACGTATGGTTATTTATTTAAACAATTGCTATTTGTATTTAATTTTTCCAGATAGTCAATTGACTGATAAAAATCAAGTGGGCAGCCTCTTTGACAGAAATCCAAAAGTCATTGGGAAAATGGCATTCCTGTTGGACAAGGATCCAACTATGGATTTGCTCAAATATCTATTCCCAAGCTATTCCCAACCAATTTCTTAACAATTCTCTGCAATTTCTCAACAATTTCTTAACAATTCTCAACAGGGAATAGCCAGCAATGCACAGATACACCAGGGATACCCCCAGACACCAATTTGGAGGCGGTGCCAAAAAAATATCTGCAAAAACTATCTGCAATGCCGCAAGCAAAAGAACTTTCCCCCGAAGAAATTCGAGAAATTGTCACTGCAAGAGGAAAACTATCAACCAGGGAGATACAAAAGAAATTCGGTATTGGCACAACAAGGCTCTACAGAATATGGAGAGAAGCAGGCGTTTTCGATGGAAAAACCTCCATACCAACCGAAACAGCAGCTGCAAGGCCTGCAACAGCAGAAACCGCGGCTGCAAGGCCTGCAAAGCCTGCAGAAACAGCGGACACAAGGCCTGCAACAGCAGAAACAGCGGCTGCAAGGTCTGCAAAGCCTGCAGAAACCGAAAAAAAGTGGCAGGATGTTCTTCTGCCGCAGATCCTGGCCGCCGCGCAGGACCTTCAGAAAAATATGGATTTGTTGTTGGAGACCCAAGAAAGCCACTACGAAGATGTGGAGGAGATTGGGGAAGGTTTGCCGGGGTTGGAAGAGGAAGGGGAACAAAACAGCGAAGGAATCATGGAGAGTATAGAAAAAAACAGCAATGCTGTTCGAGAGCAAAAAGACAGAATAGTGGGCGCCGCCAATGCCGCAACGTCTGCTGTTGCGGGTGTTGTGCAGGTTGTTGGGATTGTTGGTGGGATTGGTTCTGCCTTCCTTCTTCTGCAACACCTGCGACCGAAAGGGTGGCAGGCTGCAAGCACTGCACAGAGAGGATGCCCTGCAGCACCACCAGAGCAGCAGATCTTGCAAAGACCGCAGAAGTCTGGGAAGAAAGTTTTGCGGCCAATGGACTAGAAAGTGTTTACAAGGCCTGCAACAGCAGAAACAGCGGCTGCAAGGCCTGCAATAGTAGAAAAAGAAAATATCGGCTGCAAAGCCTGCAACAGCAGAAAACAGAAAATATCGGCTGCATGGTCTGCAAAGCCTGCAGAAAACAGCGGATGCAAGACCTGCAATAGAAGAAAAAGAAACAGCGGCTGCAATAGTAGAAAAAGAAAACAGCGGCTGCAAGGCCTGCAAAAGCCTACAGAAAACAGCAGCTGCAAGGCCTGCAAAAGCCTGCAGAAAACAGCGGATGCAAGACCTGCAGAAGAAAAAGAAAACAGCGGCTGCAAGGCCTGCAACACCGGATGCAAGACCTGCAAAAGAAAACAAACAGTGGATGCAAGGCCTGCAACAGCAGAAACAGCGGATGCAAGGCCTGCAATAGAAGAAAAAGAAACAGCGGTTGCAAGGCCTGCAACAGCAGAAAACAGCGGCTGCAAGGCCTGCAAAGCCTGCAGAAAACATCGGCTGCATAGCCTGCAGAAACAGCGGATGCAAGGTCTGCAACAGCAGAAACATCGGCTGCAAGGCCTGCAAAGCCCGCAGAAAAAGAAAACAGCGGCTGCAAGGTCTGCAACAGCAGAAAACAGAAACAGCGGATGCAAAACCTGCAATAGTAGAAAAAGAAAAATATCGGCTGCAAGGCCTGCAACAGCAGAAACAACAGAAACAGCGGCTGCAAGGTCTGCAACAGCAGAAACAGCGGCTGCAAAGCCTGCAGAAAACAACATAAACAGCGGCTGCTTGTCTGGCTTATGGCAATGCAAAAGTGGTCTGGCTTGTGGCAAGAAAAAAGTTGCCGAAATTTGGTTGCGGGAAAAAAAGGCGCTCTCCTAATTGTTGCGTGACTTTATATAATGACTGGTATTCAAAGCTCTAATTGGTTGCCATGTGTGACCTTATATAATGACTGGTATTCAAAGCTCTAATTGGTTGCCATCAGCTTTGCTCACACACAAGGACGAAGAGGGTTTTGCGACAGCTGTGCCCGGCCGCTGCCACCCCGGCACCCCCTCCACCCCCCTCCACCCCTCGCCCCCACCACCCCCCTCGCTGCCAGTAGTAAAGCTGGGGTTTAAAATACCACCTGATCTTCAGACATTTATTTACCTAATTTTAAACCCCCAACGGACGAATTTTCGGACGTTGGGGGGTTTAAGTTAGGCAAATAAAAGGCTGAAGATCAGGTGGTATTTGTTAAACCCCAGCTTTACTACTTCGGCATTTTGACAAGCACAAAAAAAAGCGATATATCTGTTTGCGATAAACATGGACTGCATTGTCAACAACAGTAGTGTTAAAACTGTATGTAATTACAAGTGATTGCTACGTTTCCGACAAATTACAGACGAAACTGCGAATTCCGAGCTCTTCGTTTCACAATTGTCATGGTGGAAAAGTATATGCGTTTTCGTGAGCTAAGGTTTTACATCCTTATTTTTGAACTGAAAAGTGAACTTTGACGTGCTCGGTGTGCGCCCGAAACCGAAAATTTAGCTCAAATTCAGTTTTACTTACATCTACGTCTCTTTAGCCAATCACATCACTTGAATTATTCGATCAAACGTTGTGATTGGTTGAAATTAGTGGGCTTTATGAGAGTATAAAGCACGCTGACGAAGATTTTTGGTTTGTTACGAAAACAGAAAGAATCTGAAAACGAAGGTGAATGTGTTGGGAAATTAATGGAAAGTACTCGGTTTCTCAAATCTCTATTACTGTTTTATCCAGTAAACTAACAGGTGTAGACAGGAGTATTTTTTCTCAACCATGCAGTGTGCATTGCGGGCGTAAACAGCTTTGGCCACTATTTTCGCTTATATCGAATCCTTGTATGTCATTCTTCAGTATGTTTTCCTTTACTTCAAGCTATCGACGCATTTTTCAGGAACTTTAATTAGCTTTTTGGGTTCTCGAGCATGCGACCTTCAATTCAACTGGATGGCGAGGATCGAAAACCATCTTTTCAAGAAAGCGGCCATGAATAAACTAGATAATTTAGTTTTATCAACTGGATTGATAATGTGAAATTGGCCACCGTAAAGAGATTCGAAAGCTGACGTGTCGAGCGTTAGCCCTTCGTCGGAGCGAATCGCGGATGTAGATGAAAATGAGAAATGATCATCGCAGTGAATTAAGCAATTGAAATAAAGAGGGGGGGAGGGGGCAAGGGTATTTTCGTGACGCCGTGATTCGGTTTTTTTTTTGTATTCTGTGAATCGTAATTTGATAAAAAAAAAACTGGAAAATACCGGCTACATTTCCCATAACTGAGCTAAATACTCTTGTTCTTTGACCATCGTAGCTTGATAAGAAATAACACGCAAACTGCGGTGATAAACATTACGAGCAAATTGAACGCATTGCTGGAGAAAAAAAATTATATTTTAACTTGACGTTTCATGTCATCATAGATCACCATTCGTATCATCATACATCATAGAGTAGCCATAATATTTACATATTCTTAAAATATACAACCTACTGCTAGCCTTGCTAAGTAAATAATCAATATGAGTGTCCCAATTAATTGCACTTGCTCAAAGGTAACGCCCAATAGTTTCAGTTTCTCTTTCCTCCTTATAATCTCAAGTGGTTCAGGAGGCGTCCTGGTAGTCTTTCCTCGTAAAAGGAGTTCCCATGTTTTCGTCAAATTAACTTTCATGCGGTTGTTCTCGGACCATTCAATAAAGGATAGGACTTCCGTTTCATACTCATTTAAGCCTACATTTGCCTCAATCGGCAAACTAACAGTTGATCATTTGCAAATTTAACTTGAAGATTCTTATTAGTGTTCACTGCTTTGATATCGTTACTAAAGAGAGAAAATAAGACCGGCCCCAAGACTGTACCTTGAGGAACACCCCTATTTATAGAAGCATATTTAGTACGGTAACCATCGACAACAACTCTAATAATAATAATAATAATAATAATAATAATAATAATAATAATAATAATAATAATAATAATAATAATAATAATAATATATCGTTTAATCCACTCTCTGCTTTCTCTGATCTAAAAAACTAATCCGTCAATTGATAATATATGGATTAATGTTAACTTGCTTCAACTTACTGCAGAGGATATTGTGTGATACAGAGTCGAAAGCCTTACTAAATTCAAAGGAAAAAATTCTGACAAAGTCGGCGCTACCATCAAGCCGCTTTAGCCATGTATGTTGACATTTAATTCAAAACATTAAAATTCATTCGCCCAAATGGAACCGCTTCCCGCACGCTTGTATAGAGTGAGAGATATAATAAATATCTTATGAAGCTCGGTTTATCAGTCGGTATTGGGCGTTTACCATTTACAAAAATTTCCTGGAAATTCCGGTTGGTTTGTAAATGGAACACGGCTTTTTGGTTCGTTCCACTGGAAAATTTCCGAAAATAAAGGAATTTCGAAAAATTAAGGTAGTCCCGTTTTCCCGGTGGAAATTTCCCAATGGAAATGTGTTTTCCATTTACTGATTTCTCGTCTTTCTCACCAGTTCCAATCCTTTCACGTCGTTTTCGCAGCCAGTCCCCTCTCATTTTCTTGCTGGGCCGGCTTCAACCAAAACGGCGTTTTCACTTGATGTACTGCTGTCTCAAATCTACTAAGGCTCCACATAAGCGGTGGATGATCCTGCTCAAACTACGCAGGGTTATGTCAAACCGGTCTGACACTGTGCGGATCACTTCCGAGTTCGCAATAAACCGCACGAATGCCAGCACTTGTTTGCAAAGGGGAATTGGAGTTCGGCCAAATTCCTGTCGTGGTGGGACCCTTCCAGTGGCTTGTGCTTCTCTGCATAGAGCTTCCATGGTGACTCTTGTCATTCTGAAATGACTTTACGTCATCGATCGAATATGCCGGCATAACCGTGGTTTCTGTTAAGGTCGGGTCTCATGAAAGCAGCAGCTGAGAGGATATATATTTCACCATTATCTTCTGAATTTAGAGAGGGACCTTCGAACGAATGAGACGTGCGTTCAAATGGAACACACTCTTCCCGAATATATGGAACTTCCCAACGGGAATTTCCGGGAATTTTTTGTAAATGGTAAACGCCCATTGTTTCTCCCATCGATTTATGGCCCGCGCTTCGGCTCGCCGTCAGTCATGCACAAAAGAGGAGACCTCTGGGGTCAATATGCATTTACCTGCTTTCATAGGACTTTCCATAGTTTTAGGCGCCATCTTGTACAATAAAAGCATCTTGATTTTGACCAACTTTGAACCTCTGTAATTCATTTAGCAGCATCGGCTTAAATACCTTTTTCAGTCATTCCTATGAGAATTTAAAAATGTATTGTTCGCATTTAGTTTGGCTGGACCATAACCACATGTCCCTTGAGCGTAGTTGTCTGTTAAAGGGACATTTTCACGGTTCGGTGCATGTGCTAGTCCACTCAACACTATTGTCTATGAACCAATTGGTTTCGAGTTTGAATTTGCGCCTATGTCCAGAATAAATTCGACATTCGACGTTCAACATTAAGTTTCACATTTTCTGTGAAAATCCGTTGACATTTCCGAAAAACGTTTGCATCATTCTTTCAAGATGTACTCATGGTAGCCTGTACATAGATACATAAGTGCATAAACTTTTTTGAACTCTAGTTTCCTCATAGAGGGAATCGGGATTACAGCAAAGTATGTGTGTTAAATAGTAAGCAGAATCCATTACCGCTACCTTTCAGTTAGGGCCTAAAGGTCGAGCAATTTTTAGCCCACATTTGAGACAATTTTTTCTCGCCGAAACGGATGAATTTCGATGCAGGCAACATCCAAAATTGGCCAGTTTGTAATGGTGTGTATTTGATGCTTTTAGAAATAATTATCCAATATCGCAGAGCGGTGTTAATAAGCTCTAACAATTAGTCCAAATTAGTCAGAAACTAAATAAAAGAAAACACTGAGAGGAATGGTTACATTTGGACCGTTTGAGTTGAACTGAGATCACTGCAAGAAATTGAGACATGTCCTGTTTCATACATCGGGAGATTACACACAATTAAAAGAACCAGCGGGAAAAGAGCGAAAAGAATAAGTAAATTCACACACTTTTTGATTCTGGTCTGGTCAATGCTTCCAATGAAGCATGCTCATCTCCATAGCCCTTTTCGTTTCTCTTAGCCGGCGGGACCTTGGCACGAGACACGAAGGGCTCTGGAGAATAGGATTTCCAGTCCGAGATTCTAGGACTTCCGGACTTCATGTATATAGTGTTGATGTTTCTAGATTTCTTTGTTCTCAAACAGCCAATAAAAAAATCAATTTTCTTAAAATCCTATTTTCCCAGAGCCCTTCAGCTTCGTGGACAGCTGTTTCGTTCTTACTGGAACTCGTCAGCACGGTGTAGCAATTCTAAATGAAACCAGAAAGAGAGCCAGCTCAACAAAACCCGAGCTTTATTAAGTTCTGTACTTTGAACCTGCCCGCTCCCCGAATGACGCGCTGCCACGGTTGCAGCCCTGCTTTATCGGTTTCTGTCGAACTGTTGTCTCGTAAAGTCACGTAGTATCAGCCTTGCAGTGATGTTTTTAATATAGGTGTATAACTATTTCATTGTTGATGTAAAATCGCTCTGTTGCCTCAAGAAAGTGATAATAAATAAAGTTATCAATAAATCATCATAAATAAAGCAGATAAAATACAAAACAATTAGTACAACGCAGTACATGTATGTCTGTTTGGTATCTGTGGACTGAAATTGAATATAGGTGATTATTGAGGGAACTTTATTTGGGGGTTTGAGATGGCTCTGTTGTAAGTTTCTGGCGTCTGTAAGAGCATCAGGTGGTAAAAACGAACAGAAGACACCCGAAGAAACGGCGATTTTTTTTATGTCAAATGCGTCGCCGTCGCTGATTTCCGTTTCGTAAACGGTCGATGCCATTTTTAACCGTCGATGCCATAATTGGTAACCAAGCTTTTCGGAATGGACGATGGTATATCTGCTCTAGTTTGGACCTGGACTAGGTCGAAACGGATTATGATTTGGTCATAGACGTATACACCTACCAAATGCTTAATTATTCAATTTCACACTGGTTTGCTTGCGGTTTGCTTTATTTGTTGGGTAGGGCAATACTATAAGTAAAATAGACTAACTAACAGCGTGCTCCATTGCATTTTATAAAACAAGTGAGATACTTCGAGCGCTGTCATTGGTTGATAGGTGTGTTCAGGTGAGAGTATGTAAACATGGTTGTGACGTTTTAATTTCGTGCGCATTTTTAAGAAAGATTTCCTAAAAGTAATAGGGGACTTTTCCATGTTTACACGTTCATAGCCTCATCTAAACACTCGGGATTTATGCAAACCCGAGACGTAGTCTAAGGTTTTCATTACTGTCTCGAATTCTCCCAATGGAGAATTCGAATTCGAATTCTCCTAATGGAGCACGCTTACGGATACTGAATTTGATTATGCGGCTCTGCTGGCTATATAACAATTATTCCATGAGCCCGCGTTGGATATGAAGTGATAAAATAACCAACGAGCGCGTAGCGCGAGTTGGTTATAATCACTTCATATCCAACAAGGGCGAATGGAATAATTGTTTTAGTAAATTCTCAAACCGGGTTTTGCCGTTGATTTTTATTTCCACAATTTTACAAAGCGTCCGGAAAGAGCATACAACTTCCACGCGCCCCGACTCCCGACTTTCCATATGACGTAAAACTCCGACTATTGGCTCATAGTCGGAGTTTTTGAGCCAATCAAAAAGCTAGAAATGCAATAGTCGGAGCTGAGAATATACTAAATAACAATTATTCCATGAGCCCGCGTTGGATATGAAGTGATAAAATAACCAACGAGCGCGTAGCGCGAGTTGGTTATAATCGCTTCATATCCAGCAAGGGCGAATGGAATAATTGTTTTAGTAAATTCTCAAACCGGATTTTGCCGCCGATTTTTACAAAGCGACCGGAAAGAGTATACAACTTCCGGTCACACGCGCCCCGACTCCCGACTTTCCATATGACGTAAAACTCCGACTATTGGCTCATAGTCGGAGTTTTTTAGCCAATCAAAAAGCTAGAAATGCAATAGTCGGAGCCGAGAATATACTAAGTTATAATATAAATTATCGTTAAAAAATAGTGCAGGCAGGCTATAGGTTACAAAGCCTTCAAGAAATAAAGTGGATCTTGCCAGTGTTTCTATACTTGCTTGCTTTCCAATATCTCTTGAATATTCTTTTCAGACTCCGCTATTAAACCCACCTTCAAGTTTAAAACATAACACATACCTGGTTCAAACTTATTCAGACTACTATTTAAGGTTTAGTTTTGCATTGTGCATCCTTACTGTGCATAATTTCACGCGTGATCTGGAGGCGCCAGAGAATTAAATCCACGTCATTTTCTAAAAAGCGAGTACGATGACCTATCTTTTTTTTCTCTTTGCTTAACTTGAGCAATACCTAAATATAGACCAGTCCCCAGTGTTGGAAAAGATATAATAGTCGAAAACGTATTTTTGCAAGCCAATCATGAGTAAACTCGTAATGATACATGAAGAATTACTGGGTATAAACGAGGTGTTGTCGCTCCTAAAGGAGCACGGGGACCCTTCATTTTTATTTCGAAATTCAAGTTCCTATAACATCAACAATCGATAGGCAAAGTTTAAAAAATCTCAGTGTGGGTTCTATTTCTGTGGAATGACCTCAATAGGGATAAGGGTGAGTTTATAATTCCAATCGGACGCATACTCCAGATCGAGGAAATGTGGAAGTTAGAAAAATCTAGCCTGAACTTTTCAAAATCGGCTTTTGTAATCCGTCTCAATCTTATGCATCCTTAACCATCCTTGTTCAGTTTTGGTTTAGTATCATCTCTTTGGTGTTTTTCTTCCTTGGTCAACTATTAGTTAGATTTAGATTTCCTACGTTTTACGGGTAATTTAGTTCGTCGCAAAAAATAACCCAAAATATCGTGACGTAGCTCCTTTAAATTATCTTATATGCAATGCAAAAACCTTGGTTTTCATGGAGCTTGCAAATAACGGTGAATTACCGTCATCTCAGAAGTCATGTGTTAGAATCCAGTTGCTCGCAATGCTTTAGACCTTGCACGCTGTCCTATCTTAATTGTTCTAATAAGGAGGGGGGGGGGGGGGGCAATTAGAAATCGCGGGAAGGGGTGGTGACAATTCCCCCCAAAAATCGTGAGTTGGTTAATGCCCAAGGAAGAAGCTGGAGATGTGAAAGTGAATAAATGCATATTATTATTTGAACTGCGGATAAATATTTCAACAAATAAAAGATCATCACAGTTGAGAAAAGAAAGCTCCCAGTTGTCTTGATAACTCAGTTGGCAGAGCACTAAACGGTATCGCAGTGGTCATGGGTTCTAGTGCCGTTCAAGACTGAATGATGAAGAATGGCGTTTTCCTTTTTGTAACACAGTGCGACCTCTATTAAGGTGGCCGAACACAGTTTTTGAAACCTGTGTTGCATTTGCCTTTTATTCTAAAAACCGTTGAACTCTAGCTCCCCAAAATTGGCAGGACAAAAGTTAAAAGGATAGACTTTCGAATTTTGATAGTTACGCTGACGTGTGCGCTGTTGCCATGGTAACGTGACTGGATATAAACATCTATTTAAAATCGGGTTTTGCATGTTTGCGGACAATTCAGTCGTTCGATTTTCTCTATCGCTTGCCTCAAGCAAACCTGTCACAATACCCACATGCGGACACTATTTTAAAGTAATTTTAACATACCGATTTTTAGCTATCCGTCCTTGAAATATAACTCCATTATTTACAATTTCCTCTGTCAAATTTCAAAACTTTTGCAACAGCTTTCTATCTTGTTTCCTGAGGTATTTGCCTGCCAAATTTGGTGAAATTCTAACGAGCGGTTTTCGAGAAATACGCGAATTTCGGAACGACTGGGCCAAAGCGTTCAATCTCAATTTTTTGACTAACTACGCATGCGCTACATTTAACTGGGTTCAGACGGTACTCACTGAATCACTGAAAAACCCGGCAAATTTGACTTTTCTGACATACCATTTTAACAAGACTTAAGTTTACAACATACAATCATTTTAAGAAAAAAAATGCCTCATATAAAACCGTCTTGGAACAAAAACTTATCACTCTTTCGGCTCCATATTTGTGCGCGCGCTGCCTCGCATCAGCACCAACGACTGCAGAGCGCGCGCGAAAACTGTGTTCGGCCACGTTAAGCGGCCACCCTCGGGACTTTGAAAAGTGGCCGCGTAACAGAGGTTGGCCGCTTAATAGAGGTAAAATATAAATTGGACATATAATTCGGGACTTTAGAAAGTGGGCGTTTAATGGAGGGTGGCCGCCCAATAGGTGGCCGCTTAATAGAGGTCACACTGTATCTTCCTTCGTTACAGAGATATTCACGTTTTTGTATTATGACGTCATTAGTGGTTTCAGTATAGAGTCTAAACACAAAAAAGAATATCTCTGCAAACAATAAAGCAATGAGCAATATATCTGAAACTAGGCACCAGTATTGTACCCTAAGAAATGCACCTTACGGTACTTAGTTTGGTGTTGCTATGGCAACACTTTTGGTTCCAGATCTCTTTCATGCGAAAGTTGCAATTACTATTTTTCATCATTACCAAACATCATTCACTAACTAAATGGTAAAAACGAGACCAAGCGCAATATGGACATTGGGTATGTTTTGAACAGGACGTGTACTTCCGTTCAGAGCTACAAATGGCAATAAAGCATTCAAAGAAGAAAGAGACTGGACTCAAGAATGTTGCCATAGCAACATCAAAATAGGTACCATGCGATGCATTTTGGTGCCAAGTTTCAACTGCATTGCCTGATTATTTGCAGAGATATTCTTCATTTTACGTCATCGGTTATCTACATAGTTTGCATGACACGAAAACGTTAAAATCTATGGAACGAAAGCAGATATTAAAAAAAAGGAAAACACCATTCTTCCTTATTTTGAAAAAGGGCTTTCAAATAAGCTAAAGTTATTTTTTACTTCACAGGCACTTTAAACTGCTTGAGTTGAGCATAACTGCAATGATCTTTCATTTGTTGAAACCTTTCTCTGCAGTTAAGAAAATAAAAATAAAAATTAAAAATGTACAAAACAAAAACTTTTATTGAGCAATTTTGAGGTTTTTTATGTTTCCATCTCCCTAAATTTGTTCATTAATAAAATATACACAAAGTTTCTTTTTCCTCAACGGTGTGATGCTCTTGCGATTAAAGGTCCAGAAATAAGAATGTGTAAAACACTACTAGCCACCTAAGTTCAGCAAAAATTGAATAATTAATCATTAGGGGATAACTTTCCTTTTTAGAACGCATCAAGTAAAGGATTAATGTTAGTTTGACGAGTTTTACCTCTAAACACCAGTATGGACAATGGCCCAATATAGCTGAGTTGGGGCCTGGATCTGACTCTTACCCAGTCGTCTCTTATGAGAAAGCACCTGTTATTGTTTCTTATAAGAAGCAACTGGAGACGAGTCAGGGCCTGTAAATTGACCTTTATCGAGCTTACAGTGCTTACTAACATGAAGATCTGTCTTGCATTGATTCCTTTTAAATTTTATCGTCACAACTACCGGCTCTTCTCTCCCCAGCTGTATATATGTTGCAGCTTAATATTTTTGTTTCCGTTAAGTTTTTTCTAACTAGATATTATTTTCTAATTAGTCTCAACTGTCTACAAAATGATTTTCCTTTTCCTCTTCTTCTACACTCCTACCATCTCCATCCCTGGGTTTTTATTTTTATTATTAATTACGTAATATTGCGCACGAATCGGCTATAAATGTATTTTCGGTGATGGAAGCAATGCAGAATCCTGGAGGATTTAGAACAAACTTTAGAGCAAAAATTATTCAGCTCCAGATATATAATTAAAATTATTTTCACTAATTACCTCTCGGGCGTATTAAACTTTAGTAAAATAAAGTAAAACTTTCTTGCTCTTTTCTCGAGTTTCACTATGCAGTGATTCAGTTTGGACAAAGGTCAACCATTATTAACTTTCAAGAGAAGGCCTTTAAGTACTGCTAAAATTCACTGGCGTTCTACAGAACTAGCAAGATTCCTTTTCCCATATTCGTGTCGTAACTGATCATTTCATCTTTCTCATTTACCAAGATTGTTATTCCTCAGAATGTGTTCACTTGCAAGTGATCTTTATGAAACATATATATTAAAGTCGAATTGAACTGTTTACTATGCACGCACGCAAGTAAATAGAAATTTGAAGCTGTAATGTATTAGTACATTCTAAAAGAGTTACCATTGTGGGATTTCACTCAAGCCAAACCTTCTTACCGTTGGCAAGACACGGAAAATAAATCTTTCTAAAGTGCTCGCTTTAATATATATATGTGTGATTTTAGAATGGTGTTTCTTTAAATATGCAAACTCCGTCTTCGATCGCTTCGGTCCTGTCCCAGGCTCCATATGAATAAAGACTAATTCAATCATCTAACAGCTCTCAATCCGCATAGCCAAAGAAGATTTTCTGTATCCAAGCAGCTAATAATATAATATGTCCTTTCGGTTAAATTTTCTGTCAACCTTCCACCATGTTTCTCGTGCACAGGAGCTAGGAAGCTAATTCATCAGTTCAAAAATGACTTAAATGTACTGCATTCAATAGCAGGGCTGTAGCCAGAAAAGTATGACTGAGGCGATGTCCATCATGACTGAGGCAATGTCCATAGTTAAATTGTCGTCGTAGGTATCAATGGTATTTATGGTGAAAAGAAAAGAAAAAGATGACTGAGGAAACTGCAGTGTCTCGGTTTGCCTCATACTGGCTAAAACCCTGACTTGGCGATTTCGTCTTTGTGTCATGGTGCCCATAGTTTGAATAACTCGTTTGACAAGTTGGAGTCTGAAAACTGTCAAACTAGCGTGCTAAATTAAAAAGATGATCAAACACACAGTTCGATATAAAGATATCTTCATTTCAGCATTCATTCAGTTATTGCGTCCAAGCTCGTTACTGGAAGATTCAACATTCAAAACGACATCAAAGGACACTGAAGAACAGCAGTTTCTCGGGACAGAGAAATAGAAAACGATAGTGCTAATGGTATCTAGTGTGCAGTTCTCGGAATGATCCTTTCAGATCCTTCCATTTCTATTTCAAGTCCATTCACACACTATGAAAATAGTGGAAAATACACTGGAAATGAAGCGATGAAACGAAATCAATTTTGTTCTGATAGGCGGCAGTGGTGTCCAACACCATGGCATTAGAAAGAATTAACTGAAATAAGTGAAAATCTTTGTTTAAATATATATTTTCCTGTGATCAGTTTATATTCTCAGTACATACAATACACAACGCCACTTGAAACTTGTCGTATGATTCAACTAGTTTCGAAATGTTCCCTTCTGAAATCAAAAGGTCACATAAAATGAGTGACTTGTGCAAAATTGCTCTACAATAATCAATTTAAGGCCTTTTTCGTAATCTTTTCTCAGCGAAATGTTGTTTATTACGTCACGGGCTACTGTTCGAGTCGTTCAGTAAACGATCCTCTTATTAGCGTGCAGACAGACATAAATTACTAGTTTCGATATATAAACGAAGAGAAATAGAACAAGATCATAAATTTAGTCAGCCGGTCGGCCAGCTCTGAGGGTAGCATCTCACACAGACATCTCAAATGCCCTAAACAGCGGAAAATTTGTGTACCTCTGTTTATTCAGATCAAGTGATATTAATGTTTTACCTCGGAGAACTGTATTTAAGAAATGTATTTAAGGTTCTTAAAATTGATTAAAATGCTTAGAGAACGATTGTTATGCGAAAGTAAAGAAATTGATTGGTGTAGCACAAACTCAAAAGCTCAAGAAATGTAGCTACTTAAACGAAAAACGTTCCGTGAAGAAAGTGTTTTCCTTTGAACTAAGGCAGAGAACAATGGCGCTCTAAAGCAAGTGTATGATAAACTTCAAATCAGACAATTAATTCAAGCCTTGGCTACAACGTGAATGCTATCAACAGCCCATAAAATACGAACCTAGGATACAGCAATTTTCTATCTTTAACATGTTTGGCCAGTTTGGGATCGGCAGAGGCTTCTTAATCAGCTGGAAAAAGGCTTGTATTTTGCGACCTGTATAGATGATAAAAATATCGTACGAACACGCCCTCTGTGCTAAGGCAGGTAATCTGTGGAGGGGTCCTTAATGAGGCCCCCATACCGACTTGTTTTGTGTGCAACCACAAAACCAACCGCTGATTTCCACCGCTCGCGATTAAATGAAAACAATAACACACGATCGAACAACGCACGCCGCTATCCTTTGATCATATCAACCTCTAATTATCTAATTAAAGGAGGTAAAAGCCATCTTTAACCTCATGTTGAAAACTTCCCCGAAAAGCCTTTAATTTCCTGCAAGTTTTGGCTTCACCTGATGGAGCAGAGTCTTCTTGGTTCCTTGGAAATTTTGCTGAAGTTAGAACAGCGCAGAGCACCCTTAAGACCCCACTTGAAGCTTAAAAGCATGCCGCTATCTTGAAGCGACTCTGTCGGCACAGTCTGTCTCATTCATTTGGCAGACAGGAGGTTTATTTTGAACGGAACAGGTAAACAAATCTTATCAATAGTTTGCATTTTAATTATTTTATCAAAGATAATAGGCTTCTTGAGATTAGCTTTGCAACCGGTGAATGCGCTGGGCAAGATTCGCCCTCCAGTGCTACAATCACGGCGTCAAAACAACATGGTATATTTTTTTCATCACATTATCAAAGTGCTTGATTAAATTTGAATCGCAAACAAAACCTCATGTACTTGTGAAGTTAGGTAAACATTTTCCTTTATCCCAGCTTGCCATTACAAATATTACGACTTAATCGTGTAAAGTCAAACATTATAAAGTCGTTATTTCTTGTCTTGATCGATGACAGCGCCAAACAGAAAGATAAATATGACGCAGTTTTATTGAAAGTAACTATGAATTTCTTTGATTTTACCGCCGCTTAAGGAATTGCTTTAAATGGTTTATTTACATCATTTTAATCTGTCCACACTGACCGACAAGGAAGTAGAATCGCATCAATATTTTTCTCATCATCAAAGCCAAACCTTTTCAGATATAAACAAGAGATTTACCGAGTGCGTTTCGTTTAACTCGCGCACATATTTATCGTAATGTTTAGGAAAACCCTTTCGATTACGCCACAAAATTATTTAACATTCTTTTTTGTATCTGCCGCTCAGCTATTCTTTTGGTTGCCTTTCTTTTGCCGCTCCGTGCCTCCGGCAATGCGAGAGTCCCAAAACAATGACCACAATAGCATCAAACGACGACCAGCGATAAAGGTAATTGCTTTTTTTGACTTTCAGCCGTGGTGAAGTAGTCACTAGTCTCTTTTCTGAGAGTTCCTTTGAGCTAAGTTGTTTTGATTTTCAAGGACAATAGCCCCTTGAAAATGTCATCGAATTTGAAAAGCAACTTCTTGAACACGATGACAGAAGAGTCGATAATATCTGTAATTCTGAGAGGCTTAAAACTACATAATCTATGGACGAGACGATGTCAAAATGTTCTGATTTTACTTCTCTGCAAAATACCGTTTTTATGAGTGGTCAGGTGACGATTCAATGACATGAAACACGAGGCTTGCACGCTTGCGCAATTATCAGGTTATTGAACTTTAATATATAATAGTTTACGCTTGCAAACCAATAATTGAAAGTGTGCATGTTTTCTTTGTAGTATCGTTCTCGGCTTCAAGGCCTGACATTTGAGAAACTTACAGTTTTCACAGAAAATAAAACATACAGTTGTGATTTGTTTTCTGTATGACGAGGACTAATAATCCAATTTTCTTATCAACAAAAGCATTATAATCTATTGTTCTTTGCTGAACTTCATAACAACTTGTGGGTCTGTTGAAAACTTTGCCAAGCTGCCTTTAATAATTGGTAAGGCTGGAAACAGAGGAACATTACTCCAAAGTTAAAAATGCTTGATTTGAATGTATACATGAAATCATGTGCATAAAGGATCATGGAAAATTAAAAACAATACAACAAGCTCTGACTAATTACCTTGTAACAACATGCTCAGTTCTTTCAATTTATTAATTTAATTAATTAATTGAACCATTAAAATGTTAAACAATTTTGGTCATTCCAAGGTCTAAAGCGTCTAACTTCCCTATTACTATTACTATTGCTATTACTATTACTATTGCTATTGCTATTGCTATTACTATTGCTATTGCTATTACTATTACTATTACTATTACTATTGCTATTACTATTGCTATTACTATTGCTATTACTATTGCTATTACTATTACTATTGCTATTGCTATTGCTATTGCTATTACTATTGCTATTACTATTGCTATTACTATTGCTTTTGCTATTGCTATTACTATTGCTATTGCTATTACTATTGCTATTACTATTGCTATTGCTATTGCTTTTACTATTGCTATTGCTATTGCTATTGCTATTGCTATTGCTACTGCTATTGCTATTGCTATTGCTATTGCTATTTTTATTGCTATTGCTATTGCTATTGCTATTGCTATTGCTATTGCTATTGCTATTACTATTGCTATTACTATTGCTATTACTATTGCTATTGCTATTGCTATTGCTATTGCTATTACTATTACTATTGCTATTACTATTACTATTGCTATTGCTATTGCTATTACTATTACTATTGCTATTACTATTGCTATTGCTATTACTATTGCTATTACTATTACTATTGCTATTACTATTACTATTGCTATTACTATTGCTATTACTATTACTATTGCTATTACTATTACTATTGCTATTACTATTGCTATTGCTATTACTATTACTATTGCTATTACTATTACTATTGCTATTACTATTACTATTGCTATTGCTATTGCTATTGCTATTGCTATTGCTATTACTATTGCTATTACTATTACTATTGCTATTGCTATTGCTATTGCTATTGCTATTGCTATTGCTATTACTATTACTATTGCTATTACTATTGCTATTGCTATTACTATTGCTATTGCTATTGCTATTGCTATTGCTATTGCTATTGCTATTGCTATTACTATTGCTATTGCTATTGCTATTGCTATTGCTATTGCTATTACTATTGCTATTGCTATTACTATAACTATTGCTATTGCTATTACTATTACTATTGCTATTGCTATTACTATTACTATTGCTATTGCTATTGCTATTGCTATTACTATTGCTATTGCTATTACTATTACTATTGCTATTGCTATTGCTATTGCTATTACTATTGCTATTGCTATTGCTATTGCTATTGCTATTGCTATTGCTATTGCTATTACTATTACTATTACTATTTTTATTGCTATTGCTATTGCTATTACTATTGCTATTACTATTGCTATTGCTATTGCTATTGCTATTGCTATTGCTATTGCTATTACTATTACTATTGCTATTGCTATTGCTATTGCTATTACTATTGCTATTGCTATTGCTATTACTATTACTATTGCTATTGCTATTGCTATTGCTATTGCTATTACTATTACTATTGCTATTACTATTGCTATGCTATTGCTATTGCTGTTACTTTTACTATTACTATTGCTATTGCTATTGCTATTGCTATTGCTATTACTATTGCTATTACTATTGCTATTACTATTGCTATTACTATTGCTATTACTATTACTATTACTATTGCTGTTACTATTGCTGTTACTATTGCTGTTACTATTACTATTACTATTGCTATTGCTATTGATATTACTATTGCTATTGCTATTGCTATTACTATTGCTATTGCTATTACTATTACTATTTCTATTGCTATTGCTATTGCTATTGCTATTACTATTGCTATTGCTATTGCTATTGCTATTGATATTGCTATTACTATTACTATTGCTATTACTATTGCTATTGATATTGCTATTACTATTGCTATTACTATTACTATCACTATAATTGTTATTACTATGCCTACAATTATTATTTTTTAATAATAATCTAACTTTAATGACAGCTAAAATTATATATAAATCATTCTAAAAACATGCAAATTATGTGAAATAAAAAAGCTAAAAGGTTTCCTATTAAAATAGTAAAATAGCTTATTGTTTACAAGAATGATCTATTGCTATAAATATTATCATTATTATTATTATTGTTATTGTTATTATTATTATGATTATTATTATTGTTGTAGTTATTATTATTATTATTTACATTATTATTATTATTATTATTATTATTATTATTATTATTATTATTATTAGCAGTAGCAGTAGCAGCAGCCGTAGCATTATCAGTAGCAGTAGCGGTAGCGGTAACGGTAACAGTAGCGGTAGCAGCAGTAGTAGCAGTAGCAGTAGTAGTAGTCGTAGCAGTAGCAGTAGCAGTAGCAGTAGTAGTAGTCGTAGCAGTAGCAGTAGCAGCTGCAGTAGTAGTCACGGTCTGTTAAGTTCCTTGTTATTCATATTTATGTTTCAATTATTTATTGGTCACATATTAGGGGAAATACTTGTGTTTTATTAAAGTTGTATTAAAGAAACCGTCGACGTATTTGCTTGTGTATTGTCTGCTAGAGGGAGACAGCCGAACTGCCAGCAGTTGATGTTATAGTTTCTTCTCAACATTATGTGGTGTCCATGCCGTCAAACGTTTTAAGATTTTAGGAATGTATAGCTTTGAACACACTTGATAAAATATTCTTTTATAGACTATAACGCTTTCGTGGAGTGTATAATTTCTGAGGGTTTCACTAATGTCTAGTTTTAGAGCTTAAGATCGTTTTCCGAACTGTTTCAAATTTTCCATTTAACAAAGCCAATTTACACAGTAAGAGGTTGCAGATTATGAGATTACAAGATTTGACCAACAAGGATAAAAAGATAAATAGAGAGAAATAGAAAAATTGCGTAGTACTTGGAGTCCAAGAATTTTCAATGCGGCTCTTGCAGTTAAAACGTATTGAAGTGCATTTTGTAGCTTTGGATCACCAAAACAATCCGATCGTGACGAAACAGACGAGAGGCGTTTTAGAAAGCGTTTTGGGTCCCGGATGCGAAAGAACTTCATATTAAAGAACAGCAAAAGGAAAACTAGTAAATTACCTTCATTTTAAAACAACTAAGGAGATGAATTCTTGTTGGTGGCGCGTTCAAGTATTTATCCCACGCCTTGAAGAATACAGCCAATCAGGAGCCTACAAAGGCGTTGCATATTCTGCGGTATCTCACGTGTCATATTCCACGAAAGTTTCCCGGCGTTTATCACGGTTCCTAAGTTTCCAAATTTTCCAAGCTGGCAGCGCGCGACATTTTTTCATTCAGTTCAATTGAATTTTTCGAGAAAATGTTTAAATGTGGATGAAGAACCACTTGAACTGTCTCGAATTCGACATTCTATTGTTTAAATCTTCAGAAATACCTGATACTAGAGATGGAAAGCTGTATGCAGACGCCGAGGAATCTGCCAAAAATCGATCGAAGGTCCACTGCAGGAAAGGTAGATAAAAGAGTTTTGGATTTCACAAGACCTCTGTCAAGTTCATACAAAACAAATATTCTGAAACAAGAATTCTCAATGACTTTCCATCATCAGAACAACGTTAAGAAAACTCATTTATGTTGTATTCTGTGGCTTATGCGAAAAAAAAAACATATAGAAGAATCTGGGATATGGTAAACCTGAAAGCTAAAGGCTCGTGTGGGATATGTCACGGTATGCTACTCGAAAACATTGCATAAGTAGTATAAATTTTATATGGAAAATGAGTTAAACGACAGTTACATGTAACAGCTCGCTAGCGCTAGCAAAAGTTATGAAGGAGCCAAAACGTTCCACTGCAGAATTATTGTATGGATTAGTGAACTTGTTGTTACCTTAACTGAAAAGCAAACTAAACGCAAGCAACCCTGGTCGATCCATGCTCGCGTAAATGTCAATGCCAATTTTTGGACGAGCAACAGTATGAAGGTTTCAAAAAGGTGTCAAATGTTTATGGGGATAAGTAAAATTGCTGTTATCTTGACTCAATAGCGAACTGAACACAAGCAGCCCAGGGCAATGCTCGCTCAAATAGTTGCAATTTTCTTAATAAGCAACAGTTATGAAGCTTTTAAAAAGTTTCTTATAAAGTGAAAAGTTTTAATTATGGATTAGTAAAACTAATATTATTCCGACTAAAAACCAAGCTGGACACAAGCTCGTTGTTTACTGCTCGCTCAAATGCCAGTTGAATATTGCTGAAAACAATATGAAAAAATGAAAGGTGGTTAACATTTTCAGTTTAACGAAACGTTTTGTTGAAATCTTTCCTCAATCTGTACACAAAGGAGATAAACCGTAAAACAAAACGGCGTTAATATTTCGGTAGTAAACTAAAATTCCAATAATCAGTTTTAAACTTTTGTTTGCTGTTGTGCTCGTGGAAGGTGTCATCGCCAACAGGTGCGAGTAAGTGACTTATTCTGAAACGCTGTCATTCAAACACCAAACATTTATTGCCAAATATTGAAACAAATTGGATCTGTGGCTGCGACATATCGTTAATTATAACCAAACTGCTAAATAAACCAAAGATGCAAATTATGCGGGATAATTCTTAAAACAACTGCTAATAACACGAATGACAAATTCTGTCAGTTGATTTTCCATCTGCAGTGAAAATGTGCTGACATTTCCAATAAAGGCAGGCTACGTACCACCTGGAACAGATAATGGAGGAAAGCACCTATTAAGGAACAACAGCGTTGGTTTCTTCTAGATCATAAGACAAAAACATTCAGCTAAGCAAACGAATAAAAACATCTTTTACAAGGCAACACTGAGTATTCTTACAAAAATTAAAACAGCAGCTTGTTGCTGAGACAAAAGTGCTACTATATATTTTGGTGGAAAGCAGCTGGGTAATATTAGTTGAAAAATTCAACCTGGCATTCTTTAAGAATAACATCTCGCAGTAACATGATTTAGTAAGAACGACATAAATTTGCTTTTACTTATATTTCACAACTAGAGCTTTCTTGCTTTCAAAATATTCGATCTAGCCAACATTTATCCAGCAATTTAAGTGACTATAGGATCTTTTTCTTCTCGTCGGTTAAACGGAAATGGGTCTTACATGCAGGAAGCACTTCAAGAGTGGTTCATGATTTTGAAAGTGTTAACCCATCTTGCTGTTCCGCGATCCGGTGACAGATCGTTTTTGAATAGTGTCAGATTATTGGATCGCAGCAATTAGTAGCGATGTAGATTCGGGATTTTATAAGCTTTCACCTCTAATTCCAAGGTTAATTGACTGACCTGGTTGTCAATGAATTTTTGAAAGAAGCAACAGTTTATAATTTTAATTCATGTTCATGGAATATGCTAGTTTATGAACTAGCTTGCTTCGCTCCGCTTTGGAAATGAGAAACTGAATTGGTGAGGATATCTTTAGGTTTAATAAATATTTTCACGGGGTAAAATTAAGCGTTTTTGCCTGTCAGTCGAATATACAAGTCCTGTGTTCAAGAAAAGCAATTTTTGTAGTCAGCGCTAGATGCAAAAATATAAATTTCACCTGCCCAATCCTTACTGAAAAATTGAAGACACACGACTTTGAAAGTTTTGCAAACATGGAATTCTTGGCAGTCACAGGGCTGTTCAATAAAACAACTGTTTGAAAATAACTACAAGCAAAAGTCTCCTTTTCCACCCTACATTCTCTCCAACAGCTGAAGAGACGCTCAACAACTAGTTACAAATTTTCCAAAATAATTTGGGTTAGAGACTCCGAATCCTTGCTTTAAACTTAAGATAATTATGCCCCTTTTCGAACTCGACTCTTGTTTGATTTTTCAATAACTAACACTGTATGAAGCAAAGCCCGTAAAAGCAAAATCGCTTCACTTCTCTGTTTCTAGAGAAATGTATTTTCACAAATGTGTATAAATGGGGACAAGTGACGCAAAGCTGACTTTAACGTGAAACGTTTTTTCATGGCAAAAATTACAATTTGAAAGGAAAGCAGTGAAAGCCACCCTACTTCCAATTTTGTTTGAAGACACAGCACGTTGAAAATAAATAAATTATTAATGAAGTTTAAGGTGTGAAAAGCCTGGTCTGATCTTAAAATAGATTTCCTTTCAAAATAAGCGAGTTAAATAAAGGAATATATGTACCAAAAATATATACATTTCATAGAGGGGAAGCCTGGCAGAAAGTACGAAAGTTAGCATAATGAATTTTACATTTGCTTATGGTCGGGAGCAAGCCACGACTCGGATGTCAAGTACTGGAAACCATTTCAGACAAAAATACAAGCAAAAATTCAAACACCTGCGTTTCAAATATTTCGCTTTTAACACTCTCTTCGTATAACCATCAATTTTATTGTCTTCTAGGTGGTAAAAGGTGGCAAATGCTTCTTGTACAAGTTAACGAGATCATCAGAGTAATAGAAAACCATACAACTCCGCTCTCATATTCCGTCGAATAAATAGAAACGCCTCCTGTAAGATAGTTGTTTTTACAACTGCAAATTAACGATAGCTTTCAAGGGAAGATTCGGCGGATATTCACGTATAGCACCACTGATATTTCTGTGGAAACGTTTTGTCTATCAACTCTGTTTCAAGTTTCGGATTGAAAGAGCTTTTCATATACACATTGATGAATCTAGATGGTAGCTGGACCTCTATTTCGACTTACGTTGGAGTCGTTGCAAAGCAGTTCAAAAACTCCCATGTTGAGATTCGGTACTGATAGCAAATCGCAAACGAAAGCTATCTGACTTTCAGATACAAAAGCGTTAACATTTCTTAATATTAAAGTTATATCGCTTTTTAAAACAAAAAGCCAGGCAAATTTTCATATTCGGTTTAGCTGTAATAAATGTTTGTGGTCGCCAAGCCTTGTGACTTGTGCAGTTGCCAAATGCTCTGAGACTCAAATCAAGACAAAAGAAACACCTCTTCTAAGAAAATTTCAGACAATGCAACATTTTTCAATGTTAGACATTAGTTTCTTTTAATGTGGGTCCCTTCGTTAAAATATTCGAGGCCACTGAAATCTGCCCCACATAAATAAACTTAGTATGCAAGTTTTCGTTTTATTGAAGATATTACTGATATATCGCTGAGTTGGGATTTGATGTCTCCGCATACATCACATATCATTTACTCTTCTCTTAAGTTCCTTTTACTTTTATAAAATATTCGACCTTAAGCTATAAAGAGAGTCAACTGGTTTCAGTTCATGTTTACTTGAAACACCCTTGGAAGCCCTTCATATCTGACACAAACTGCAATCAACGAAAACCTTTACTGGCCTAACTGTCAATGCAAGAACCCAATATTGTTTTCGCTCTGCCTTGCCCATATAGAAAAAGAAACAGTTTTCTTGAAGCTCGTCCGCAACGCATTTGTATACTGAACTCCAAGTGTCAGAAACGTCCAAATAATAACAAAATAGAAAAACTGACAAGGATAAAATTTTCTACCTTGGTCTATTCATGTGTTATTATTGTCGAATGTGTTCAGCACCAATTTGTGTGCCTAGCCACGAACCGAGCTAAAAAAATTTAAATGATTTGTACAAAAACATTCTAATTTTCATTTTAGAAGACTGAGAGCAATTTCAGAAATATCTAAATCATTGAAGCGGGGAGGGTCAGTTGTAAAGTGTATTCCACAAGCACATGCAAGTCGCCCTGCTAAGCACTGTATTTCCTTAGTTTTTAAGGTATTTTCATTACTTAAATTTATTCAGATGAAATTCAATACAAGAGACGAATATCCTTGACTGAAACAGCTATTTATTGATAAACTACAAGGGTTGTTTTACATTCTTTGCACTAAAATCCCCGGCAGGAGATCTACAGATCGCAGAAGGTATGTCAAAACATTACTCTGTCATTTTCTTTTTGTTACAAAATGGAACTAACTTGGAACGGCTCGATATCTATTGATGTTTACAATTCTTGAGAATTCAAGTTTTGCGAAGCACTCGGGAGATATTTCGGCAAATAACTGATTCAAGCAGACTAGTAAGAACTGGTTTAGAGTTGCTCAAATTGTGAAATCTCAAATGAGTTAAGGTTAATTGAAATGGCGACTTTATCGAAAAAAGTGGTAGTAGAATTTGATCTCGCTTATCTTTGAATGTGGCCAATTGAGGCGACCTTTCTCGTTTCAAAATTGAAAGTTTCCCGGGTACTTTCAATGGTCTCGAATGTTTTATTTCTGTACTTGAGAAAAAATGACGAATAAGATCCGCCATGTACTGCAGTAAATTGTCAGAACCATAGCTAGTCAATATATAACTCAACAAGCAATCTAAATCACTCGCTTTTCTTCAGTGTGAAATCTGAAAATCTCGAGTAAGGAGAAAAAAACTCAGCAATAATTCCACGGTTTCCAAGGAACATGGCAATAACATAACTGCTGTTAGGAAAATCAAAGCTATTAGATCTTTCGTACTATTTGGAAACAAGACTTCTAAGCGCTGAGTGGCTTGTGCACTTTCAAATTTCATAGTCCAAGATTCGAGAGCTTGCGTTTCAAAAAGTCTTAAGCTGAATACGGTTTTCAACACGTGGTTTGAAAGTGTTACTCAAGCAAAACTACCTACCTGCGAGGATCAATATTTCATCTTCTAGTGAATATGTTCAGTCTCCCATTAACACTTCTTTGGGGGCTTATAGAAAGTTCAAAAATAAGTGAAAAGCAAGGTTTGCTTCGCTTATTGGAATCAACGGCACTGCGCGCACGAAACAAAACTACCGTCAAGCTTTAATGTTTCAGTGGCTTGCTTCTCAACTTAGCAATGTTTGCTTCGCTCATTTGAATAAGTCGAATGAATATGAGAAGTGAATGTCACTCGCGTTTGACGTGGTAACTAAAACCCTTTTTGTAAAGAAAGGAAACTCGCAATGTTTGCGAATTGTCGTGTCTAGTTAACACCTAACGGTTCCGCGTCAAGTTTGTTTCCGCATGAACTCGCGGAAAGCTGGAGAAAATTTCGTCACCATTTCAGCTGATAACAAAAACTGACCTGGTTTGCTGATTGTGCGATACTACGAAAAGAAAATAACCAAAATCGCGGAAATTTTTTCATTTATTGTGAAGTTGCTTTAGATTCAGCTTTCACATTTTCACGCCTTTTTTTCCACGCACAACTGTTTGGGAGAGGAAATAGTTCAGGTACTTTAGAACTTTGAAGGAAATTGTCAGTTTATTGTTAAGCGATCAACTGAACAAGACGGTTTCTTCGCTGAAGAAAGACAATCAGATCAATCTTTAGAGGAAAGAAGAGGCAAAACGGGGCGTTTTTGCGGATTAAAATTGCCTCCTGGTAGCCACATAATTGACAACATTTGAAGCGTAGCAGATACAAACGAGAATTAAAATGGGCACGTCAAATTATATTGCTCTCCTAGTTTTTGACAAGTTTCACCACCGACCTACTTAACTATTAAAATATTCGCGTAAGCGGCGCCTAAAATAGCTGTTCTCGTAAACAACCCTTCCGGTAACTGGCGATATGTGCACGGCGCTTCCTTGCAATTTATGTACTGTTTACTTTGTTCAACTGCAGTGCTAGAATAATTTAATCCTTATAAAGGACCAAGCTGTCACATCGTGTGTGCTGATTATCCGGCAGTACAAACATCCGAAAGTTCTTTTCACACACAGAAAAATTTAAATTTAATGTTTGCTTTTTCGGTTCTCTTTGAAACGTTGACAAGTTTGACTTGCTGTCAGTATCGCCCACACTCCTGTCGTCCCGCCCTGTCAGAACCTACCTTGTGTTCGCCGCCTGACATGTCGTGTTTACAGAGCTGAGCGTGTGTTTAATGCTAATTGCCAAGTTACTACAACAAACGAGTTTTATGGCTGGCGGCGCGTGTTTGACGCTACATCGCGCAAATATTCTAGCTTTTTGAAGTAGGGGACTTTATCTACGTCTTTCTTTAAAATCAATTTTCAAGATTTGCGTTATTTGGCTCCGCCTTTCGAGACAAATTGCCCATTTCAACTAGTTTTTCACCATAACACTGCTGATAACGCAAGTTTGTCTTCCAAACCAAAATATTATATACAGAAGTTATTGTTTATGACATATAATGTTTGTTGGGCCAACTTGCCATTTAGTTTGAACTTAACAAAAATGCCGAAAGTCTTACGCGCGATTAAATATACAGGCACAGTGATGATCCTGTATTTTGCCCCAAAACTACTTACACCAATTGACAACATTGGCGCAAGAAAGCGGCGATTTAGAGTTTTACTTTATAATATGGATGAACGAATTTTTTTACATCTCCAAAAAAATTCGTGTACTCGTCTACCAATGTTGTGACCTCACCGAAAACTAGTGTCACGAGGGAACCATAAACTATGTGTAAATCACGTTTATATAGTTTTATGAAGTTTTCAATAAATCATAGGTCGCCTTTTTTACTGGTTATTGCCGAGGCACCATGTTGTTCGTTAAATATACCCACCCGTACCGTTTATTAACATATGACCGTTATGAATGTTCGTCCAATGTTCCAATGCACTGCTGCTTGCTGTGAATTGTTTACTAGCTGGGCAAGCCTGGTTGCCCTGCTTGGTTGTACAGTTTAAATAACTCCAGGGCATTTAATAAGTCGAAGTAGATATGCAGCGATGAACATACACCGACATGTCGAAACTCAACAAAGACAAAAGAAAATCTGGCTGATGAATATTCAAGCGACGTAATTGTGGATGTTGGCAGATTTTGGGCCCGCCTCAAAAGGACATGAATGGCTGAGCTTTGGGGAACTGGAAGCGAAGATCCGGAGAGTCTATTGACTCAATACGCTCAAAACTAGGAACTGTGTTCAGTACACAAATCTTTTAACGCTCCGGAAAATCTGGCTTGACCGCGAAACATGAACACTGCGCCTCCTGTTATAGGTACGTTGTCCTCCAATTGTTGTTATTTTTATATATAAGGCTGAAATTATTTTCTGTGTTTACGCTGTTTATGATTTAATACCAAGGTGAGTTTGGGATGGAATTATATTCGCGCCGTTGTTTACGTGACCAGAGGAACTTAAATCAGCGATCTTCCTCCGAAGAAAACGCAGCCAAGATTATCATTTAAATAATTTGTGAGTTAAGAGGTTTGGCTTTATGGTAGGGTTATTTATATCTAACCTTTAATATTTTTGCCGGTGCTCCTATATCGTGAGAAAGCCTAATTTCAAACAGAAATGCTTACTAATGCCTAAATTGCGTCCCCTTTAAAGTTTCTTTTACCAAGTGTAAACTTACGTTCTGAAAGGAAATATTTCAAGCTTACATTTGGCGATGACAACTGGATTGGAACTCAGACAAATTTACCACCGAAGGTGTCAGGCAAAGACATCGAATTGGCACTATACGCCAGTTTAATGAGACCAATTTGTCAGTATAATTTCAGAGCACTGTTTCCCATTGTTGATCGGCATATTTTGCCACCTTTAACTCCACTGTACCAAAAAGCGTACACTTATAAAGAGATCGACTTAACTTTTATTCCCTTACTCCTTTATAACAAGTTAGTAATTAGTTTATGTCGTTAAACCAAAAACAAATGCTAAACTGCTATGCTGTATTCGTCAGTTTAGTCTCGGTCCTCCATGAAGGTTAACCGACTATCGCAATCTTAATACGAACTTAAACTTCTTACAAAAATCAACTGTTACAAACTGAACCATCTCGAAGAAATAGGCAAGCAACCAACTGGTACATACTGGATACATTTCCCTCTGCGAAAATGCTTTTTGTTGTTGTTTCACCAAAACATTCTGCAGATGTCCCTCAGTTTTTATCCATTTACAAGTCATCGGCCATAGCTGTCAATCCGAAGAAACTTTGCTTTTTGTTTATTGCATAAACTGTATTGATAGAATGTTCGCACTGAGACCTAGTTTCTTTGGCGTAAAATGCAAAATCCGCCATGAAATTTGCCACGCTGTAGAGTCAATCCAGCAGATTGCAACTCAAAAGTAAACAATTTATAACTGTGGCGAAATCTGTTTGAGGAGAAGGCTTACGTTTGTGGAGTTCAACAGATATACACCTGGCGATATTTTCACCGTTTTCCAGAAAGCGAGATAAAGCAGTGAAAGCAATGATGAAAAATCGGCTGGACAACTCTTAGCTCTTACCTTTTATCATTTACACAGCTAGGCGGGATGGAGTACAGCTAACTCTGCGTGTGGGTTAGCTTAAATATTTTATGTGGAAAAACTGTATTGCAACTGAAATAGAAAGTAAAAACCTTCAAATATTTCTTCTGCTAATACGTAATATGACGAATATTTCAAAGAAGAAGGTCTTTTAAGCTTTCTTAATTTCATTTCTTTGTTAATGGGCAGCAGAGGTTACAAGTGCCGACACAAAGGAGTACCGATTCATTTCAACAAATGGATTCAAGGGACACACATCACTTGATTGAGATCTAGCTACATCACTTTTGTTAAGAAGAACCTCAGACGTGTAGTACTCCGAAAATTAATCTCTTTGTATCTTAAAGAAAGCCTGACTTTCAAGTGGCATATTTGTGGTGAAGAAGAAAATACCTGTATTGAAAGCAAAGGAAGATAGAATATTGGTCTGCCTGGGGGCATGCAGACAGATTTGTACACGGTAAAATTGATTTTAACATCTATTTTCCTCAGGGATACGAGTCATACATTCGGAACTGACTCATTTACACGTTTTGCAACTGGAGAGAATCAGAGTTACGTTGACAAGACCACTCTGCAATTAAAAATGCCTGTATATGTGTTCCATTTTGAAACAACCTTAGATTACTGTTACTTGACCCCAGAACACCTGTAAAGAAAACTAACTGTGCATTTAGGATAACTGCAACGTGGAAATATTGCAGAAAACATAATTTCACCTACATTTCAGCAAACTTTATTAGTGTTATTCTTCAAAAGTTATAAAGCCTTGATTTGGCATTTCCAAATGCACAGAGATTTGTTTTCGAAAACACTGTAATGAGCCACACTGTGGCAAAAGAATCAAAATAGACGAGCCCCATACATTTTTAAAATTGGGTTACAGATTTAAGATTTCTTAATTCTGGACATGCATATTTGAGACGCATGATCGTATCACGTAAATACGCACGAGTTTAAGCGAATATCACTTCAACTGGTTGTACAGGAAACCGTAACATGCAACGAAAAGCTGACTTCTGTCAGAAATATGTTGAAAACTCCTGTCAGTGATAAAACAAGAAAAATTTGGCTAGGTTTTAAAGAAGACAGACGAGAATTAAGCAAGATACATGCGTTAAAGTTAGACCAGATGTTTTAAGTCTCAGAGAAAAACTAAACGAAACTCAGTCTTTAGTAGTTTACATGTCGTATTCAGTGGAAAGGGTGCAGAAAAGTCTGCTTGCCAAAACTTCGTTACGTAAGAAATGCTTCAAAAGATATAGCATATAGTATTTCGGGATTATTTTCTATCGGTGTGAAAAAACTCCTACTAAAATGAGTGTGAGAGAACGATCAAAAAATGCTGGCTTTAGCGAGACCACTTCATATGAGATATGTCAATAAAAGTATATTGCAAGCGGAAACGTTGAAATTCAATACACCGCGAACTCTATCGCAAGCCTGTTTAGCGGTCCTTTTTTCGACCTAATATACCATGACACTCATGAAAAACTGTTACGTTAGCTTCGTTGGACTAAAACCTTTCAAAATGAACGCAGAGAACATGAATCTCGAAAGCAAAGTTTGACAAAGTTGTTTGATATGTTAAGAGGCAAAATGATATTTGGGGGTCTCTATAAAAGTAGTCACACGTATTTATAATTCAGTCATCACTAAACGAGAAAAGTATACAAATTCAATTTTAAACAGAAATGAGCAACTTTCTACCACATTGGAGAGTCAAAGAGTTTCTTCAAAGCAGCTGCAATCTTGGAAGATTTTAGCATAACATTACCCTTTGAGTAAGATGACTTCCGACATCACCGAAAACAGCCTTCAACACATTATTTTCTTTGTGGATTTGCGGGGTCATCAGGATCATACAACTTCTGCGCTATTTTCTCTCTGGCAAAACATTTATTTTACGGCAGCAACCGCATGTGTTGTTAACCAGAGTCAGCAGCCCACACTTATAGCGATCTAGTCTTCTTTTCGGCGGGCGGGCGCTAATCTTCTAAAAGCATACAATGAGTTTCTTGAATAAAACCTTCTTGAATGCCGTCCGTCCTTCCCTGGTGCTAATTACACCCGTGCAGACCTTTCATTTGTTTCTGTGGAGTCTTTGATTTTAAAAGAAAACCGATTTTCAAATAATAAAGAGACGAAATAAAGACAAGACACGGCTATGCGTGGCTTCCGACACTAAACACAGGTATCACTTACACATTTTGCCTGAAGCGCTGAGCAAACAAATGCGATTAGAATGGGTTAATAGTTATTTTATTTATTCAAGAAATATTAGTGCTTTTAAAACGAGAACAGTTTCGCGAAGAAATAAGGTAGGCTATGAGAGTCAGCGTGAAAAATAAGAAATATCGAAGCGGTAATTTGTTACCCCCTCGAATATGTGGCCTCTGTTGGCGGTGCCCCAATTGAGAAACAATCCAGAACAGAAGACAGAGATGAAAGATTTGCCGCCTCACTCAAACCTCTTGTGGTGTTATTAAAGGCGTGAGTGTGTAACTGTCTATTTAACCGCAATAATTTGTTCTCTAGAGAAGCAATACACGTCTGCACAATTTGAAAGAAAAAATCTGCTCGGAATATTTGGCTTCTTCGTGAAATAAGCGAAACTTAGAACGAGTGCAACACTATACAGGGCAGCGCAAAATCCGATAACTTAGTTATCAGCAGCGGAAAGGAGACAATGGGTTTGAATAGATCGGTGGCTAACCTCTCGAGTATTAAGATTAAAGTTACATAGAGATCTATGAGAGGAATGTATCCGAATACGAGGAGAAAAACAACGGCGTCTTGATCAGAACATTTAACATCGGTCTAGCTGTTGTTAATAGCGCCTATCCTACTATAGTATTAAGCACTTTAGAATTGAATAGCTTGTAATTATGGCGATGAATATTACGAGAAGACACTTAATTAGAGCCATTCACTTGACCGCAGAGCTACAGCTAAGAGGTATGTTTAGTCAGGGCCACACCATAAAAACACTGTGTAATTCACAAAGTGTTTGTTGTTTTAAGAGTTCAGTATAAATGTTGCGGGATTGCTTACAAGAGTAATTCTTGCTTGAACAATAAATTGCACTAAAGACAAAAAGAGTTTGTAAAAGAGTTTGTTAACAAGAATAAAGAAAAAATTGGAGCTCGTTACGCAGAAAATGGACAATAATTTTCGCCCGCAGAAATTCGTCTTTCCAAGCCGAAAGAAAGCCACATGATAGAGAAGAAAACAACCAACCGAAATCAAAGAAACCGACACCATTGATCCGTGTCGAAACAAAGGCTTGGCTTCAACGGTTTGAATGATCATTTTTACGGCAGTACTGCGACGTAACAAAGCCGAAAATGAGAGTTCACGCGCGTACTAGCCTTGTTCCAGTATCCCTAATTTACTCATTTGGGGATCCTTGCCAATCGATAAATCAAAAGTCGTAAATTGAAATTGCCCTTAAAAGCTTAACTTACTCCTTTCATATGAGTTTCCGTATCTTCTGCGGTTCAATTGTTCGAGTTGTGGAAAGAATACCGTGAAAGCGAAGCCAATTGTCCATGAGATTTCATATTGTCTCCAAACCGCCAGAGTATCTTCAATTCGCGGTATCGAATTTCAAAGGCGTGCTTTCTTTCGCGAAACCACTTGTGAGCGACAGCTTTACCTGTCAACAAGCCGTCAATATAATCACCGCCGTGACACCAGAACTTAAGAAATAACGCAACTCCAATCAACACGAATAATTTTCCACTTAAAATTAATCTTCGTTGTTTGGTGCACTTTTGATGGCAGCTTACTTTGACTATTCAAAGAAAGAATTGTAAAAACTCTCTGCGTGTGACGAGGCTGTTATTTTTAACGTCTTCGACTAGTTTTCCAATTTCTCTGAGGCTTTTTTCATGGTGAAACAATTGGCGAATCCGCAGGTGGCGTTGCGCGGCTGTAATTCAGTTATTGCACGTGCGTTTTTAGCTCAGCGGTTCTGTAGAAGGTTCCTATCTCCGTGTTATGATTGGACATTTTTAACTTTTTTCTGACGAAGCCAGTCACTGAAAAATATTTTTTGCATTTTGTCAATTTAGGTAGGCATTATAATAAGCCTTTGTAAACCAATTATTTCGATTCCAAGACCGATTAGGGAAGCAACGCGTTCGGTTCTTGAATATGTCATCTTCAGTGCGATCTAGGTACAGCGTAGTAAGCTGATATACGAATTTACAGTTCGAAATTTTCGTCGCAATAGTGCAATTTGCCTTTTTATGCACATGTACACGATGGACTGTTCTGTCCTGGTTGGTCACAGAACGATCAATCAAACTGTCACATGTCATTACGGACAAGACAATAAAAAAGACGCCTGGCCGCCCTTTCTACCAATAGCTTAGTTGTTGAGGTGTCAAATCGATAGAGCAAGGCCTGCTTCGAATCGAAGTGGCTTGCCAGACAACACGACTAAATTTCCACATAATTTAGATTCGCGCGCGAAATGTTCACCGCGCTGGAGCAGAGTGGTATTCGGCTGTAGAGAGGAAATTAAGCTAGCTAGTGTTGCGATTGACCAAACAGGTGGAATGAAGGGAGCCCCTCGCACAGATCGTAGATAGTAAACTACAAAAGCATCGAAGTCAATCGTATCACAGAAAAATTACACAAACAGGAATATTGTGGCGAGCGTGCAACTATAGACGAGCCTGCTAGGTTGAGGTACCGCGAAATACGAGCGGCAGCTTTCCTCAGCAAAAGACTCGGTCGAGCCACAGTTTTGTGTATTTGTGAATTCAGCGCGCGTGTCCCGATGACTATGGAAGATAGCTCGCACCGGAAACGTCCGAAAATAATCGGTTAGTTCCACCGCATCTGAAATGCGAAATGAAGCACTTAGCGATGGCAACTATCAATCACGTTTCAATTTTACAAAGTTGCTTTGTGGTCTCATTGCAGGGAAAGCAAGCTGTGGGCAAAATGGTAGCCAGACAAGGAGAATGAGTGTGTGCACAGGCTGCCAGGAACCGATCGAGGACCGATTTGTGATGAAAGTAATGGACGAGCCATGGCATGAAAGCTGCCTGCAATGCTGTATATGTAGAAATGCGCTATCACGGTCATGCTTCAGTAAAGACAGAAAGCTCTACTGTAGAACAGATTATGAAAAGTAAGT
Source organism: Blastomussa wellsi (assembly GCA_947652115.1). Lineage (NCBI taxonomy): Eukaryota > Metazoa > Cnidaria > Anthozoa > Scleractinia > Plerogyridae > Blastomussa > Blastomussa wellsi. The sequence continues at coordinate 1,373,463 of OX393563.1, forward strand.
AGTAAACCTTAATTAAACTGCTTGCTCCACTTTGTCGTTGTGAATTGTCGCGTTCGTTTGGCGACCTTTCCATGTCCCCGTTCTCATTAAATATTTTATAATTAACAATTTTTCTTTAAGTACCTACTAGATTACCAAGCTAAAGCAATGTTGCCGATTTCAAGCTATCTGTAATATAAGAAATCAACGAAGCTTTCCCGTCTGTCTTAGACCCAAGAGCTTTGTCACGAGCGCCAGTCGGAAATTCAGCCTATCGTCATGAGCGAGAGCTGTCAAGTGATGGTTTTCCTCAAAGCGCCAGTTATTTTTCTAAACGTCCCAGTTTAATTCACCGAGGTATAAAATGTTCTGAAACGTTTCTCAACAAATAGCGGCGTTCGTTTTTCAGTAGTTCACAGGATGATCATCCCGAAATTATATTTACATCGTAGCTCTAAACATATACACGTTAACTATGCATCGGTTTCCTTTGAACATCTGAAGCGTAAGGCCGCCTGCGGATCTTGCAAAATATGAATAATTATTAGGTTTTCTGACTTATTTCACCTTTTAATATGATTAACGAGTTGAAAAGTACAGAACACGACTTAGATACTTTTAGCTCTTAATTTTCGCGCTCTCGTGTAGTAACCGCGAAGTCACTACAAGCAACTGTGATCGCACAGGAAGTTCTTTTGAATGTGTTAATCAAACGTGGATCTTGAAATGATAGATGTCTTCCGTTATTTTTGAAGATGCGACTGCTTTTTCCATCTTTTATGTTCTAAATTTCCCAAACGCCCGTGTTTTACAGGTGATTTTTGTTGATCTAGAATTTTGCGCACTTACGTCTTTTATTTCGGATCTTGAACAATTCCTTGGTGATCTTTTTTTACCAGACATATTATTGTCAATGTTCCATGTAGACGGACGTTACCTCTTCAAACGTTAACAAGACAAGAAGAAATATAGACTTCGATCAGGGAAATATATCTTTTTCTTTTCAACTTTTAAAGTATTTTGACAAAATCCCTTTTGCTTTATTTTCGAAAAGAAAACATTTCCACATAGAAGCAAGGCGCTTGAGAGAAAATTGTCCCTTTAAGTGCACAATTAAGGTTCATTTTATAAGACAGGAAAGATGACTCAAATTGCTAAGAAAGATTTCAATTTGGGTCGCGTTTAGTTACTTAAAACGAGGTCTCAAAGCAATGCAACATTTAAATTATCTCACAATATATTACTTTGCTAATAATAATAGCAGCGCTGGAAATGATTACTTGTTACTATAAAGGCATAAAGGTATTTTTTCGTTTGAATGAAAGGTTTTTGGTCCATTTGTCCGTAAATTTGTTCCAAAAATCGGTTAGCGGCGAAGTTTTTATTTTAATAATTGCATGTTTGCGTAAGAACGGATCTATTACCATTGTCAATCACACAAACCATTAAGTGTTCTTGGCGAAGTGGTTTTCTACACCGTTGTTCGCTCTTCAATTTATCTCAGAATAATATTACTGCCTGGGCGTTCAAAGACCGGGCTTTATTTTCTGTTGCGTTCTTTAAAATAGAACGATGTTGCCGTGGATATTCGAAACTTAAAACGGAGCCGCCTTATGGAGTATTTGTTTAGAATTTGTTAGCATATCCAGTGATTTTACCTTAAGCGAGAAAATCACAACGTTGATTTCTCTTTTTTATTAGTAATAACTAAGGAATATTTTTACGAAGAAGCGAGTGAATAACTCTCAAGGAGCCGAACTGACGACAACTGTGGCGCGTGGAAATAAATCAAACTATTCAGTGAAACACTTGTCTGGCTGTATGCTGTCGAGTATTGACATCAAAAGCGGCCATACATAATGAGAAAACACGGTCGGAAGTATTGAAGTGATCTGCCTTGCCAACCTTTCTACACTTTTTGTCCTTGAAGTAGGTGTTGAATCGTCCGGAAATATAGAATCGAAAGAAAACTGTAAAATTACCGACAACAAGCTAAGACAAACAAGATCACATGTGTTCACTTGCTTTCCAAAATCGTACTGTTGGTCAGTTGAAAAAGAGTGCTCGACATAAACATCGGCGATTTCTTTGAAGCGCTAACAGCAGTGATGTTTTACTTTAACTGATGTATGGGCACATTGCGCAGTCAAAGTTCGATAAAAGCAACGAAGGGTACCCAAGAACAATGGATCCAACCTTCTAACCCTCCTTCTAAACGGGTGGATAAAGTTTGAAATTCAGCTTTACGGACGTTACAAAATCTGATCGAAGAAATGTGAATAATTCATTAGACCTTATACGGCCTTTGCAAAGACGCCGAAGACACCTTTTTGCTGATTCTTTTGTTATTTTCTATTCCAAATTAAATTAATCTCTTTTTTCTTTTTGCTACTGTAAATGTTCCGTCTTCGTGTGTACTAGATAAAAACATTTTTCATTTGAATGTGGATAGCGTTGCCGAGTTTTGTTTAATCGACAAACGAAAGCTGCTCGAAGATAAATTTTTGACAACTTTGGACCCCTCGAAAGCATATAAAAATAATTATAAAACAAGCCAAATTTTCAGTGAGAAATCGAACCAGTTAATCTGCTTACTACCAAAAAGTCCTCTAAAGATTTAGCTAGCTTAAAGTGCTTGAATTTGACAGTTGTCGCTCAAAAAGGCTTACTGCATGATAGCGAGGTTTCTTGTTCGCCGGCTTAAAGGCGATGCCGATTTATGGCGCTTAAAAGGATTTACCCATTTTCCGCGACGCAAGCACTGAAGATCTGTTTTCGATTTTACAACAGCGAGATATTTTTCCTTGGTGTCCTTTATTGAAAACGATGTAATAACATAAATTAGTGATTTCTTTAGTTTAAAGTTCAGTTTATCCGGAACAAGTGGTGTTCCAGTTCAAGTCGTTGACAATCGTTGACAACCGTGCTAGATTTCAAATTGTTTCTACCCGTGGCTGTATTTAAATACCGTATCGGGACAATATTTGTCCCTTTAATTACCTCGATTAAAATCGAACTTAGAAGAGGTCTGAGAATCCTACTTGGCTCTTTGAAGTTGGAAAATACGGTGAAAGGAACTGATTTGGACCATTGTGTACTCCGTCCTTTATTCAGTTATATTCTAACGAAGGCAGTGAGGTTACTTTTTTCACAGACATGAATCTCTTTACGGTGGCCAATTCACATTATCAACCCAGTTGATAAAACCAAATTATATTGTTATACTTCCCACCGACGCAGCACCACAGTTTCTCTAGAAACTTACCCCCTCTATGAATAGAAACAACTTTGTAGAAAGAGAATATTCTACCAGCAGGTATTTAGTTTACAGAAAGTTTCATTATAAATTGCATAGTCTCGTTGTTGTTAGTACTAAATTATTCCCTGTGATTTCTGCTAAAATAGGCATTTTTAAAAACTTAAACCGCTAGAAAAGTTAACTACGGATGCTTTCAGTTGAGATACTACAGATCCTTTCAGTTGAAATTTTTCACTTTAGAGACAGATTTGTAGTTGAAATCTGCACATGATTTTATAGAGGCATATCAATTATGAGCTGGATATATGTTTTGGTTGCATTTTCGACGGATTGGCCTGATTTTCTTGAAAACGGCGCTTCCGAAATACAGACACGGTTCAAACACGAACAACCCCTTAACCGGTTCTGACCCGGTGGCCGGAAATTTAAAACTGTTCTTGAAAGTTTGCGAAGGTTATCTCGACAGCTGGATTCATACTTCTTCGGGTATAAGTTACAATGACCCTATGATACAACAAGGTTATCACCCGGTGTTTTGACGCTAAAGATAGCTCTCAGTGTTGTAAAATTTGAGATTCTAAGTTAATAGTGCTAATGATAGTGTAGCTACAGTACTTCACGCGCAGTGGACTGCTCAGCTCAGGTTATGCGTGGGTGAAGTTTTGGAGATAGAGGATTTCATAATGCCAAGTTCCGTACTGAAGATTTCCGTGCTTTTAAGGAAGTGAACTAGAAAACTAATAGCCTAAAATTAGGCGATTTAAGTATGCATGCTTGAAATGGAGTTTGGGTTGCGTGAATTGACAAGTTGCTCCCATTGATTTGTTTGTGGTTATAGATAAAACACACCTTGAAATTCAAATAACCCTGGGTACTTGGCCTTCAACGAACTGTTTAATGATATACAGGGACAGTGTTTTTGTTTGGTCTTTAAATGTAGTGTTTTGTCTTTGACACTGATACGATTTTAATGGAATGCATAGTGACATTGAAAACTTGTTCCAAATATACCCTTGTTTTTGAAATTGAATCCCAGTGTCGCAATCTGAAGACCTTGAATGACTCGTTCAGAAACACATTCTTATCTCCTAGAAGTTAAACGTGCAACGATTTTCACCTCCAGTATACCAACAATCCAGTTAGATATCGGACAATAAGTTTCGAGATACAGTTTGGCGACAAGCAAACCAAACATTTGACCTTGGAACGCTCTGTTCTGATAGCGAGGTTTGTCTCACTACAGCATTGCTCTAAACAATAACTTTTTCACTCGCGAGAAGGGGTTGCTAGGTATTGTTTCAATAAATGTAGAATTTATTCGGGACTTGGCTAATGACAGCTTCCCTGGCGTGAAGGTAACTATCGAAGCGACCTTTGCATGTTTATAGAATTTATCTATTTCTAAGAGCTTTCACCTGTTTAAGTCAATACGTAAAGATTTTTTTTTATATGAAGCAATTTCCGACAGGAAGGCCTAGACCCCAGTACCTATTTTTTGTAGTGATGCCAGCAGAATATTAGATAAAACAAGGTGGAAAAACGCAAAGTATTTTACTCATAAACGACGCCAAATTTCCCTGTTTCGAGCGTAGCTATGTATTGAAATGTGAATTTATTTCAATTTGACTAATTCGTGATGATATTCAACTGTTATAAAGGAGAAACAGCTCTCTACTTCACAGCTCTCGTTCTTACGTGAATGACTTCTTGCGTGCACAACTGAGACCGTGTGGTTTCTCGACGCTTTGTTTAAGATCCAATTTAATAGCCCATTTAGATCATCCTTTTAAATTGTTTCCTCAAAATTTGTGCATTGTGCTCTAACTAGAGCATAAGAAGCAAAATTAAACCTAACAAAATTTCGATAACATGTGCTCAATTGGACTTATCAGATATTCTGCAAAACCCTGGCATAAGTTGGTACACCTCGCAAATGAGTTTGGTGCAAATCAAATGGCAAAATACGTTAAAAAACTCATTGAGGCAATTGTTGAACAAGTTATTAACCCAACGTTGTGTGATAGTCTCTGGAGCCTTTACTAAAACACTTTCGTTAGGAGTGACGAGAGACAGTTTATTTTGTGTTCTGGGCTCTCTCGTGACTTTCAAAAGATATCAAATTGAAAAGTTCAACAATAGAAATTAAACGTATTATCAATCTTTCTGTTTTGAACAGTCAACCAAATTAATCCTGCTGAAGAATTGTGCTAAGAATCATGCTAAGAATTGTGTATTCTTTCGAACAGACCACTTATATTTTATTTTCTCTATTCCAGTCTTGCTCTGAGAATTATTTTAGCTGCATTTTATGTTGAACCGACTAAAATGAAGCAAATGATGATTCCATAGGCCTCTTTTTACTCACAAAACAAAGAAAAGTTTGGAAATCTGATGTTTGTAATTAAAATTTGTCAACAGAGCACTGACTTTTATCAGTTAACAAACCATATTTAGTTTTATTTAGAAGACGTTTTTTAATTTTACATACGGTCATCGTGCTTATAACGTTAAAAGAAAACAGAGTATAACAATATTAGCACCGATGAACTACTGGTGGAAAAACATTAATTTATATAAGTTTATTTAAGATTCGATATGTTGACATGCAACAGAGGGAAGATAAAGTGATACGGGCTCTTATTTACTCACTCGCTGGTACTTGCAATTCACGCGCGGTCATATATATTGACAAAATGGAACAGCGAAATAAGACTTTTGCAACCTTTAACTTTTACAAAGTAAGGGAAACAATTCAAAAGACCTAAACGTTCCAGTAACACAAGACAGACAAGACTAGACTAGAATTGTAGATTATCTCCCTCGAGTATCGCCTCTGTTATTTGTTTCTCACAGCAGGTCTGTAAATACAAGTAAAATGAGATATTTAAACGCAAACAGAACAAGCTGGCGGTTGATATGATATCTTAACGAGTTGTTTAATCAGCTGAACATGGCTGAAATATTACTTATTATCTAAGTTTACCGAAACGTGGTCGGAGGCAGGTTATTTTTTAACCAAGACTGTAAAATGAACCGTGTTATTCGACATTCAAAGAATCGATAATCAAACCGAAAATAGGCATCAAATGACATCTCAACAAAAAGAAAATATCTAAGATAGTTAAAAGCACTTTTCATTTTCGTGGCTCTCGGGGCACTTGTCCTTTTGCTTTTAAGTGTATAGTGTACTGATTTCCTCAAAGCTGAGCACTCTATCCTATCTTGTTAATGTGGCGCGGAAGAGAAAAACAGATCAACAAGTGAATTAGAATTTCAATTCTCATACAAAATAAACAAACAATCAACCGCTATATTTGTGGATTTTTGTGTGGACCTTTTGTAAAGTGTCGAAAGATGAAAATCCATGTGTAAGTCAAGACTAAGGGATTTTCAGTCTGTGTCCCGTTGGCATTTCACCGGTACACATTTGTAAACATGGGTGGAAAGAAGCATAATGAGAGTAAACTGTTCCCTAGACCGGCAATGCAAACACGAGTTTTTTCGAGTCGATTTTAGTCCAAGCGCGAGTCATTAATCCAACCGTATCGCATGGTACAGATAGAGGAAACGAAGATGTCACTATTGTTGGGCATGTATCTCTCGCTGTTAAAAAAAGAAAATATTTCAATCGTTTTCTAGTCTAGCGCGCAGAAAGCGGGCCGTGTTTCGAAAAACGGCCCGGAAATTTGTCAATCACAGTGTACGTGCTACCCGAGACGTATCATAATTTCCTGTTATCCTGCACTGAGGTGAATTTGTACTTATTTCGCGGTTACATAACTGACCAAAGAGTTGCTTGTCCTTGACTGTGATAGCACTTCTATTGTCCTCATTACTACTTACTTATACTCTTCCGCGGGCTCATGAAGACTGTTGAGGCCAGTGGTCGCCGTAATCAGATACTTTTACGGGATGCGGGGATTGGCCTCACGCCCAACCCCCAACCCGGATGGTCAGAGACTACCTTTTAACCTGTCCTCTACCCTTTGACCTGCAAGCCAAGGTTGGACCTGGTGGGGAAAGAGCCCCGACGGTATTGCTCTCAGGGTCATTGAGGCAAGCAAGGAATCCATTGCGTATCCTGGAATTGATTTCTTTTTGTTAAAGTAATGTTATTCTTTCCGCAGGATGTATGGAACGAAATGCAGTGGTTGCAAGACAACTATTCCAGCCAACGAGTTCGTGATGCGAGCATTAGGGAACGTGTATCATATACAATGCTTCGTTTGCACAATGTGTGGACATCGTCTTGAAAAGGGGCAAGAATTTGCGTTAAAAGATAATAAATTATACTGTAAAGAGGACTATGGAAAACTTCCGAGTAAAGGCTCATCAAGCAGTCCACCTCACAAGCAACAACAAGAAAGTACGTCAACGGTTTTAAATGTATTCAATCAACTGCTGTCGGCTGTTTTTCGTTCCATTATAAAATTATTTTGCTTCTGTTGTTGTTGTTTGAATTGCAAGGTCACTTGGACGTTTTGAAGAGAGCCTTTTGCGAGCCAACAAGACCTAACAACAATACTAAGCCAACAATACTAAGAGGTCCCCTTGGTAGGGGACCTCTTAGTATAAGCCCTGAGGTTTTTTGAGGTCTCCTCACCACTTATTTCTCTTATCTTTTGTTCTGTTTTTCTTTTTAATTAAATGGTGTAAATATGTGGTGAATAAAGATTGAATTGAACTGAATTGAGCTCACGTGACACTTTTGGGTGTGGTCGTGAGTGCTTGAGAAATTCTCGAATTGGTTAATTTTGAATCAGAAACACTTTGGATTGTTTCATGAAGATTTGATTACATTAATTAAACAAATGACTGATTTTGATAGTAACGTGGGTTGTAATAGTAAAACCCCACGTAGAGATTAAGTATTTAGTGAATTTTCACGCAAAGTATATGAAATAATTCATATATGAACTGAGGATGTAAATGAAAGTGAGACGTGAACATCCTAGTAATTTCCAATTTATTTGGTATCACTGATTACTAATGGTTTTGTCTTTACATGTGCGTCCACGCGTATAAATTTCCTTCTCTTTTTTACTTTGCAGACGTTGTTAATAACAGTTTTAAAACTGAAAAAGAACCCAAAACGGAAAAAACAGACAATTCAGATTCCGACGATTCATCAGTAATAGGTGATGACGAAAATGACGATAAAAAAGGACCGAAAAGACCTCGGACAATACTTACAAGTCAACAGAGAAAAATATTCAAATCTGCCTTTGAAATTAGCTCCAAGCCTTGCAGAAAGGTAAGTTGCTTACCTGGATAATGCATGGCCGTTCATGGTTGTAAACATCTGTTAAATTTTAGAAATACAGAGAAGGGGCCCTGGTGGTGCGAATAAACGTCACAACAAGGACTCTAACCAACTAGTTTGTCATGCATTGCATTTGGTTCTACAGACGAAGGGCGAAAGTTCGTGTCTCCCCTCCCCCTTACCCCAATATTCTTCCCCCAGTGATCTTTGTCCCGAATTCTTGAACAATACGGCCTTTTCTCTCTTAGTTGTGCTACTTTGAAATTTATAAGGGAAACTTGGTAACATTCTGTGAGTAATTTGTGATGAACTAACCTCCAATCCTGGGGGGAAGGGTATGACCGTATTCCTAATCACCATGTAAACCACAGTTAACGCTCAGCCGGTGCATGGAACATTTGGCCTGTTTCTTGTTTTTTTGCGCCGTGCAGATTCTAGATAATTAGCTGGTGAAAATGTCTCAGTCTATCGGGTCAAGAAGAGGAAAGGGGCGAGGAATAAAATTGCAGATTTTCTTTCCCTTACTATCCCTTCCAAACACTGTTGTCATTAACACTGTTACATATTGCTTTTTTTCTTAATGAAAGGTCAGAGAGGAACTTTCAAGAGAAACAGGTCTTAGCGTTCGTGTTGTCCAGGTCTGGTTTCAAAACCAGAGAGCCAAGGTAACTAAAATCGCCGAGTTTTTTTGGCATAGTCTGGAAGAATGTTTGTTTACTTAGCAGAGAACTTTCCTGTCTTGTAATGTATCGAACTTTGCCCTTAAATCAGGAAATCAAGAGTGTAATGTAGTTAAGCTAGTGTGAAGGTAAATGAACTCATCTGTTAACTTTCTTGACAGATTAAAAAACTTGCAAGAAGAAACAATCCAGAGTCGGACGGGGCTGCAAGTTGTAGAGTTAGTAATAGACAAAGAAGTCTTAAGAAAAGTAAAGACGGCAAATGTAAGTGTTTTTGTTTCCGTTTGCAATACTGAATAACGTCGTGATAGCACGTCATATAACAATTTAAAAAGCCCCTGATTTACGCCAGACATGTGGGCTTCAGTAAATAACAGTGCCTTGATTTTACACTGGTAAAATAGGGTGCCATATTACTTTTTACTTTCTTCACTGTTGGAACTTAGAGTTTGTAATGGACAATTCTGTCATTTGGTGAGACAATTTTCTTTGGTTTAGCGTCTAGTCCAAGAGATAAACGGCGAGCTGACCGAGACAGTTTGGATCTTCCTCCGTCACTCTCCCCTCCCCCGCAACTTCCAGGATCTCAACCCCCTGCCTATGGAATGCTTCCGCCACAATACCAACATTTACAAAATCATATGGGACAAATGATGGCACCAACCCAGTTCCAATCTCCGTACCAAGGACCCCTGAACCACATGGACTCGGGAGAAATTCCTATGGAGCATGGAATACAAGCCATTGATGAATGTATGATGCGACAACAGCAGTTTAACCCGGGGGATATGGGCGGATACCCCACCGCTACAAATCACAATGGTCAGAATCACTTAGAACTTATGCATGACATGATTAATTCATTTTAATGTATTCTAATTTAGACATTAGAAGCATATCTTGTGCAACAATTGTTGACAATGCGTTATCGTTACAGGCAATATATATTATATTATTATCAATATTGCTATTCATAAATGCTGTAGGATTCATTTAGTTTTTACCTTTCGTTAGTTTTTAATACATTCCCAACAAATGTTTTTAAAGAAATAGGCTGTGCCTTTTTGAGAATTTCAGTCTTTTACACACAAACAGTGTTCTGGCATCATAACATGATACGCTTAGTGATACTTTAAAAAGACAAGACCCTGCACTCACTGGTCCATCGCAGTCGTTGTGTGTAAGAAATTGTTAACACTTAATTTTCTACTGGATCACAAGAAAACCTGAGTACAATTCTCCATAGTACTTTCTTTCATATCGTGCCATCTTTATTTTCGTAGCAGTACCCAGGCTTTCTCCACACGGTCATTCGTCTCTTTGTTCGCCGATATTGAGTCTCTTTCGTAAACGGTTGATGCTATCATTGGTAACCGAGCTTTTTGAAATGGACAATGCCATGTCTGCTCTAGTTTAGGACTGAGCTGGGTGAAAATAATGGTTGTAACTAATTTCGTGTTTGGTGATCGAATGGCGCTCACGAAAAGCTTCGTGATTGTTGACTTTCACTCCTGTTTGCTTGCGGTTAGCTTTTATTTATTGGTAAGGTTAGGGCAATACTATAAGTAAAACGTAGCAGTGCAGTGGTGACTGAGGCGTGCACGCCAGGTTCGATACTGGGTGTTGACGTATAACGTTTCTTTTTGTTTGATTAGAATAAATTTCGCTTAATTGGCATCGACCGTTTACAAAACGGACACGCGCGCCGCCGACGGGGATCGATAAAATGACCGGTCGTTAGAAAAGCAACATAAAGTTGACATCTTTGGCTCAGCAATTGGTTTCTAATTGGCTAATTCCTTACTCCACTTGGATGTTTATACCTTTGAACAATTCTTGTTTGCAAGATAAGAAACATCTTTCGAGTTTTTTTAACATCCGTTTTTTTATATTTAGTGTACACCAGTTCTTTTGCTGGATTTTTTTGTTTGGTGTGCTTAATTTTTTCAAGTGAACGTTTCTGGTGTTCTTTTGTTGTTGCAGCGCTATTAGCCTGTGTAGCTGGCGATTTATTTGGGTAACGTGCACGAGCGAGCTGCGAACGAGCAGCGAAGCTTCGCTGCAGGTTTTCGTGGATTTCCGGCCGCTTGCTCGTGCACTTTACCCCAACGAAACTTCCAGCTACGCAGGCTACAATGCTATATAAACAGCTTTAGGAGCCTGGCGTATTCGTCAATATCTATATGTTCCTTTCATCTGTTAGCTACTGTCGTATAAAATATAGCCATTATTACTGGGTTGTAATTGGGTTTTTCGGAGGAAATAAATACTGCAATGAAACTTCAGGAGCAGATCTTTTGGAGCACTTATTTTTTCTTATTCGCTTCGTCATCAATGATTGACATAAAAATATGATGATGTCAACAGTATGATCATGATTTTTATGTTTTGGCATAGATTATGAAATATATTTCTTTCAATGTAGTATAGGCTAGTTCATTAATTATCTGAACAATATTTTTACGTCTCTTTTTTTATTTATCCAAGTTGTTCATTTTGTTTAGCTCAATTATAAAACGCAGGTCTGCTCAAAAAAACACCAGCCTAATATCAAAAATTATTTTGTTACAGATTCTGACGATGCCGCAACACAATGGTACAACGTGTATTTATAGCAGTTTGCGGACCTTAGCATCAGTCTTATAGCTCTTTCAGTCCCACGTTCAAAAGATCAATTCTCCTAACAGATTTACGTACATTTATTTTAACCTTAGTTCCCAGAATTTGGAGTTTCATCATGACGTAGCCGATAATTGATCATTTTCTCTATTCTCATTACCTGCCTGCTTGACAATGTATCAATAATGCGAGAAGAAGATATTTTTGATCAGTGCTGGGAATGAAAGAGCTAAAAGTGTGTGTTACATTTTTTCACAACTGAGTCAGATAAATATAGAATTAATACCAGTTAGTTAGAAATCTCGAGCATTGTCTCACAACGCTTATTTTGAGTATAATAGTCAAGAAATCACAACCTTTAAGTCCCAAGATTGAAATATTAGTTCTCTTTGCTATTAATCATACAGAAGTTTTAATGTTACTTATAAGAATTTAGAGGTTCGTCAAGAAAATACTCCTAGTAGATGACTAACATTAATCTCATTACTTATATACTGAACATGAACAGGATTTGAAAGGAGAAAGTATATTTTCATCATACGGTCTTGGGAATTAGAGGTTTATAGAAGAAGCCTAAAATCTTTAATGTATTAATATACTTATTTATTAATGTCACATTCTCAAAGGCTTCTTGTTATTGGGTCGGAAAGAACCCTTGCATGTTAATTTATAGAGAGATGTTGGAAAGCCCTTGAAGTGGAGCTTTCCTTCAGAAAAACTCTTCCATTCTCATAATTTAAGCAGTATTGACCTCTTAGTTGTATAATAAAAATATTGTAAGGTGTAAATTATATTCAGAAAGACAATAAGCAAGCCTTAATTCCTTGCTGTCGTTATCGTGTACAGAATAACCAGATTCTAAAATAAAAGAATTCAAAGTTATTTCTCTTTGCTATTTATTGTGTTTTATCATTCAGCAAACTAGTAACAAACTGTCACGTTGCCTATGAATGGTCATGAAGCGATTGTTACCCGTCATCTGTACTTGACAGATATATTCTGTCAGGTGATATTCCGCGCGATTTCGCAGGATAATTATTAAATATGCCTGAAAATGTTGTACAGTGTAAGCCGGACGGGCCATGAAAATATTCTCGTCTAACACAATGTACCTAGAAATAAGCGACTCCAAGGTGGTAAATAAGCCGTTCGAGCTTTCGTTCGCTTCACTTTACCTGGCTGCCTGACCATTTTAACTCTTCAGTTATTTCAAGTAAGAGGAAATTGTTGTTGTTGTCACTGGAGTGTCAAAAGTACTTAGTTTTTGCTTTTGTTTTGCATGGCTATTTTCCAATGAGTGTCGTAAAACCAAAACCAAACTAATAACTCTGACCAATCACAAAACACACTGGCAATCCACGATTCCAGTGATCAAAACTCAAAACTCGGAGCAAAATACGTAGCCGGCGCGAAGCGCGGGAAAACGTGCGCGCGCGAGTCACGACTTGTTTAAATATTGTCCTTCTGATTGGTTGAAAATGGAGGATTCCCGTCATAATGGGACTTTGAAAAAGAAAACAGAGAAAGAAAAAGCCAATTTTAAAAGTACCGAGTTGTAGTCGAACTCGGCTCACCAGCATCATGAGTGAGACGCATAACCAGCGGCATAACCTACCGGGGGACGGCTACAGAACACCGATAATTTTGTCAATTTATTGTTTTACCCGTGTGCTTGCTCAATAAATATAGACACTATACATTAGCTACCCAAATTTTCCAATATAGACTATATACATTCTCTAGCAGGAGATTGGGTTGTACTTGGACTCCTGGACTGTCTTACTGTGTATACTCGAATTTTAATGAAATTATAAAAGGTTTAACTGAAGGGTTGGAAGAAACAAAATTAGTTTTGGAACACTATAAACAGACGACTGACCCTACCCAAGAAGAGTTGCCAGAGGGCTGTTTTAGCATCAATTTTCTAATTTTAGACTTCAAATATCACTTTTAAACATATCCCTAAGTTACCCCAAAATACAAAACATTCATAACATAGATTCGTATTTTAAGCGCAGGGTTTTTGGATTGTTTGTGAACGATGCATTTTCAGGAAACTCATGTTAACAGACGCCGGGGTTAACGTTTGATCGAAAAAATACCAAACGTGGTGATAAACAGAGAAAGTCCATGATAGTACTACTAGTAATTAAATTTGGATTCTTTTTTTAAAGAAAATGCCATAAAAAATAAAAATTGCCGCGGAGACAAAGGAATCATCCTCGGATACCCCAGTACCAATAAAAAGATTTTTCAAAAACTAGAAGAATGCATTTTTGTAACTAAATATGTGAACTATTTCTCACCTCAAACAAGGTTTCCGCCTGTTTTCTCTTGCTCTCTCTCTCTCGCTCTCTTTCACGTCGCAGTTAGCTTAAATCTTGTCTCCTCGAAGATGAATTTACTCTTCTCCCGTTTGCCGACATTGACATAACAAGACATAAGGGTGCTAACTATGTTTTTTCCAAAGTTTTGAACTTCAAAAAATACCTGAATAAATTCGTTGACTGTACTGCCGTTTTAGAAATTTGTAAAAGAACTCAACGCTTCGCTTTGCATTGCGAATGGATTTCCCGCCAAAAAACGCGGGTTGCCACAAAACTCATTCCCAGGGCTAAGCCGTGCGTATGTTACGTTACGTGATATCAATAACCACAAAAATTCAAAGCTGTGGGAGCTCCCCTATTACTTACAAACATTACTTTACATTACAATTACCTACTTAGTAAAACGATATACTATATTACTTAGACTACTTACCAGGAGCCATAAGCGATTATGGCTCCTGTACTTACTTAAAAAGGTCACATTACCTGGAGTTTTTAATGTCCACCTGTGTTTCTCATTTGATTTTGGACCATTTTGCTTTCCACAGCTTTCCAGCAGGAAAAGAGAGATCGACTTTTAAACTCGGAGTCTATGACTGAATTTATGATATTCAGCAATGTATAGATAATTATTTAGCGCGTGAAAGTCGATAGCTCATGCAGTTTGAGTTTGTAATGCACCTATCAATTCAATTCAATGTTTATTCACCACATATTTACATCACTTAATTAAAAAGAAATAACAAAACAAAAGATAAGAGAAATAAGTGGTGAGGAGACCTCAAAAAACCTCAGGGCTTATACTAAGAGGTCCCCTCGTTGATACATAACAAATTCAGACATATGGTACCTTGGATTTCTTGACAAGTACAGGTCATTTGCTTTATTTTTGCATATTTTAATTTTTGAAAAAATGAAGAAACCTTTTTTTTAAAAGAGAGAAGGTAACCGAAAATGGTAAAGCATCAATGTTAAGCTGGTGGGGGGGGGGGGGGGGGGGGGCATAGGCGGCATTTGAACAGAAAATCTCAGCTCAGTTCAAATGCCCGCCGCCTCCCCCCTCACCAGCTTAACATTGATAGGTGCATGACCGTGAAAAATTTAGGTACAACTGGGATTAATATTGTCAGAACGCTTGGAGTTCCACCAGGTTATTGCGCCTTTACAAAAGAGTTTGACATGAGGACATTCATGACCATTCACAAAACAAATGAACAAGTGTTTCATTTTCGAAGAGACAGCGTTCGCAACGTGGTGATTCTATGTTGATTTTATGTAGAGAGAGATTTAATAAGATGACTCAAAAGTTACGGTTCACTGATTGGGCAGATCGAATGAAACCGAGTCCACGTTGTGCTTATGCTTATCGCACGTGTGAATCCCTGATGTTGCAACAATCGTGTAAAATAGATTTATAATAAGGCAAGCAGTACCGTCGATAGAATGGGAAGAAAAATTACTATTAATTAAACAACAACTCGCAAATGACAAGATACAGCGTTTAATAACATCACTCAATCAAATCACATTTAATGAAAAACTCAATTACATCAACATGTTGTATCAAATGTCATTTCAGTGGTCTTTTACAATGCAGGACAAATTTCTTACCATGCCCCAATTTCCACGGACTATCTAAAGCAATCTTTACATTCATTAACATTATGGAATGAATAATGTCTTTCGTCCAGCAGAATACACAATTGACTATTAATGCTTTGCACGTATTGCCGCAGAGGTGAAAAAATCATACAATTGTAATAATTGATCAAAAGAATATTTTGAAACCTGGTACAGTGAATCAAAGGAAATCTCCATGAACAGTGCTGTATCACCGTGCGAGGATTTGAGATACGCGGAACTGCAACCAAACACCGCAAGAACGTCGTCTTTTACGTGCCACCAGCTGTCTTGATCATAACCATACTAACCGATGTTGCGGAATGACTCATTGACAGGCCGAGTACACGTCTCCTAGGAAGATCATTTTTGTGATAGGATTTCGTGTTTTAAATAAAGATTAACTGACCGAGTTTCTTTGTCGATATATATGTTTTGCAGCTTAAAGACGTAACGTTATTAGACATTGCCGCAGTGTTTGGTTCAAATCCATTCATTTAGTAATCTCTTTATATTGCTACGCCCAAATCCTGCTGTTTCTTACGGCAATATTCTTTACCTGTTAAGATTTCAGGCCATCACCCCGCAGGTCTGGGAAACTTCTCAATATAATTACTATAAAGGGTTCAAACGCTTTGCAAGATTTTAAGACTGTCATCAATCAAAATGAACATTTATCATATTAACTTGTCAGTTAAAAATGGTTGCAAAAGAAAAAGCTTTCCCTGTTTCTTGCAAACACTATCGATTAATTTTCTCAACGAAACTTGTCCCTTACCAGATAAGTGTGAAAATAAAGTGGAAAACGAAGGAATAAAACAGGGCAGCGTATGCAGCAATTAATTGAAAATAGAATAGTTCGACTTGCAACGAATGCCGCAATTTAAATTCAGTTACTAATCAAACGCCAAACAATGGAAAACTGATGATTCCTTACCGTGTTGGTCAATGTTGTTAGTATAATCGTTTTCTTTAAGAGAAAACGTCACTTCTACAACAAACGAAGGGTTCTGAACACCATTCAGGTCTGCAATATGCTGCCGAAAACACGCTGATAAAATAAGAAATATTTATTGTTTAGTTCTGTGACAAAATATTTTCAAATATTAAAAATTATTTCTACCTATTATTTTACATACGCTGTATTCCACACTTTATACAATTTGTACAAAGATAAATCGAATAAGGAACGCTTCGGATAAAATGCCTCGAGTTCTACAAGAATGACCATGCGGCAGCTAAGGAGTGACGGAGAATACTTTTTACACAGATTCTCCCCAGTACTTGCACACATTGGTTAAAAGAGTTGTAAGAGAATTTAGCTTTGGATATTGAGACAGAAACTAAACCAAGAGTGCACTGAACTTCATCGCTTTGAATTCAGAGCTCTCCCGATATAACGAACAAACGCTAACGAACACATACTATTTGCAAGACACCAACTTGCCTAAGCCACAATCTTCTGATGAGATCTCGACAAAGAGCATATCAAATGCTTATGCTATCTTCAACGTGTAGGTTAATTTAAATTTCCAGGAACGAAAATGCTCGAATATAACGTCTACTGGAGCATGTTGGTCATATTGGGAAGGCACTAAAATTCTAATCAGTGGACAACTAACGACATTCATTAAACCGTTTTCGGCTGGTCATCCAAGTTGTGTGCTGTAAAGCATACGTTTTACTGTCAGCAACGCCGGAAATGACTCTTGAACAACGATAATAGAACCTTCAACGGAGATAGAAACTTTTACGTCGGGAAAGTGTAAATGCCTAGACGAATCATTCAAGTCGAACTGTTAGGAAACTCAAAAAAGGGTTTAGAAGCTTGTTATGGAATATCGGAACAATCTTTGCCTTGTTTTCCCTGAAATATCCCATTGTCCCTTTGGTTTATTTTATTTTTTTTAAATATTTAGTTGCAAATATAGTGGCTTGAAGTAAGACAGCGGGAAATTCCAGGAATTGTACTCTGGTGATTTGCGCAGGTGATAACAATAATAATAGTAGTATAATATGAATTATGAAACACGTCTGGCAAATATAATTACAACAATATCAAGAGCAGGCGTTCCTGGAATTTGCTGTCACTATCTTCAAGCGCTCTAATTTATCATCAGACTGGAGGTCCATTTATTCCCGGATGTAAAAAATGACACGTGCTTCCTCGTAAACAGCCTCGCTTTGAAACAAAGTGCCGACAAATTGGAGCTCCTCTGCCCCGGGCCCTTCCACGTGCTCGGCCTCGCGGCATTCCTCGGCCTCTACCGCGCATGTTCATATCTCCGAGTTCGCCTTCTTCATCGTCGTTCCCATACTCCCCTCCGTCGTCAAACTGATCTGAAAGGAAGTCGTCTCGTTGGGCCTGAATGAAAAGTAAAGTTAATTAATCAGTGAGTTCTCTGCTCGCTACCTGGACTTGGTTTTGTGAAATGACATAATTTGGAAAAGTTCTAAAACTTTATGTCTAAATCATTCAATGAGAGCACGGTTAGACACGTGTTTATCCTCGGAGAACCAGGGGTAGTTAGTGGGGCTCAAGGAAATTCCTATTGGAAACTGCGTTAAAAATTAAGCAAAGTTTGAGCGTAAAGCGAGCAGTCCCTGGGGTATACACACGGGCCATATAAACAGCTGCGCGTGCAGAACGTTGACCGTACATCTGCTGGCCGCGGTCAGCGCCAAATCCGGAAACAGCGTTCAGAGAGCTGTTTGGAACTGAATTACACTCTTTTCCAGGAATTCCTCGCTTTCGTTTCAATTCTTCTTTGCCACTCCTCCCCCCCCCGCCAACAATTGCAAATTTCCCTCGGGCTCACTAACTGCCCGTTTCTTTAAACAGCGAGAAAAGAAGTGCTGATTATGTAAAATTGCAAATTAATATTATACGAAGAAAACAAATTAGAGTTACAAACTGCGTATAAAGCAAGTAATGTCACAACTTACCATCTCTGGGAGAAGAGGCCGAGGTCCACTGGGCATTCCTCTTCCAACACCTGGTCCACCCTGCATTCGAAGCGGCATATGTCCCCTCATACGGGGTCCCATCATAGGTCCCTCGGGACCAGGGAACAGAGGTCCAATAGGGGGCCCTTGCCTAGGCCCTCCTGGGCCTTGGAAATGTGGAGGTATATCGGGTCTTAGATGCGGGCCTTGTACGCCTCTGGGCCCCATGGGACCAGGTGGCCTGAAGACATTTATTGCCCCCATTGGATCACCAGGCGCTGTAACAAGAACACACCAAAACAAATCATTATCACTAAAAGTGAAATAACTAGCAAGGCTGATCTATTTACATCAATATCGACAAACTTCAGGAACGTTGAAAATGCTACGAGATTTTCTTCAAAAAACGTTTTCTTAAAGAAATTTGTTTTTTTACCCTGCTGCTTGGGAAAGCAAAACCCGTGCTTGTTGGCTGTTAACTGTTTGGGTGGTTGGCACTATATGCACTGGAATCGCAAATGTCGTAAACAGTGCCACTGCATAAGGACTGAGGAAACCATGAATTGTATTGTTCGTAACAAATTAAGCAGAAATCAACAGCACTGTCCCACAAAGGCATAACGAGCCCTTGGTTGCTGCTGAAGTGCATTACGCTCCAGCTGCAAGAGACAAGCTTGCTGCCATATGGGAAGCACTGACCACCAGTTCGTGCTCGTTATATGAAGTATCCGACCACTGTGTACCCAGATGTACAAACATAAGTGTTCCTTAAATATGAGTACTTACCAGCTCCAAGCAATCCTGCCCCTTGGCCCATACCAGGTCCAGCTGCTGGCCCTTGCATCCGTGGAGGACCCATCATGTTTTGCTGAAGAGGTTCAAGGATTTGTTGGAGAGCAGTTGGAAGGGAGGAACTTCCTTGTTCATTTTGAGGTTGGGGCTGAGAATTGGGTCCCACAGAGAGTGGACCAGCCTGCTGAGACGGTTTCTGGAATGCAAGTAACAAATTAACAGTAAAAAAGTGTGTAAGTGCAGCATTTATTTACACATCGCATGGCACGCTGGTGAACAAGTATAGAAGGAAAAATTGGGGACAAACATGAGAGCAACAATGTATTGAATTAACTATCTGCATTGAAAATGACACATTTCAATAATTCCATAAGCATGCATTCAATAAGAAGTTTATCACGACTTAAACGCCTAAGAGGGCCAATAATTGACATCAACCAATCAGAGTACTTCACTGGTGGACCCGGAAATATATGTTAACTACATGTTGGTATTGAACTGGGTTTTTACAACTCCTTTTCAATTATTATGTTGGGTAATAAATTTCGTATTAACCAAGACTGTAGGCGGATAAAACCAGCTTTTGGTACCAGTAAGGCTCTCACACTTAGCTTTCATTAAAAACTTTACTAGTCAATTAACTCTGTGATTTTTTTGTTACAAAAAATAGAAACAAGCAGTGCAGAAGTACCAGTTGTTTTGATTTTGAACAACAAAACAACACTTTTGCCACTCACCATGAGTTTATCAAGCAGAGCTTTGACAGTAATTGGTGCCCTGTCAACAGACCCTTGGGCAGTGGCCCCTGCAGTAATAACAGAAAAGGATTAGAGCTCTACTCTAGCTATACTTATACATGTTCTGTTTACCCTTTGGGGAGCCTTCTTTTGCTAAATCTTGGAAATTTGAACCTCCTATAAATGACAAAAGCCAAGGTGGTTGTTCATGGGAGATTAGAGACATTTAGCACTGCATTTTTCGCATGATACGGCAAACTGCAAATTGCAGTCTGAGGGAAGACTTTTGCCATTTGAGGTTTATGAGAATTTCAACTTTAGCAAAAAGTCTATTGTTTAATGGTGAAGGCCACCTGGAGAGAGACAAGTTACGCGGGTGAGTTGTCTCGTCTCGGAAGGTATACGTTGGGTAACCCTGGCAGGCAGGACAGGCAAAAAACTGCACAAAAGAAGTATAATGTAACCCAGCAAGGCCTCCAGTGATCAAATAAACAAAATAAATTCAAAGGAAGAAGGATAACTGGTGATTTGAATATTAAAATACTTTAGGAATAATCAAACAGGGTCAGCATGACCTTGTATATACCACATAATTAATTATTAGCTTCCACAACGGTCTTAAATAGGGCGAAAGCAAATTGTCAAATCCAACGAGATGTATTTCATCAATACCAAGGAACAATTTTAATTAATTTTCATGATAATGCACCTATCAATGTTAAGCCCGAGGGAGGGGGGAGGGGTTGGGCATGGGGTGGGGATTTTGACATTTTTTGAAAAGTTAAGTCAAATTCCCCACCCCCGGGACAACATAATTGGTCAAAAGTACCAAAATATTTCACTTCTTCACTATTAAAAATGGCGGCCATGTCAAAATTCCCAATCAAAATCCCCACCCTGGGGACAAACCTCACAGTCAAAGTCCCGTGGGCAGCCCAACCCCCATCCCTCGGGCTTAACCTTAATAGGTGCATAAAGGCATGGCCTTTTCATTCAATACATTCCAAGTGCTCACACTGCTCTTTGAGGCCACAAAAAATTTTTTAAAGAGCAACTAAGTTTATGTTTCAAGTGACAACTTCTTCTCCTGCCATAGAGATTGGTCAACATTTATTTCAAAGAAAGCAAGTCATCTCTACACTCAAAATCAGAAAAAAACATAAATAAGGTTGCTGTACTTGGTTATGAAAAGAGGATGATTTATCTCATTTTGAGGCAAGCTGTAGAAAAAAACTGCCATTTCTTGTTAGGATGTGCAATGCAGTACTAAGAATCTCCTTTTAGTAATGTGATAAATAACTTGATAAAGAGTATACAAATTGTCCTCATAAATGCTGGACAACGCTTGATGTAAAGGTTTTTATGTTTTTGTAATGATTTATATGATTTTTTATAGAAAAAATATAAAACACAAACCTGTATTTGCTGTTGCTGAAGACAAGAGGGAAATCAAAGCTGGTGGTAGCTGCACCCCACTGCTGTTAGCTGCTGGTACAGCAGCAGTTGCCTGCTTCGCTGGAACATGAGTGGTTCCTTTCTGCAGGAGGATAATTGACAAAAAATCATTCAAAGTAGCAGAAGCAGGTGGGATCAGGAACAGCCTAACTTTGAATCTCTGACTTCGATACATATACATGTATGCATGCATAAAAAATAATGTACAAAAAGACAATTGTGATGAACTCTGCATTTTCTAACATAATTACAATAAATAAAGAAAATAAGTTTAAGTTCAACTTACTGATCGATTAACTGACCAATTAATTAATAACCAATGCAACCATTTTTAACCAAGAAAATACCAGAGTGCAAAACGTAGTAATTGTACCTCATCATGTGGTATGACTCTAGGCTCTTCTGAACTTCCTTTCTGGTTCTCTGGTTCAGGTTCAGCCGGGCTGTCTGGGAGACTGATTAACAATGAAAATGATTAACAATCAACTAATTAAACTTACTGAAAAACAAGACACAAGGCAGAAGAACATGAGAACAAATATATGAACAAGGCAAGCAACTTAAAACTTACAAAAAAAACAACCATAAACAAGATGCAAAATTGATGCCGTCTCTCTAAGAGTTCCAAAGCCATGGATTGTTAATAAAAATGGCAACTTCTATATTATAACTTTAGTGGAATACATAACAAGAACTTACCTTGACTTGGTTAAAAATATGTCTGCAAGTATGCTTGCTTCTCTAGTTTTCTGTTGTAAACAAATCATATACAAATGGATAAATGACCATCTATGCCATTAATGTTATCCACAGTAGTAGTGTCTAACTATCAACTGGTCCTTAAGAAAACCACATCTAATGGCCTGGTTTTAACAGTTGTTTGTAATTTGTTTGTTTATTACATCCATCCTGTGTAAAACCAACAAGCTTTGTGATTCTGAGCCTAAATAGATCTAGGTACTGCAACTTATTTTAATACATAGATCTGGAAAATCTCCATACTTCTCCAAAGAAAGGACTGGAAATTCCTGGCAGTGTCTGTGAGGAGGGGGAAGGGGTTCTCCAAGACCTAAATTTTAAAGAAAACGAAATTTCGCGTAGCATCTGTGAGGGGTGCCCCTAGCAAGTGTTAAAGCTGTACCATACAGTGATCGTTACACAGTCAGTATAATTGATATGTGAAAAACTTTAACTTACTTAAAACTCTGTTTTAAAAGCCAGGGGAAATGATTTTACACATACTCCACTTGCGCAAACTGCAGAACAGATTGCCCATGATTCCGGGCCACTTAAATAAAATTGAGACTCTGTACAGGTAACAAACCTGAATTTGCTTCTGTGTACTTTTCGCTCCTTTCTCTGCTGTTTGATGTTCAACTGTAAAGGCTTTAGGCCTATACCACTAAAAACAAAGAAACAGATGTTAAGTTGAATCTAGCCATGTGGTTCCAAGCCTCGAAATAATTTTCGGATAGTCTCCGGTCACGATGACCGGCCAAATTCATTTTTGCTCGGTCACGTCTGGCCGGTCAAATGTATATGACGAATTACTCTTTTAGGGGCCCATAAACCCAAAATTTTACAAATTTATTCCCCAAGACTCGTTGCTAAGAGCTTACAGCACTTTAAAGTGCTTTTAGTTTACAATATGATAACATGCACGCTGCGCGGGTTACCGTGATGTGCTGTTTCTCAATGTGTATGTGCAGCTTTAGATATTTTTAGATATATTTTTTTCCAACATGTTCCTTGATAATCACAACTAGTTTCTACTTGAATGTTTTTCATTTAATGTTATCTCTACAACCCAATAATAGCTGGCAAACATTAGAGTTTTTGTACATTGTACATCCATGTTCACAGCTGTACAACCTTTCATGTTTACTTTACGCACGCGGCCGATTATAATTATTGTTGCTATGAATTATAGTCCCTTTGCAGTACACTGCTTTAGATAATATTTATTCCGCTTAAGGAATTAATTTATATGCAGGGACAAATGTTCAACTTTTGAAAATTACTAATAAAAGTGGAAATATTTGGTAATTTTGTGACCGGAAGTGGGCAAATCCCGATGTCTGTTTCGATGCCCGAATTGTAAATAATGGCTCTAGTTGCATGTCACCAGGATTTCATGTCAAAGTTCCGCAATACACAGCGACTCGACAAATAACAACTGAAACAACTGAACAGCAGGAAACTTAAATTTATTACGTTTTCAACACTATTGAATTTTGACCGGTCAACATGACCGGCAAGATGAAAGTTTGACCGGTCAAATCCCCAATTAGTCCGGACATTGTCCATTGACCGGCCGTTATTTCGAGCCCTGTGGTTCTGGTTTATAAAAGTATGGATGAAACTCAAGTATTTGACAATTCAAATGAAAGCTATCATTCCAAAAGTACTTAAATACACAGAGCTACAAATAAAAGCCAGTCAAAAATACAAATACAATACAAATAATTCTTTTCCTTTTATTTAGTTTTTGAATTTGTACATGTATGTACAGTAGTTTTTGATTTGATATACCAGCTTTTAATTTAAAATTTTGTACCACCATCTACATGTACACGTAACTTTGTTATTATACTTAACCTACAAAATGGTAAACAGCAATTAAATACATGATTGTATACCTTTATCCTCTCTGTCATAATGTCTTCACTCAATCGTTTGGCTTGCTCCACAAGCTAAAACAAGAAAGCCAAGCCATTTGTTAACAGTATGTAATGATGGTGTAACTAGATGGATGGGAAGAAAAGTTTTCCAGACTGCATAATTCAGGGTTATCAGCAGGTTTTGAGTAGCAGGTTCCATCCAAAAAGTAGGCGGCTATTTCCATTTTATTTCTCCAATATGGCACTCAGAACTGACCGACTAACAGTCGGAGTAGCCGGCGCAGTATTTGGAATAGCAGGTGAAATGCACTGGTTGCTGGCTTATTTTGACAACTCTGATAATTAATGAATGATACTTACAAGGCTAACAAGGTAAAAAAGTTAAAAAATAAAAACTGAACGTTTTTGACACAATGTCATCATCAACTGAACTTTTTTGCAACAAAAGGTAAAAGGTGCTGCCCTGCTCTAGCATGCAAAGTGCGCCAGCAGAGCACTATTGGTAAGATATTAAACTTGGAAACCCATCAAGCCGAGAACAACGTGATCATACTCCTGTACAGACCTCTGGGGATGGGGAGGGGAGACACAGTCAATAGACCTTATTCGCTTGGGCGGTTTGTTGCCCCATTGCAGACCATGTGACGATACTCTTGAGAATTCTTGCTTTCAATTTTTTAAATTGCTGTGTGTACATGCATGAATAATTTTAGATGGAAAAAAGAATACAATTCTCTAGAGAATATCATGTGGTCTGTATTGGGGCAAAAAACAACCCCAGTGAATAAGGTTTATTGGCAGCTGTCAAAACATGACCCTCTATAACAGGCTCAGGTGTAGAGCTCATCAAGTTCACATGTTTTTTGGAAGTTGACTGCTGACCAAGAAAAAATATGGAGCTCCGCTTTTAGTCTTGACTAAAATCTATATTAGTTTCTAAAGAAACTGTTATGCTGTATAAGCTGGCATGTGAAACCTTAGTTGATAATCAACAGGAAGTTGACTAAGGTGATTAGATTGCTCCATTGCCAGTATAGGAGAGTGTATTACCCAGAGCAATCCTGCATGTGATTCATGCAAACTTGCTTGATAAACCCTCACACTGTCAGTTGTACTTTTTATTGG
Organism: Blastomussa wellsi; assembly: GCA_947652115.1. Classification (NCBI taxonomy): domain Eukaryota; kingdom Metazoa; phylum Cnidaria; class Anthozoa; order Scleractinia; family Plerogyridae; genus Blastomussa; species Blastomussa wellsi. The sequence continues at coordinate 1,398,886 of OX393563.1, forward strand.
TTTGTGGAACAACACAAGGCAGTTATTTTCCTGACTGAAACAGTGCTTTATCACAATCTGTTCTTTCTCAATCCTTTCCGCTGTCCACTTCTATCTACAAAAATATTCTCTTCACTCGTGTAATCATTCTCTTATTAAAGCCAGGCTCAGTCTCATCTGGACAGACTTTGCTGCACTTGGTCTGTACTGTCAGACTTTGGGCCAATATTCTCCCAGTAAGGCCCTTGCACTTGTTTTGGCAAACTTTGAACAAATGATTATGACCTTTTGAGCATTAGCCTGTTGTGGAAGTGTTTTGAGTGTTATTCCTTTGCATGCATGTCTGACGGTTAATAAAGAGTAGTGGGATCAACAATGTACCTGACGTTCTCTGACCATCTCATTGTGTGCTGCATCAAGAAAGTTCACAGGATGCCTCACTAGAGCTGCAGAAAAAAATACATGTCAGTTGAAAATCTTAAACCACTTGACAAACCTCTCTTAGATGGTGTTTGTCCTCACCAGGGCTGTCATTTAGGGCCGTAACACTAACACCTGTTATGGCTGAGTATGCTTGATTTTCCCTTGGTGCTACGGGTGAAATTGCCTGTTGTTGATAGCATTCAACCACAAAGTACCAAGTTTGCTACGGGTGTGGAGAATGAGGCTACAAGTGATGCAAAACTTAATGACAGCCCTGCTCACTAACAACTTTCAAATACATCAATTGGAACATGGACCTCACAATTTTTTAAAGGACCCTAAATATAAGCCTCCACCATTTTTGATACCATAAAAATTATGTAAATTGTATGGTGAAACAAAATGTCACTGCATTGGTGAAGTTGAGTTACTGAAGCCTGTTTAATTGCCTCTACACTGCACCAAATGAAAAAATCTGGAGTATTAAATTAACCTTGAATATGTCAGGCGTCTTAGAATACAGTATACGAGGCGTGCGCCAACTCGTAGTCGAGCGAATATTTGGCTTTTTGCAGTGTTACCAGTTTCACAGTTATCTCTTGTTTTGGCATGCTCTGCATAAAGTATAATACAGAAACTCTCAAAAGTAAGCAAATGCAAAGGCAAAAAGGCATGGTCGAATACGGTCATTAAATTCTAATTCATGAAATGACTAGCCCTGGAAATAAGGTACTTGCAAATATCATTCTCATCTCCACATTACAGTTACAGGAAATGTTCTCCCACAAGTAGTTTACTGGCTTCTCCTAAACATGAGTCAGAAACAAACTGAACTACAGTGCTCGAGTCCATTCAAGACTGAAGATGTGGTTGCTGGATTGGTTTATGACCTTGACCACAGTTGGTTCTGATAGGAGGAAACCATTGCCAACTTAAAAGCTCTTTCATTGGTAATTACTACAAAATAGTCTTTTAGAATACACTGACCTCTTTCATCCTCATCCATCTCAAAGAAATGAAAGGTAGCAAGGTTAGCATCATCAGCAGGCCATTGAACCTTTTTGCCCTTCTTCGACTTCTTGGCCGGTTTCTCTTCAAGTGGAACATCATCACCTGCTGATGTTGTTGTATCTGTTGAAGTCTGTGATGCTGTAGCATGAATAAATACACAATCAATCATTATTGACAAGCATTTTGTAACCTGTCATTTTCCTGTGTGTTTACTTTGTAAGTGAAGAGTTTGTTTGATGTTGTTTATTTGAATAATTCGTTTGGTAAGGGCTCAGGACTGGCCAATGTTAACATACCTGAGTTAGGAGAATTCTCTTTTTCAGATGGCTGTCAATGCAAGTAATAATATCAAATTAGATTCTACAAAAAACAACGAAATTTAGCTATAAGGGCAAAGAGATCAAGTTCTGCACAACCTTGTTTTATAACACAACCTTGTCTGTGTTGAAAACTGTTTGAAAAGCCTGTATTTACCCTTGTACTTACCCAGACAAGAAAAATATTTTGCAATCAGCACTGAAAATTGCCCCCATTAACTGCTGTAGCTGACAATTAAGTATATACAATTACGTGTACTATTTGTATAATTTTTAATCAGATGTTTACCTCAGATCCTTTGGTAAAATCGCCAATATCTCCACCTAAGCAATTCAGAAAAAAGCAATTATTTTTCAAAACCATATTTTTTTAGCCTGAATCCTTCAGTTGAAAACAGATAAAGTAACAAAGGTCCCAAACAGGGGATCAGTGACACAAAAGAAAAAATTATAATGTACTATCAAATTCCTAATACAGTAACTATTAATTACTTGTTGCTGATTCATTACTTTTGTGCCTTGAAACACAAAGGATTATAAACCAAATAAATGCAAATCGCCTTTGACACCATCTACGGGAATTTCCTGACAAATAACACAACAACAAAGCCACAGCTGCCTGTTGCATTTACATCACCAACAACAACATCCCTCCCCCTCCCCCATGTGCAAATAGGTGTTATCTGATAGCCTGAAACTAACAGATCAGGCCAGTATTTGCGAAATAACAAGTGATAATTTTGGACCTTTGTGTTTGTAAAAGATGTACTAAGCTCATTAGGATTGCACACAATGTGCTGGAAATACCTATTACATATTATAATTATCTAAGCACAAAGAACAACCTAAAAAAAATATTTCCGTAATACCCAGATAGTGCAAACTACCAGGTATCAAATTCAGCCAAACAAGTGGAAATTCTGTACTCAAAAATGATAAAATCAAAGTTTGTATGTTTACTAGTCATGGAACTGCAATACTTACTTGGAGCTGATGATGTGTTCTCTGGTGAACCGTTTGGAGATGAACCTGACTTATTGCTGTAATAAGTGAAGAAAATAAGAACCCAGAGCAAAAATAAGCAACAATCTGATTGTAATCTATACTGAGCTATCTTGAATGACCAGTATACATGTAAAGCTACCTTAGCTACCTGTTCAGATGCAATCAAGCTGGGTTAAATTCTGCATCTTCTTTGATCTCCTTGTAAGAATATGGTTCTTAGTTATGAAGAACAAAATTTTTATGCCCTGGACAGAAGCAGGAAATCTGCACAGATGTCTAATTTCCAGTAATTCCATTTTTTCTTGTCTACCTAATGTATACAAATTTCCTTCCTATGCAAGGTAATGGCTGCTATTAACATAATACACCTATCTGCAGCCTAATTCAGTTTTACCTTGTACTATCAGCATCTTTTTCTTTGCTTTCTTTTTCCTTCTCCCGTCCATCCTCTTGACCATGTGTCTGTGATTGGCTGTCCAATATGGCATCAAGAATGCCTGTATATGTTGGCTAAACACATCAACACATAATATTAAGCTCACACTGTACTGTTAGTTTACAAGGAAGCAGTACATGATAGCTCAATTGACAGTACTGTTTAGGAAGTGACCTATCTACTGCCTGCCATAGCAAGGGAAATGGCCCACCTTGGTACTCGCTGTGGAAGAGGTTGTGGTTGTAGTGTTAGTTGTTCCCGTCTGTGACATACAAAGAGAATTCAACATAAATCATACATTGTACCCTCAAAAAATGACGTGTAATAAACCAAAAAAAGTTTGTATGTGCACAAAGCTCACATTTCTCAAAACAAAACAAGTAATACGTGATGCAAGAGATTTCAGTTAACTTGGCATAACCTAAACAAACTACCTTTGCAGCCGTAGATACACGTTTTCTCTTTCTAACAGGAGCGGCAGATGCTGCAGACGTTAATGCATTCATGAAGCCAGCACTTTCCATGGCTACCGCTGGTAACAGTAAAAGAAATCATTTCAAAGTGCATAAAGCTGTGGAAGCAGACTTCTGACATGATGCAATATGAAGCTGCAACACAGACCAGATACTAGATTCTAGTTGATGTCGAAGCCAACACCACTGATGTTTGACATGGCACTACCACAATTGAACACTGAACACATACACCAGCATTGGTGTGTTGCGGTGGCAATTAATTGCATTGCGCATGTCACCCAAAGAGGTCAGTTGATTACACATTCGCCAGGTTCGCATTGCCCATAATACACCTTGTTTGCCGCCCAAAATTTTGTATAAGCATTGTCTTCAGATTCTCTTGGGACGACTGTAATACCTACGAGAATTGGGAAACAAAGGTTATGCAAAATTTTAAGGGGCAAACAAGGTGGTCAATAGCCTCATCACACTGTTATGGTAGAAGTAAAACCTTTTATTTTTAAACTGCAGGGGCCATGTGAAGGTATAGCAATTTACAGAATGATAAACAATGCCATTTTTCTTCTACGCTTATAATTTTAATATCCATGTACCGCCACTTAGCAGCCTGGTATCCTACCGACAGGGCTACCTGGCAAGGAAGATACTCACGTTTAGGTTGTGGTGGAATAACTTTAGTCTTGGAAACACTCTTCTGTGCCATGCTCTGTTTGACGTCACTTTTAACTTCACTTAGTGTTTTAGATTTCTTTTCAGGTTGAGGCGACCTGTTTGAATCTGTTGAGCTGTTATCTCTACAGATAAGAAAGGGAAAAATATCTCTGTTGACTTTATCTGTAATAAGAAAAATGCTGCATTAATTATTACTCACGTGAAGTACACATGCCATTGTCCAACTGAAAAATGATTGTTGATGAACGGAATTTCAAGGCTAGTCGCCAGCAGGCGATTAGCTTTCTGCATCTTGTCAATGTTTTGGACTAGTGCTCAAGAAATCAATTTCATTTTAAGTCGAACAAGTTTACATTGTGGTTTCTAACAAGAAACTTTCCCTTATCTTTTTGAAGTTTTAATAAAATCTTTTAAATTAATGAATGTCTCAGAATGAATGTCTTGTGTTTTTGTTGTGAATCAAAAATTTTTACGGCCACTTCTTGGCAACCACATTTTCCAACTGGCAAATGAAAAAAATGTTTAGTTGCCACCTGGTGTCCACATAAAAAAGTTAATTTTAAGCCCTGTATGCTTTGCAGGGTGGCCTCAGGTATTTTTCTGCAGGGCCTACCATGTTGATCATAGCCAGCAGGTTTAATAGGCCACTTTTGTAGAGGACACCTAGAGGACACAAACAAAGTAAATAAAAATGCACGTTAATTTATTTCTTTAGGTGTCCTCTAGGCGTCACAATCAAGCTGAATTTTAATATAGCAAAAGTGGCCTATTTGTACCTTGCACCGTCCATGAATCTTTGTAGAACCTAATCAACTGAGTACAAGAAACTAATAATAAATTATGACAACTGAACATGTGAGCAATTAACACTTCTGTGCATGGTGTTTTGTGTTGCTGGTGGTGCTCTTCTTGAATATGATACAGAGTTTGTGCAGACAACAATTAATCACCTCATTCTCTTGGCCGGCTTTCCTTCAGTTAACAGAAGTGACACACCTGAATTCAAAAACAAATAGTGTAAACTATATTCAGCACTTGTTTTTATATGTATCTATTCTCAATAAGCAGATTATACCAACCCTCCAAGTTGGGACCATTCTAATCGCCATGGCGACCAAAATATCTGAGCTGGCAACTAAATTATAACAGAAGTCGCCAGCTGGCGACTAAAATTGAGAAGAAGGTTTCATCTATTCAGCTAATTTTAGTGACTAACATTTTTGTACTGGCGACCAATCATGCACCTGTCCTATAAATTATTTCATGTCCCATGTAAATGTCTAACCGCAGGTCTCTCCAAACAAACACTCACTTAGTTTAGATCCTTGCACAGCATCTTCACTTTCAGCTGACCCATTCTGCTTTGGCTTGTCTACTTTGTCTAAAACGAACCAATACAAAGTAAGCCAAAGCTGGTGAAAACTATTAGAAAGTCAACAAACCCAGTTTTTTTATTCTTTTTTTAAATGCAACACTGCGAGGTACATGTATATATTACGGGAAACACAAACCTCTAACAAGGGGTAGGAATGAAGTCATGTCATTTAATGGTGTTTCTAAAGAGAAATTGCCTCTCCAATGGAGGTTTTTACTTTGATCCCTCCTCCGCCCACTCATTCAAAAATATAATGCTGGGGGTGTTCATTGTCGAATGGACACTTTCCTATAGGTCATGTTCATACCTGAAATTCCAGTTTGATTCCTTACTAGACTCATCCACTGTTTGACAATGGCTGAGGAAAGCTTTTTGACATCTGAGAAAAATAACATTGAAAATTTTGATTTAATTTTGTCTGATCAAACTCTAATATTAAGTTCATGTAAATTTGCCATTATAGGGAAGTTCTAAACAAAAGAAAATTAGAGTGTACCTTGGTTTTCTAATTTTGTAAGATGCTTGATGATTTTGCCAGTATTACCCTGCAAAGTTAATTATAATTATTATATAAAAGCAATTTTATTCCTTGATAATAATTATGCACTGGAGGATTTAGCAAAATGATGTTATACATCCTTACTTACAGTGAAACCTGAAAATCTGTGAACACCTAAAGTTATGTATAAACTGGAATGTTTATTGTTTTGCAACGAATCAGATGCAAAATGAAACTGCAAGATGCAACCACAACAAACAGCAAGAGTGATTAGCTGAAAGTTTTGATTGGCCACGAAACAACGTGTTGGGTGTTTCTTCCACGATAGATCCTCAATACCGTTATTGTTATAAAAAATTGTTATAATTATTGAATCAAACAAACACGAGATCTCAGACACAGCCAGACAGCACATATGAGAGCTAGCTGAACTGTAATCAAATACAGTATCTCTATTTAGTAAAATATTAGTCATGATTACTTTTTGCTAATGTATAAGCTCAGAAATAGAACAATGACAATTTTGGTATTTTCTCAAGGTATTAATTTTTATTGTCGATGAAAAAGGCAACTTGTTGTTTCGGGACTAATCCAAACCTTTGTGGTTATGTCTTGTAGTTTCATCGCACAATCTGATTGGTCAAGAAACAAAATTCCATATTTCACAAATAATTTTAGGTGTTCACAGTTTTCAGGGTTTCACTTTAAATATTGTAACCACCAATTACTAGAGGGACAAAAATCTATTATTTTCTTCCAATTACTGCATAAACCTAAGTGCACTGTAAAATACTCTGACTTGTATACTCAATTTGTGGTTGTAAGAAATGGGGTACAAAAGAAGTTCAAAGAGGTAAGGGGATGTTGGAGTTAAAAGTTTTATTAGTAGACAAGTGTCCCTTGACATAATCTACAGGTAAGCAAATTATACAATGTACATGATTGTACACAAACTCTAATTTTCTATTTGCCACCTGATCATCAGTCTTCCCAACACTACACAAGCAAATTACAAATTAAAGTACAGACACTAAAAATTACAATTCAACTTACTTGTTTCAATGTGTCTATATTTACGGGGAGGTCTCTCAGGACCTAAACAATGGGAAAAGGAGAACACTGGGTGTCAGATTAAAACACTTCACAGTAGCACATATACTGCAGGGTTTCAGTGAATGCATTTAAAAAAGGGAATAAATACATATTTATATCCTCTACCTCAAGAAGCTCTACCAGGACTGGAAAGTTTTCATTTTTCTTTGCCTCAACAAGCCAACTGTTCAGTATACTCCAGCCCCCTATACTCATAAACCTATGAATAACAACAACAAAATTATAGTTAAGCCAGTGTACAGTGTTCTTATTTTTTAAATAATATACAGATGATGGCAAAAACTTGTTTGCAGAGTATCAAATTAATTCTTCATGTACATGCAAAGTTTACACCTCATACACCTTATTCCAAAGTGGCCGCTGATTTATGCACATACAAATTGGCCCTTGTTGCCACGTTCAAGATAAAATGTTCTTTTGATTTTTGAGCTTAAAAACGAGGTAAGAAGGGCTAATTTGAACACCAACAAAATAATATTAAGATGGTAGCCATTTTGGAATAAGGTGTATGGACACATCCATTTTAACTTTGCTAAGCACATCTATAGATACAAAGCTGCCACTGGACACACTTCAAGATTGACTTCTGTAACATCAACAATTTTCAAACCAGTTGTACTTGATTTTGATTTTTATTATTATCCTGCTGTAACATGAAGTGATTAAACATCAAAATCAAACCTGGCTTGTAAAGTAATTTCAAAATAAAACAATTATTATACTAACAGTACTTCTGAATTTTAATGGCAAGTATTTCAGGTGGGTTATTCAATTTAAAGCATATGAACCAATTTTGTGACCTGCATATGAAGCTAAACCATTTGATTTCTCAAGTTATAATCAATAATCAGGTCCCCAAATACAATACTTGCAAATAAATGACAGTTTACAAATACTTTCATTGTTCAAATAACTGAAAGCTGGTAATTATGAAACCGCATGATCATGATCAGTTGACATGCTACTGTCTTGATTATCATCACGCTGCTGAAGTGGTCTACAATGAGTATTATATCAAACTGGATTTAGCTGACATTCTGGGGTGAAAGGGAAGCGACAAGGCAGTGTTAGGAACACATACTTTTCCAACGTTTCACTTGATGTTTCGTTTTCCTTTGCAGCTGAGATTGTGGCTTTCAGAATATTCAGGTAAATACAACGGCTCATCAGCTTCTCTGCATCTCGCATTAAACTAAAAAAACAGCCACAAAATTAAATAGATAGCTAAATACTAATTTACATTACAGAGAAGTTTTCAACTGAGGGTCAAAAAACCAAAACTAGAGTGATAACTTTGGTCAATCACAAAAAACAAAAAAAAATCCAGAAAACCAATCAAAACATGGTGCAAAATAATACACACATAGCTGGGAAAACATGACAGGATTGGTTTTGGTTTTCCTTCTGATTGGACGGGGAAATGGCGTTAGTAAGAGCAATCAGTAAGAGTAACAACTCCACGCAAACGTGCATTACTTTCAATATTTGTTGTCCCAAGTGAAAATTACTCAAAGCAAAAACCTCCTTACAAAATTTTAATTGCAATACTTGGTTTAATCACAATGCTGATATTTAAAAACTGCAACTAGCATAATAACTTTTACTCCCGAAAAAGTTGCTTAAGCCTATATACAATAGTGTAACTTATAGTAAAGCCTTTCAAATGTTGAGCACTACCCATACTTAGGGCCAGATAATCAATTATAATAATCAGTTGATTGGATGATGTGTTTACTACATACCTCACTACACGTACAACTTCCTGTGGTGTCTTTATGTCTCCTAGTGATCCTAGCATTGGTTTTAGAGCATTAAGCAAAGTGCGAGGTTCACCACCTGATGTGCTCTGCAACCAGGAAAAAATGTTTATGTTAAATGATATACATGACTGAAACATGAATTTACTGTGCAATACACATTGTAATTCCAATTGACATTGTAAGTATATGGTCAAAGATCAGTTTTCACAAGAATGTTGGAGATAATTTGCATTTGCTATCACTTTGCATTTAATTCTTTTAGTATACTTGTCTGAATTCGGAACTCTCACATCCAGTCAGAAACAATACCAAAATCAATTGTAACTCTTTGTTCCTCTGTGACAAATGTACAATCAAAAATTACACCCAACTGGAAAATGCCAAGTCATCTCAGATGCTAAACACATTAAGCTGCACAAACCGAGATACAATAAGTGTACTAGTTACAAAATTCATGAACATGTTTTAATACAATTATTCAGATTTCAAATCATTTTCATTTCCCAGCTTTGAGGAGCACTATTAATAAAGTTATCATCATGTAACTGATTCACTCTGTACTTACCATGCTTTGTTTTTAACTCAAATATTTTGGTCTTAGATCTTTTATATCAGTCATTTACCTGACAAAAAAATGAAATCAACTGTTAATGGTCGTAACCTGAAAAATTAAGCTTCAATCTCTGTTTCAAAGGGGCCATACTTGAGGTGCAAATAAAAGACTAGACACCAAGGTCCAATTTATTAATATCTTTCGTAAACTTATTTTCTACCTATTTAGCTGTTAACTGTACTATACTTCTCATAATTCAACATTATCTTTATGCCCAATGAACAAAACAAAAAATTATCAAACTGGGCCAGGTTGTTCAGAGCCAGATTAAGATAACCCAGGTTTAGTGCGAATTTTGAATTCAGAAATGAAAGCTTAAAAAGCAAATGCATGCTAACTCTTTTTGTCTACATTTTTGATGATTGGATGCTCTAAAAACAAAAGCAAAAATTATCGGAGAAAAAGCATTTGAACAAAAGAAAAAGTAACCCGGATTAAACTTTAACCCTAGGTTAGTGCTAATCGGCCATCGAAAAACTGGGCCCTGAACTCAACAATAAGTTACAAACTGTCTAACAGAAAATCTAATGGACTGCCATGTTTTAATGAATGAACTTTTAAAGACACAAGATAATTTTTTAACATTAATATTATTAAGTTTTGTTTTCAAGTTTTAAACAACTCTGAAGGCATTTCTTCGAGTTTTCTTCCAAAGTGATAAGATGGTTTGTTGCACAATAGACCGCACAGGTTAGTTTATAAATGCGCCCTGTATATACTTTGTAAGCAGTTGGAATGAAGTCTCCTAACATTCATGTGGGTGAAATGTTTGTGCCTATAGGACACTTTTCCCCTTCCAACTGCACATTTGTTACAAAATCCTTCATTGTTACTTCCCGAAGGAAATTTCAAGTCATGTCATCAGTTTGCGCCAAAACTGATGCTTGCAAGACAAGAACTTATCTATAAATTATTTCCTTTTCACTTATTACAGCCTCGAGTTCTTAGTGTAACTTGTCACAGATACAAACTTGTTAGGAAATCTAAAGTTAACTGTATCTTTCTCCGTTCATCAAGTTTGGAGCTGAGAAATGAAATGTAAATTTTGTGCTTATCTACAGTGAGCTCTTAAATCTTGACAACAGATTTCCATTTCCTCATTCCAATAGATTGGCAACCACTACCCAGGAAGTACACCAAATAGACAAATTTCCTTATTCATCCAATTGCACACCTCAAACAAAAATCACCTTGAGAAAAGCTCTTCCAGGTATGTTTTCCATTTTTGGTGTATTCAAAGATAATCAAACAATCTTCAATTATCATATATTTCACTTTTTCTCATCAATATAACCTTAACCCACAAAACCTGAATGATTTCTGTGGTCATTTTCAACAATCTGGTGAACAGTTCAATGTCCAGTGATCACTTCAACTTTATCACTCATTAATATTAATAACCACGTTTGGTCATTTCTTTTCCTTCGCTTCCCCTTCTTACTTTTTTGTCTCTCGTTTCTAGGGCGGTTATACTGAGGATCTGCTATTAGCAAACTGATAAAGAAAGAAAACCTGTCAAAACCAAACATTCCACAAAAGCCAATATGTAATACACGCTATCACACACGATTTGATCGAGCAATATTTTCCGCATCAAATGCGTTGAAGTTCGAACTGAAAGAAAATTTTACTTAGTCTGTGAGTTTGAAAAGCTCCAATAGCTCTATTAACAGATAAGTATAAATTAAGCCCAAAGTTCCCCAAGACGAACCCGGGAGTTCTCAATTTCCCAACCAAATACTTATAACTTTTCATCGCGGTGGGATTCGTGTGTGCGTGCATCCTGAACTATTCAAATTCAAAACCTTAATTTCATCGACTTTCTACGTTTTACTTTCCTTGACAGTCTTTATTTCAGACTGCTTATTTCAAACCAACAAGGTTCCTCTAGATTAAGCCAGAAAGAAAGAAGAAAGGACGCAATTGATCTTTAACCACCGCGCGAAGACCGCTTTATTTGCAGCAACGTGGAAGGTGGTTTTGTACGATATGTGAAACAGAAAGGATCAATTCAACCACTTACTCTTGGGTACTGCTTCACTTCGATAACCCTTTCTTCAAAGAACTTTCTTTCGTCAATATGTGCACGTTTTAAGCGTGTACATGTATTTTATAAAGATTTTGGGGCGACCTAATTTCACGCATAACACGCAAACTACAAAGAGCGGCCATTTCACATGGCCACTCGCTCAACTTTAAACAGTCTGTTGAACGTTTCCTCTTCAAAATTGCATGACTTCACCCTGAAATTCATAGAAAAAGAACAATATTAGTCCAAGATTGTTACCACATCGAAATTTCCACTTCATATCGTACTTGTGAGGAAGAAAACAGCGCAATTTCGAGCGAGAATTTTCCAAACAACATGGCTTACCAATTTTCACTTGAAGTCATACCCCACCCCAAAAGGACGATGGACATATGAGAGCTAACAATGAATCAGCATTCTGATTGGTCAGCTTTCCATCAATCAAATCAAAACGAGGAATGAGTCGGAGTGGAGACTGGAACGGGACCAAAATGGCGGCTTCAAGAAAATTTGCAAAAACTTTTCAGCAGAAGCTGTTGAGTTATTGTTTAAGAGCTCGAACCTTATACAGCTACAGGTCAGGACATCAATCATGGCTCGTGCGACGTTCTTTGGTCAGAGGTAAATACATGTAATTAAATTATGGAACTTACACTTACACTACAATTAAATTCCAACTGTGTATCCCTGGTGTAAAAACCTGTGAAACTCACCAGTGACGTAAAGCAAAGAACGAATAAGACAAGAAGAACTTCGAAACAATATAGCACAGAAAAACAATAGCTCAAAAACAAAGAAAAATGTCACAGGATTTTCATCTTCATCATTAGTTCCTTTTCCCTGCAAGGTCAAACCCCAAATTAAGCTTAAACTCAAGCTAGCCTATGTTTAATGTTTAATAATGCTTTTTACCACTGTACAAGATAATAAACTGATAAATTCGATAAATTCGAATAAATTCAGCGGCCAGCGATAAATTTATCGCTGAATTTATCGCTAAACTTTAGCTATAACTTTAAATTAATTATTTCCATGCATGGTCTACTTTTCAGCACATAAGACATTCTTATAACAATATTCGACCACTCTACTGTTAATTTTTTAGGAGTCGCTCATTCTAGAAAGTTTTCAGATCTGCCGGAAAGCAGAGTTTTCTCTCCTGTTATGGCTGAACTTCTCAAAAGTATACAATATGGTGAGTTGACAAAACAAGTATTCTCTTAAAATGAACATATCAGAATGAAACTGCGGTAGTTAAAGCCTATTGCACAACGCCGGCTTTACTCCCACTCCGAGCTGCTGAGGAGCAGGGCTGGTGCTTTGCTGTGGTGAGATCACTCGCCTCACACTAGAATATGCAATTAATGGCCCAGGTTGATTCCTGGACTCAGTGTCTGTCATAAACATGTGGGAGGGGGTAAGTTTCTAAAGAAACTGTGGTGCTGCGTCGGTGGGAAGTATAGCAAGATGATTTGGTTTTATCAACAGGGTTGATAATGTGCAGTGGAAACCGTAAAGAGATTCGAGAGCTGACGTTTTGAGCGTTAGCCCTTCATAAGAGCGAATTGAGGAATTGTGGGTTGTGTGTAGCTTATATATAGAAAGATGGAGCTTCGCTATTGGTTGGTGTCTGGTAACGTGAAAAGCAATGGAATAAATTAGTTGAATGAAAAGCATTCATTGATACCGTGAGGATTACAAGCCTCGAAATAATTTTCGGATAGTCTCTGGTCACGATGACCGGCCAAATTCATTTTTGCTCGGTCACGTATCGTTTCTGGCCGGTCAAATGTATATGATGAATTACTCTTTTAGGGGCCCATAAACCCAAAATGTTACGAATTTATTCCCCAAGACTCGTTGCTAAGAGCTTACAGCACTTTAAAGTGCTTTTAGTTTACAATAAAAGTAGAATTTAACGGCGAAATGGAAATAAGCTAATTAAGCTTATGCGTATTATCGTTACACGTGCTGTAAGACTTAAAATTTGTGTGGGGCGTTCACACTGCTTTAGATAATATTTATTCCGCTAAAGGAATTAATTTATTTGCAGGGACAAATGTTCAACTTTTGAAAATTACTAATAAAAGTGGAAATATTTGGTAATTTTGTGACCGGAAGTGGGCAAATCCCGATGTCTGTTTCGATGCCCAAATTGTAAATAATGGCTCTAGTTGCATGTCACCAGGATTTCATGTCAAAGTTCCGCAATACACAGCGACTCGACAAATAACAACTGAAACAACTGAACAGCAGGAAACTTAAATTTATTTCGTTTTCAACACTATTGAATTTTGACCGGTCAACATGACCGGCAAGACGAAAGTTTGACCGGTCAAATCCCCAATCAGTCCGGACATTGTCCGTTGACCGGCCGTTATTTCGAGCCCTGGATTAAGAGTGTTGATTTGAAAAATAATTTTCTAGAGTTTTGCGGCTTTCCGTGCTACCTTGGTGAAGGAAAAGGCTGCAGCCTGCCATATGTTGCTTAGAAGGATTTGGGAGATTAAAGTGTCTCCTGACCTGTTTAGATGCATTTTTGTTGTCTTTCTCTACGTCACGAAGGTGTTCTCGGAATCGGTCGCCTAATCGTCCCCCTGTTTTGCCAATGTATAACTTTTTGCAAAGAGTGCAAGTTATGCAGTAGACGACATTGGCTGAGGTACAGGTGAAATGATCAGTGATCTTGATAGATCGCTTGGGTCCCGATATTGGGTCAATGTTGTGAATGAAAGGCATGTTTTGCATCGTGTGTGAGCGCATTACCAGGTTGATCACTTGTTTGGAATGCACTTTTGACTAAAAAGTTACCTATGTTTTTGTCGCATTTGAATGAATTTATTGGAGGTTGCGAGAAGATTATGTGGGTTGAGTTTGTTGTTGGTTCTTGTCTTCACGGCTGCAAATAATTTCCGAAGAGTTGCTGGTCACATTGACCGGCCAATTAAGTTTTTGCTCAATCACACCTCGTTTCTGGCCAGACAAATAAAAATTGTACTCTGCAATTCTTCCCTAGTAGTCTAAAGTTAGGTCCCTTACAAAAACAACATTGCTGCAAACAGTAGAACTGTTACGTTGCAATATTCAGGACGTGGGGTCCAGTGTTGACATCAATAATTACTGTAAATATTCTGCATTGCTAACACATTAAGCTGAAAAGTAAAGCGATATGTGGTGAGCAAACAAAAGGAAAAAAAACTTGCTGAAAATGTGACGTGTATCAGATTACTGTGTGCAAGACTTGAGCCAGATGTTGTTCGTTTTCTGTCACTTTGAAAATTCCTTGCGTTCCGTAAAAAAAGTGATTGCAAGCCCCTATAATGTAATTTTATGCCGATTAGACAGCTGCCTCACTCGTTCGCTTCATGCTCACTCGCTGCGGCAGCAAAAATCATAGTTTGCACAATTTGAATCGCGTCATTAAAATTATGCTAGCTTAGGTAGAAGATTGTATTCACCAAGTTCGAAGGGTGTGGGGTGTAGCTGGGATATACATGTAGAAGACACTCAGTTATTTTTTTTTTTTTTTTTTTTTTTTTTATTTAATAAATGTGACAACACGCTTACATGTACAGATTGTTCATACTACTTACAAAACTTTTTCTTTACAAATGATTGCACTTTCTACACATACACGACTTACATTGTATATTACAAAACAAAACTATACTTATTTTTTAAAAACGAGAAACAAGATATTACAATACAATGCTTAGGCTGGGTACAGATACTAGATACAGGTGATTAAGATACAGATATTCGCTATGTATTTTTAAAGGAAAAATTGCCATTTTTTAGAGAAGGTATTTTGTCTGTTTGCTTTTATTGCTATGTATTTCTCCAAGTCGATTTTTTCTTGCACAAGGGCGGTAAAGTCCGCAAAATGATATCTAACTTCGTCAATGGCACATTTGTACAGAAAATATTTTCCAATAAGAACGAGATGATTTAGGGTTAAACAAAGTGTAAAATTGTCTACAAGACCGTATGTTATATCGTTTTTTGTAAGAGTGGCAGTGGTCTTGCAGCGGTTATTGTACCAAATCAAAAATTCTGACCAGAAGGCTCGGGCTTGGGGGCAGCTGACGAACAGATGGAGGATTGTTTGGTCGGTATCGACACAAAATGGGCAGTCAGGCGAGTTGTTCTTTTTCATTTTATACAACAGGCTGTTGGTGCAAAATATATTGTGGATAATTTTATACTGAAAAATAGCTAATTTGATTTCCTTTGTAACACGAAAGGGTAGCGAGTAAATGATACGACGCTTGTTCAAATCGTAACCGCACTCTATTAACCTTTTGTCAGCTGTAGGGGGCGGGAGGTTTTTATGGCTTATCAGCGAGTTATATATCGTTTTACAAGTCAACTTCTCAATAACAAATTGGTGAGTGAGGGTCTCTTGTGGATCAGGAATGTTTAAACAGTCTTTCCACTGGCGCGGTATTGCAGACAGTAGTCCATAAAACTGCAGAAAGTTACAGTTTACGTTGGATTTGTTCTTGAAATTTTCGAAAGTGAGGAACTTTTTTCCAGAGTCATCTAATAATGAAGAGAAGTGCTGAATACCAGCAAGGTGCCAATTCCTGTAGAACACAGACAGGTTATTTATTTTGATAAATCTGTTGTTCCAAATTATTTGGTTGAGCACCTCTTCTTTAAATTGTGGGGCGTCGACGTTTAGAACATCCTGCCAGTAGATTATTAAGTTTTTATAAAAAACTGGGAGCTGGTCGTTTAATTTTAGATACTTAGCATTGTAATTGCAACGAAAAAGAAGGTTTCCTCCAACATTGGAAAGGAGGGATGTCGGGATGATTTTCCAAGGAGACATTTCTTCCTCGCATAGACGTTTTACCCAACACAGTTTTAAAGCTTTGTCAAATAGTGTGAAATCAGTCATATTGAGACCTCCTTCTTCTTTGCATTTCAAGATTGTGGTTTTTTTAATTCTTGGTTTTTTGTATTTCCATACGTAATCAAAAATTATTTTATTGACCTCATCTGTGAAGGAATCTGGTGTATCGAGTGCGCTACAGACAAAAGTTAGTTTCGACAAAGCAAGGGTTTTGACTATATTTATTCTGCCGTAAATCGATATGTCTCTAGATGACCAGATGTTTAAAGTTTTCTTTAATGAGGCTAACTTGTCAAAAAAGTTTTTTTGTGCGGCCAGTTTATCATCGTAGGAAAAGTAAACTCCGAGGGCTAGAATGGGCTCATCACAAAGTCTGAGGTTTAGAATTTTTTCTTTGCGAAAACGATACGATCCCAACCAGAGCAGCTCTGATTTTGTTTCATTGATTCGTAGCCCCGAACACTGTTCAAACTGTGATAGTAGGTCAAAGAGGTGGAGTATAGACTGAGAATCTTTTACAATGACTGTGGTGTCGTCCGCGTACTGAGTTAGCTTAATAGATTTTCCGGGCTCGATTTCAATACCTTTTATCATATTCGAGTTTCTTATAGCATTTCCTAGAATTTCTATACCTATTATAAAAAGTAAACCCGAGAGCGGACAGCCTTGTCTGACGCCTCTTTTCAATGAAAAGTGCTCACTGGCAAAACCATTGTTGAGAACACAGCTGGATATGTCACTGTAAAATACTCGAACCCACTGTCGAAGCTGTGGCCCAAAGCCGAACACCTCTAAACATTTTTGTAGGTAATTCCATTCGATTGAGTCGAACGCTTTTTCGAAATCGAGGAAGACTGCAGCGCCAGTTAAATTATTTTCTTTGGTGTAGGACATTGTATCTGATATTAATCTAATGCACTCGCCAATATATCTTCCTTTTATGTACCCGGCTTGACAAGGGTGGATAATTGAAGGCAACACTGTTCCCAAGCGTGCGGCAATAGCTTTCGTAGCAATTTTGTAATCAGTATTTAGCAATGAGATCGGTCTCCAGTTTTTTAGGTGTTCTAGGTCTTTGTTCTTTTTGGGAATCAGTGTTATTATTCCCAGTTTTTGAGAGATAGACAAACTCCCTCTTTGGAAAGCGTAATTGAAACTGTCAACAACAAAGGTTCCGAGAGCATCCCAGAAGAAGCGATAGAATTCAATTGTAAGACCATCGGATCCTGGTGTTTTGTCGTTACTAAAACTACTTAACACTTTCGTACATTCTTCTATGGTTAGTAAACCTTCACAGCTGTCGGACATCTCACCGTCAAGCTTCATTAAGCCGTCGGACTCAAAGAAGAACTTAAACCTTTCGTGATTCGGGTTTGAATTACTAGTTTCGTAGAGTTTCGAGAAGAAGTTTGCTTCTTCTTTTAGAATTTCGTTCGAACAATGAGTGGTAGAACCGTTTGGTTTCTTCAGGGAAGTGATGTTTTTTTTCTTCTGGTTTCGCTTCTCGAGATTGTAAAAGTATTTGCTGTTTTTTTCACCAAACTCGTACCATCGCGCTTTGCTGCGGATGACTGAGCCTCGCGTTTTAATTGCTGTAATTCTCTCAAGTTTGATTTTAACACGATCCATCTCAGCTTTTGTTGTTTCATTGAAATTCGAGCGCAGCTGTTCCTGAAGTGAATTGAATCTAAGTAGAAGCTCTTTTTCTTCGTTCCTCTTTTTCCTAGCTTTGCGTTTAGCGAATATAATTGATGTTGCTCTAATTTCCATCTTAATCATTTCCCACAGCAGCCCTTTATCTTCAAGATTTTGATATTTTTTAACATATTCAGGAATACTTTTTGTTATGAGATCAACGTACGTCTTGTCTGTCAGTAGCGAATTGTTGAATTTCCAGAAACCTGGGCCGCGATGTGCTTGCTCTTCTTCGGTACTTATATGTACATTAAGCACAGAATGATCGGAAAATATGTTCGACGCTATTTTGAGGTCGGAGATAGCTTGATCGAAATTTTTGGAAAGAAACAGATAATCCAATCTGCACTGAATTTTCATAGATGGATTGCTCCATGTAAAACCTGGAAGATTCGGATTTTTTTCTCTCCACGTGTCAATAAGATCATGTGTAAATAGAAGCGTGTTAAATTCCTTGATGACATTCTTTTTGTACTCCAGGGAGCGGCCACCACGTTTGTCAAGGTCATTTAAGGCACAGTTGAAATCGCCCCCTAACACAACTTTTTCATTTGTGTACTGATTTAAAATAGATTGTGATAGGTCCCTCAGGAAATGAACTTGAAGTGTGGTGTCGTTTGGTGCGTAAATATTCAGGAATACCATTTTTGTTTCATTCAAAATTGCTTCAGCTACGATGTATCTGCCGTTTTTATCGGCGATGATGTTTTCGATGGTTACATCCAGCTTTGGTTTGAACATTATCATGACGCCGCGACTATGAGTAGAGCCGTGACTTGCACATATTTTCCCACCCCATTCGTTTTCCCAAATTTTGATTGTTTGTGTCGAAGAGTACGTTTCTTGTAAAAAAATTACATCGGCGTTTTGCTGATGAAGCCATCTGAATAACTGTCGTCGTTTGCAAGATTTGTTTAACCCTCTAACATTCAGTGTACTAACCTTAAGATCCATATAGCAACATTTGATAATTTGATTCATTTTGCGGACCTACCACTCCTTGGCTCGAGTAAGGAAAGAACAATTGATAAATTACGCATTTCTGGAGGATTTCATAGGTGGAACATAGCTTGTGTGAAAAGTTAATAAAGCTAGGTAAAACAAAATACCAAGACCAACATATGCGATAAATGAAATTTCCGAAAAAAAATTGCGTATATAAAAAAGGAAAACAGAGTAAAACAATGACACAAAAACACTCATTAACAATATAAACAAACACTATACTTCCCTTTGTTTGGGACCCGCACAACGCTTGCTCTGGCTACGGCACTTAGCTTGGTAATTTTAACAGCGGCGGATTACCAGCCCTGATATAAATAACGTTTACAGACAGAAATTAAGCGCTAGGTCTGTATCTTCGGCCATCGATGTACAGTTTGTCATAGATCAGCTTAGTATCTTGTCCGTTCTTCCTTGCGTCCTTCATGACCTTGATTAGTTCTTTGCGTATTTCCACGATCTCTCGCGGGAAATCTTGAGATAATCCGTAGTTAGTTCCTGCTAAATTACGTCCCTTGGAGAGAATTCGTTCCTTGTCTTTGTGGAAACTGAATTTAACAATAATCGGGCGCGGCTTTTTGTCTTCTCTTACTTTGCCAAGGCGGTGTGCCCGTTCGATCGATATTTCGTTCGTTTCTTCTTCTTCCATGTGTAGGTTTTGTTCCATAAAATTGTAGACCAGTGATTCTGATGTTGCGCCTGATTCTTGACGGTCTTCCGGGATGTTATAGAAGATAAGGTTGTTCCGTTTGCTGTGGCTTTCTAGTTTTATAGCGCGCTCCTTCTCGAGCTGACAAGTCTTTGTCAGCTCGTTCACACCTTTGGTGAGCTTGGATAACATCTTGTCCTGCTCGTCGACTCGTTCGGTTAAGGTCGCGATGGTCGTATGAGCAAAATCTAAGCTTTCCTTTAGGTCGGCGTTCTCTTTCTCTAAGGTTTTTTGTCTTTCTTTAATTTCGTCAATTTCGAATAGTTTAGTTAGCGCGAGGTCCAGTTTGCGATTCATGTCTTCGATGATCTCCGCCATGTTGTTTTGTGGCGTGTCGCCAACATCAGAAGGTTCGTCGTCGGTCTGCGAGGCTATCGATGTTCGTTCTACCCTTTTTCTTTTCCTACATGCCTCTTTGCTGGTGTCCGCATCATTCTCTACATCAGACATTGTGCCTCAGCGTAGAGCTAGCCGTATTTTTAGGCCATAATCGATATTAAACACACAGAGCAGCTAAAAAAGCGTCTGTTCGCCTCGGGCTCGTCCCAATCTTTTTCTAATTTTAATTTTCCATACATTTGTTTGTAAATTTGGGTGGGTTGACAGGGTTTGTGGAAAATATATTATAGACATAATGTATAGGAAATTAAAAATTTAACTGAGCGTCTTCTATCCCAGCTACATCCTTCAAACTTGGTGAATACAATCTTCTACCTAGTATTTTAATGTTGTGATTCATATGTTCAAGTGATTCAAAAGTTATTTCCTATCAGATTCCCATATCAGATTCCCAGATTCCCCTGAGCTCCCAAAGCGTTTTACAAAAGTTACCATAGGGGATCGATCCTTCATGGCAGCATTGCCACGGCTTTGGAATAGTCTTACCATAGACATTAGATCTGCTTGCACCACAAGTGATTTTAAACAGAAACTTAAGACATTTTTATTCAGCAAGGCATTTTGTTGGTATAATTATTTTACATTCTTACAGTTTTTCAGGAAATTACTTTTTTAATTGTAAATAGTGTAGTTTTCGTCTTTTTGATTCCATACTGATTGTAAATAGGTTTTTATTTTTTAATTTATTTTTATTGTAATGTCTGTAATGCACACTTGATTATTCTTATAGAAAATGCGCAATATAAATATTAAACATTATTACAATTATTATTTATTATTTATCATACAAACGCTGTTAGTAATTTCTGACAGCTTTGCGTACCCGTCAAGATGGCGTCGAAAACCGTGATAAGGCCAATTAACCTTTTGAAGTTTGAGACTTGGTTTGACCCAAGGAATGTGGATTGTATGTTGACATAAAATTGACGTTCTCCTGGGTTTCAATTTTTTATGTTGGTATCTCAAGAAGGGTTGATAAATTATTTCCTTGTATAAGACCACAATAATTATTAAGCAGTCCAGGCTGGCATATTGCTGCATCTAGCCAAGATCATGCCAGGGTAAATTCTACCAAGCGAGATGACCCAAAAAGAACCTTGTGGCTTCTAATCAATGGTCTTCTGTGCTTGTTAAAATGTGCTAATACTGTATTATTAATCAGCGGGATTAGTTTATATAATTATATGTTTGTTCACAAACTCATTAATAATTCATCAAGTTAAAACAAAGAAAATCATAACCTTGAAGGTGGTTTGGATACCCGATTTTAGTTAACATAGATTTTGACGATTTCTCCGTTTACTCCTTAGTTTTTGTTTCGATTGTGAAGATATATCAAACACTCGAGACAGTGTTTCATCGGATATCCAAACACCTCGAAGCTGCGCATTGTATGTTCAACCCTCCTCTCGGTGTTTGGACATCCCGTCTGCATTTTTGGTGTGAAATAAAGTAAAAACAGCAGGCTTTGGGACTTGATGATTTATTTTGGTACTTTACTGGGACCTGTTAACTTTCTTTTTTCATAGAATCATGCTGGATTTCCATTGTTATATAATTATCATCAACAAATTAAGTTCTGCTGCATCTACTGGAAATAATAAGTAACTTTTGTACACACATGAATTAAACAATGTGCATCTTTTTTATACACAGGAAAAGAACAATGGATGAAGCAAACAACCCGCAATGCCCTTCTTAGAAAATTTGATGATGGAATCGTTGATATTCATTCTACTGAGTATGACAAGTAAGGAGCAGTCTGGTTTGTTTTTTTGATCAGATGTCTATCTGGTTAATTAGGAATTGCAAGATTCAGTATCATAGATTGGTGGTGTCAAAGGAATGTGCACAGGCTCATTTGTGAGATCTTCCTACCCAAACATTTAGCTCCAGGGGTTTAATTAAGGAGGTCAGTAGGGTTTTACAGCTGGGCAGTTTTTAGTTTTTCTTATAAAAGAAAGAAAGTTGAGAAGACTAAAACAGCCAGGCAAAGTAATGGCTGAGTCTTGTTCACAGCTGGTCAATTTGCCCGGTCCCTGGCCCTTAATGAACCCCCTGAGCTCGCTGTTCATTCTTTGTGTTCACCATACGAGCCCTGTGGGCAAGGTTGACTATCATCTTAACCCCGTCAGTGACGACCCCTTTCTATTGCCCTGTGCTGAGGCAATTCAAGAGGCAACATGGCAGAACCTTCAAAATTTTTGCATAGAACATAACCAGAAGGAGACATGGCTTGAGAACTGCATTGCAAATTTATACTTGTTTACCAAACATTTGATGACAAAAAACAGAATTTTGAACATGATACAGCTTTAGAAAGCTTTCTACGATTGCTTGCTCCTCTTCATGGATAATACATGTACATGACCTTTCCACCAGTGAATGACTTTTCTATTCCAGAAATACTCCACACTATATCTTTTTCACATACCACATTAAATATTTCCTGTGATATTCCTCATACTAACAATTAAATTCCTCGGCCATGAGGAAGGAAACAAGATGGTGGACAGATTACAAACAAAAACCAAGAAGAATTGTTTTGGAGACTACTAACTAGTTACCAGGCTTTTGTGTTCAGAAGTGCCGAGAGCTTTTGTGTTCAGAGAACTTTCAATGGTTTCAACTGTGGCCTTCATTTACTTGACATAGTCAGTACGTCATATAGGCACACAAAGTACAAAAATCATGACATACTGAGTAAGTCACTGTGGCACTGAAGGGGTTAAATGTCTAGGAATCAGTTAAACACTAGCATGTGCCTATCACAAGTCAGTTTATTGTTTGTTCCCCATTTAGGTTGACACTAGAACACTTTCAAGTTTTCTGGCCAGGTTTGTGTCAAAATGTTTGGTTTGTGTCTAATTGTGCTCTTTGAAGGTAGGTAAAGTCTGCATTCGGGCCGAGTGGCCCATCAAGCTGGAGCTTATCCCGGTTTCTGTAATATGAAGCGACAGAGAGTATTTCTACTCAACCTGGATGGGATGCTAGTCCATCGCAGAGTTACCCCCCAGCAGTAAATTCGCCGGTACCCATTTATACACCTGGGTGAAGAGAGGTACTGTGAGAGTAAAGTGTCTTGCCCAAGAACACAACACAACGCAGCGCCCTGGCGAGGGACTCGAACCTGGACTGCCCAATCTGGAGATCATAGTAGTATTAAGAATAAGATGGTTTCCACTGAACAATCAAGCAATGCAGGCCATAAAAAACTTACTAAAAATCCTCAAAGCATAGTTACATTTTGAATTATGTTCAGAAGAACTCGTCAGGACCTTAGCTCTCGGCAAGCCGATCCCACTAAAGAAAATTTAATTTGAAGTTATCCATATTTTGATCAATTATAAGACTGGAAATTTGCGTGGTCGCAGGTCCACATCAGTGAAATGCCGTTAACCGACCTGTGTCAACAAATAAATTATGTATGTTATGTAGAATTTGGAAATTCAAAACAATTTGGTAAACAATGACTTCAGTTTAAAGTGCACCTAACCCCAAAATATTTTTTCGCTAGTCTAAGAATAAACCTTTAAACCGATTTGAAAAACGCATTTCACCTTTTTACCAAATTCTGACTATTTATTTATAGCATACAAAAGTTACGATGAACTGCACATCATTTGTTCCACGACCGACTCTGACTCGGTCGTGGAACAAATGATGCAGTTTTTCATAACTGAATAGAGGGGGTAAGTTTCTAAAGAAACTGTCGTGCTGCGTCGGTGGGAAGTATAACAATATAATTTGGTTTTATCAACTGGGTTGATAATGTCAATTGGCCACCGTAAAGAGATTCAGTTGCTGACGTTTTGAGCGTTAGCCCTTCGTCGAGTTTCGAGCGTTAGCCCTTCGTCGATTCGCTCTGACGAAGGGCTAACGCTCGAAACGTCAGCTCTTGAATCTCTTTACGGTGGCCAATTGACATTATCAACCCAGTTGACTAAACCAAATTATATAGTTTCATAACGTCTGAATGCTATAAATAGCCAGAATTTAGTAAAAAGGAGAAACGAAAGGTGCGATGCGTTTCAAACTGGTGCAAAGGTATATTTTAGCAAAAAAAATATTTTGGGGTTAGGTGCACTTTAAGTACTTTGTTTAACATAATATTTCTTGCTTAACATGTGTGGTTTATTGGGGCTACAAGGTAAACGTAAGAGCTGAAATGCTGTTACATAAAATTTCCCTGACAAATTTGCCAGGTAAGCGTTAATCACTAACTCTCTGTTTCATTCTGTTAAGATGGGAAGCCAATCTGGATTAACTACAAAAGGAACTTTAAGGGCCAGTATCCACCCCAGGTAATAATTTTCAATTATTGGATGATGTTGAGTGAAGTATTGTGCTGTAATGTGTAATAATTTGCCAAAGCTGTAGCCATGTGGTAGATTCTGGGCCAGTGAAATTGAAGGAAAGAGTGAATCAAATGAAAATTATCATTATTGTTTGATCCTCAATAAGGATTCAATCAGCTCAATATTTAGGTTAATCCAGGAATTTGCCTTAGCCATGTTATACTCTTCTTTGTAGAAGTTGTATGGTCAACCTTGCTGAAATGTTCTGTTCTATTTTTCTTTTTTCAGAAAACCCGTCGGAACTGCTTTGTAAGTGGAACTCATTCACTGCAAGTTATGTCAAATTAATTTGTCAAATTTCATTCAGTATCAATGCCTCAAAGTGTACTAATAAGTATCTTTCAATTTGGCAAATAGCTATTTGTGGCCTACACATCTGTTAAGCATGAATTCGATGATTTTGTTCTTCACATGAACTTGTGAGAGAATCACTCTAATGTATCTGTCTAAGACTCTGTTGTCTGGAGAAAAAATTGTTCTTTTGACTAATAAAATTTAATGTTTGTAACTTAACGATGATGTTCTATTCCAATAGCATTTTTTAGGATGTTTGTCCCACTCATAAGGCTTGAAAAATGGACTGCCTTAAAGTGCACCTAACCCCAAAATATTTTTTCATTAAAATAAACCTTTTCACCAGTTCGAAACGCATTGCAGCTTTCGTTTCTCCTTTTTACTAAATGCGGACTATTTATAGCATTAAAAAGTTACGAAAAACTATACGCTATTTGGTTCACGACTGAGTCAGAAGGGGCATTTGTCTATTTCTGGGTAGATGTCACAAACTGATTTGCATGCATGTTTACAAAGACTTGATATGATGCAAATCAGTTTGTGGCGTCAACCCAGGAATAGACCCACGCCCCTTCTGACTCGGTCGTGCACCAACTGATGCTTGGTTTTTCGTAACTTTAAATGCTATAAATAGTCAGCATTTGGTAAAAAGAAGAAACGAAAGGTGTAACGCTTTTCGAACTGGTGCAAAGGTTTATTGTAGTGAAAAAACATTTTGAGGTTAGGTGCACTTCAAATTTTGTATAACTGCCTCTGATATTTTAAAGGGAATTTTGTATACACGACCATTGTAAAAATTGATTACCGGTATTAACTTTTTCTGTATGCTTACACTTATTTTTTACAACTTCTGTTTTAGAGAGGCACCAAAATTAGCAATAACCCCTGTCCAGTATGCCGACTGATTGCAGAGAATAATTATGAGGTGGTTTACACAGTGAGTAAAAATAGCATCACCGTGAGCATGTGCACAGCCATTAACATTCCTTTTAGTTGGCCCTATTTCTGCAGTGGCAGATCTAGCCCACCCCCATTCCACCCACCCCTCCCTTGCCCCAAATGAAAAAGAATTTGATTCTGTTTTGGGAAAGTCTATCTCAAGTGTACCAAAAGGACATAAAGATATTTTTAGATTTTCTTTCTTCCCCAGGACAACAGCTAACTGGAACAAACTTCCAGACGAAACTGTATCCAGCCAATCCCTCTACACTTTTAAAAGCGAACTCATATAGTTTATCTTTTTTATAGTTTTTTTACTATTATTTTGTATATTTTTAGTGTAGTCTTGTTTTATCATTATTTTAGAGTTGGCGTGATGTCCTAGAGGATTTTTTTACCAATGTAACAATATTTAGATTTAGAATTGGCAGAATTTGATCTTTTTAAATCTGATTCAAATGTCAGTCCAAACATGGATCATCTGGAAATCTTGGAATCTTATTTTTTCATCGCAAAATCTGAATGTAGCTGGAGCCTTTGGGCACAGTTGTTTATAAGGCAATTAAACCAGTTATTTGCAGTGTTGACCAGTAGCTTGTGCTGGCCTGTGACCTTATGATCTCCCAGTGCTTGGGGGAACTGGGTGAAGTACCACAGACCAGCCAAGTCACACCACAGCATGGTGGAGAGGATCTTTGGGGTGAGGTGGGGTGGGGTGGGATGAGACAGAATGGGCTGCCGCTGGCACTGTGTAATGAGTCGAAACCCCCACAGATTGAGCTGGGGCCGAGGCCTCAGTGCAAGCACTACTCCCAGCTGCTTTAAACCTGGTTAAATTATTAACCACCATTATTATCAATATACGCGGCCAAATTGAAATCCGGCTTCGTCAAAACACACGCACATCGAGGTGCATACGAGCGAACAGAAAACTTTGAAGTTCAGTAACTCTGATTTCACACAAAACGAATAATTTTCAGCGAGAAAAATCGGTCTAGTTGTTAGGAATGGGAAGAATGCGACAAAAAATTCGGATTTAGACTTAAAGATAGGCTAGAAGCAAAAGCACAGTCCAGAAGAAACAAACTTAAGAAAACAAGTTCTTGTCGTCTTTACAAGAAGCGAAACATCGTTCACTTGATTCCTACGGTCGTGCAAAATTAGCTCGGCTGAAGTACTGTGGGAATTTTACACCGACGATCAACTGTAAAATGTAAGTTTGTTAAACACTATGATTATCCATGAGTTCTTAACTCATTGGCTATTATTTTCAGAGACATATGATCATAGCTATATCCGCTAAGTTCTACACCTGTTCAGAACATATCGGTCCGGCTTTTACAGTTATAACATTTTCAGCGCCAAGAAAGTTCTTTCTCGTATTCTTGAAAACTTTACTAAATTTGTTAGTTATCAAGATGTTATTTGGTCTTGTATATTGATAATAATGATAATAAAATGACTTTTATCGGGAATATTGTTTATTTGCACCCTTGTAGTGTCATTTGCGTATTCCGTGAGGCGTGAAATGCAAAAGTCCTTGGCTGTGAATCGTGAACAGATAAATAAATCGTGAATGTCTAAAGTTGAATTTCACTGCATTGTGATCAGATTTTCCGTGACCTTAGTGAATTTTTCGTGATTCGTGAAATCGAAAAGTTACTATCGTGACTCCTTGACAACCCCCCCCCCCCCCTTGCTCCCCCCTTCAGACCTTCTTTTCATTTCGTGTTTACTTCTTTTTAGGACGTGGGTTTGCTGTCTCAGTTCATCTGCCCTCATACCGGAATGGTTATTGAAACAGCTAAAACAGGTGAACTTTTAGTTTTAGCATTAGGGCTGGTTAACAAACATTTGCTTCAGTATGTACATTGAGAATGTAAAGGCTGTCTTTCATTCCAGATTTAGGTCAATGTAATGGTTTTTTTTTGACTATGTATTATTGTCTCTTTCCTTTTTATATTTATTTTAGTCCTTATAC